>VZRZ01004346.1:76641-94097 GCA_013398175.1 Climacteris rufus | reverse complement strand
ACCCCGCCCCGCCCCGCCCCGCCCCCCTCGCGCTCCCTCAGGCGCTGCCCGCGGCGGCTCCGGGCCGAGTGTGCGGGGCAATGGGGCAGTGAGTTCGGCTGGAGCGGATCTTAAACCTCAGCTAATCACGGGCACCGACGTGTTCAGAGCTCCGTCCAGCCTGGCCTTGGACACTGCCAGGGATGGGGCAGCCACAGCTTCTCTGAGCGCCCTGTGCCAGGCCCTCACCAGGAAGAACCTCCTCCTAAATATCCAAGGTAACCCTCGGTTTGAAGCCGTTCCTCCTCATCCTGTCACTCCGTGCTCTTCTAGAAGGTATCGCTCCGTCTTTCCCGCAGGGCTCCCCTCAGGCACTGGAAGGAAACACCTCCGCCACTCCCAGCTGCCTGAAGAAAATGTCTTTAATAAAATCCCCCAAATTATCACACACTCAAAAAAGCAGCCTCCCAGCAATGGAAGGGAAGAGCATCTTTATTTCCTCGATAAGCGTTTGTACAAAGTTCCAAGCAAATACAACGTGTTTCATGTCCTGGCCCATGGAATTCCACCCCCGCAGCCCGCTCCCCTCAGGGCACAAGACCCTCGTCCAGGAGAGATGGTTTATTACTGTATTTATTACTCTTCCCAGTTTGTGTAGGAAATGGCAGGAAAGCAACTAAAATGACAGAATGGGTGGATTATTACCATTTTTGATCAGTGGTCCCACATAACCTTGCAGATTGCTGACCTCTTCTAACCAAGCTGTCACTACTAACCAAGTGTTGTAAAGACAAGAAAAATGCTGCTTTATCCATCTGCAAATGGACAGAAAATGTCCAAACCAGGGGAAAACAGCCCCCTGGCTGTGAGGAACTGCGATTTAAATTGCAGAAAGGCAACATACAGGCTGAATCTTCCCCATCCTTTCCCATCCCACTTGTGAAAAACATCTGAGCATCTGCATTCAGCAACTCAACTCTTATTACAGGAAAGTATTACCCAGATCTAAGCCTGCCACAGAAATAACTCCAAAATTACCATGATGGCAATACTTATGCTAAATCCTCTCTGTGCAGATGTATCTAATTCAGATTAGAATGAGTGTTTCCTTTTGCAGAAGGCTGCAGTCTTTTTTGCTGCCGTGCTAGTTGTCTTTCACACAAAAAAAGTACTAAAAACCCATTATGTCCCCTAATTTTAGCTAAAAGAAGCTGCTGCTGCTTAACTGTAAAGAACATGTTATAAAATTGAAGTCGCTTAACACTCAGTACCAATTAAAAATAGTTCATGATTTGTAAAAAATTAAGCAGCTGACAGTGAAATAACTAATGATTTATCAGAAAAAAAATGCTGGCAGTGGTTTGTCTGTTTACAAATTAGTATTTTTGCAAGAAATGTAAGGAGGAAACAAGTCAAAGTACTTCTGCAAGGAAAATACCTGTGACCTTCATGTTTCCATACCACAGCACGGCTTCTAGATTAAATGGGAATTGCATTTATTTTACAACAGTGACAGAGCAGTTAATCCAGTTACTCAGCAAGGTTCTTTCCTCACACAGTAATATTTGCCTGTTCCTCTAGTGTCAATTCTCTGTTAGTATGAAAGGATATTTTGATAGTATTAAAAGAGTTTGCACAGTTTGCTGAAGTTAAATGCCAGTACACACCGTGCTCCCGGGACTTTGCTATCTCTTCCCATGGCTTTGTGGGCATAAATCCTGCAGCCCTTCCTGCATTTATCATTAACCTGTGCTGTCTTGTACTGTCTGATATTCACAAACAGCCTCAAAACACCAGGCCAAAGTTTTAAGGTGCCTTAAACTGACCTCTAAAGTGAGGTCCTGCACTCAAAAGGCCAATTTACTGAAACACTGGGTTTCATTGCAAGCTTTTCTGTGCAAACTTACATGAAAAGAACACATATAAGCAACTCCATGCCGAGATCATGGCTTGATACAGATCATACCCATGAAAGCAATTGTCTCATTTTAGTAACTCCTTTTGGAATGGGGTTCTGCCCTCCAAAATCTAAGTGCATGTCATAACCTTTGGCTGCTTGTCACTTCAGTTAACATCTGTATTAAGAATTACACACAATGATTCTGGAATTTTGCAATTATTGCAACTTATGACATAATTTGCACACCTAACAAGGCCTACAGGAGTGGGTAACTCAGTGGGAATGGGAATGGCAAATCAATGTTTGGTATTAGATAGCTGTAAGTGAAGCTATTTTATGGTGGCATTTAAACCAGAGAAATGCTGCCTAACGGTATAGTTATGGTAAACATTCTCATCTCTCCCTTCCATAAAATAAAACAAAATAAAATAGCCATAAAGTGCTCTGGAAGGCTAAATAACCCCGAAGTGCAGAGTGGGATTGAGAAACCTGCTCCCATACTTTCCCCTTTTTAAATATAGAAATAAGAGAAAAAATTAAAAATCAGAGTATTTGCTTGTCTTTAATATCTGCCAAAACTTGAAAATAATTAATTAGGTTGCAGAGTTTGCACAGTGTGGTTTTTGAACAACTTACTAAATTAACTATTTGGTTGTGTTTAACTCCTAACAGATTTATTTATTTCCTGTATACTGCATGCAAATACTAAGAGCATCCTCGAGTATGTATGTACCAACCACCAGAATCAGAGCAGTACTTGCCAAATCCATGCATTTAAAAGTCCAAAGCATCGCTAAGACCAGTTAAGTTGTTAACTTGATGATAGCTTTTGAAGCACTCAGTGGTCACACTTTCAGACTTTTCCCCTAGCTTTAAAAGGGCACAAATTTGAAGTGACCGACGAGGTTCCTCGGCAGTCACCTGGTTTACCCGAAAGGAAACCCATCACCCATCCTCGGGAAGGGAGCCGCGGGAAGCCTGCAGGAGCCGGGCACATCCCAGCAAAGCCCCTTCCTCCAGCCCTGCCCGAGCCAGTGTTCTCCATCCCACGGGATTATGGAGTGACCAGAGCCTGCAGGGCTGGGGGAAACTGCTGCTCACTCCTCCGAGTTTTGTCCTGCAGAACTATCCTCTCTGTTTCCTTCCGGGACAATCTCTTCTGTGCTTGTCCTTCCTGCGTGTGAAGGTGATTCCCGTCCTGGCTGCCCCCCAGCCCTGCCAGCCTCTGTGCCTGCCGTGCCCTTTGCCGCGGCCTGGCCCTGGCGCTGCTGCGGCACCAGGGGGACGGGGCCCGGCAGCCCCGGCCCGGGCTTCTCCCTACCGGGAATGGGCGCGTCTGCATCTGCAGCGGGGCTCTGGAAGGAGCTCCCCGGCCCGGGCTTCTCCCTACCCACAATGGGCACGTCTGCATCTGCAGCGGGGCTCTGGAAGGAGCTCCCCGGCCCGGGCTTCTCTCTACCGGGAATGGGCGCGTCTGCATCTGCAGCGGGGCTCTGGAAGGAGCTCCCCGGCCCGGGCTTCTCCCTACCGGGAATGGGCGCGTCTGCATCTGCAGCGGGGCTCTGGAAGGAGCTCCCCGGCCCGGGCTTCTCTCTACCGGGAATGGGCGCGTCTGCATCTGCAGCGGGGCTCTGGAAGGAGCTCCCCGGCCCTGCCTCCGCCGGGACAGCCTGGCTGTTCCCTGCCGCTTCCTCCCCGTCCAGCCTTTCGCCTTGTGCCGCATTTCCCGTCTGTTCCTGTGGCTGCCGTCTCTCCCTTCCCGCACCCTGGGTGTCCCGCTGTGCCCGTGCCCCGGGAGGCGGCCCCGAGCCCTGCACCAGCCACTCTGCCCGGGCCCCCCTGGGCACGCTGCCTGCACTGGCCCCGCCTGGCCGCAGCCTGCCTGAGGATGGCCGCTCCTCCTCCGCCTCCACACCTTCTGCTGCATCTTCGCTCCTCACTGTCTGGCTCACCTCAATTCCTGCCACAGCCACTTGGCTCAGCTCGTAGTTCCCGTTACGGTGTTCCTGCAGCTTCAGCAGCTCGCCCTCGCAGACCTGCTTTATGTTCTCAGCTGGAGTATCTGCCGGTATCTCAACCGTCAGCATCAGCAAACTCCTTATCTCGTTCACATCATCGGGGCATTTACAACTCTTTTCTTCCAACTTGCTTTCTTTTTCAGGACTATCCCCAAACCCTGCTTTCCCTGCCTGTTCATCCTGGGAAACAATCTTTGTCTCAGTACCCTCACTGCTTTCTTTTTTACTATCCCCTTCAAACCCTGCTCCTACTGTATTTTCACTCTGAGATAATTTTTCCATAATTTCTTTTTCTACCTTGCTTTTCTTTTCCACACTCCCTAAAATCTCTGCTTCTGTTACACTCTCATGTGGGGAATTCAGCTTTATCTCAGAAACTTCCTCCTGTGCTTTGCTTTCTTTCTCAGCGCTGCTGACAGATGCAGCAGCTGCTGCCGATGGACTCTCCGAAGTTACCTTTTCCTCTGCTGCTTCTTCAGGCACTTTAAGTTCTTTTTTAGGGCTGGCTCCAAAATTTTTTACTGCAGCGTCAGTCCCAGAAGCTACTTTTTCCTCCACAGCTTCTTGCCGTGTCTGGAGTTCTCTCTCAGCGTGCACTACACACTCTGTTTCATTCTCCAGAGCGCTTTTTCCCTCTGCAGCTCCTTGTTTTGTGCAGGCAGCTGAAGGGGACTCCTGTTTGTCACCGATGTCTGTGACAGCCCCTGCCTCCCTCCTGCTGGCCTGATCAGCAGCTGCACCAGCAGGGCTGCCTGCCTCTTTGTCTGCTGGCTGTCCCTCCTCATCCTCCTTGTCCCCCGCAGTTTTCCCTGGCAGGAGGAGCGTTTGGTGCCCGTGGCTCTCCGTGTCCCACCCCTCGGCGAGGGCGGCGGCCGCCTTGGCCGGGGCGCTCAGTGCCGATGGCCCGGGGGCCCGCAGCTCCGTCAGGCTGGACACGCTCTCACAGGGCACGCTCAGGGTGTCCTCGAACAGGTTGTGCTTCTTCAGAACGGCGGCTTCTTGGATCACTGAATGAAACACAAACACCAAACTGCTTTGGAAACGCTGACACAGGCACAGGGAAGAAGCTACAGTGTTTATGTTGTACATTTTGATATTAAACATGACCGTAATGTTCATTTTCAGCTTCCATTTAGTTCACAGTTCTTTTCTGTGGATGGGGATTTTATTTTTTGAATAATGGCACTTTAGTATTGAGCTAAGCATTTCTGAAGCAGAAAACTACCAGAGGACCCACAGTGCCCAAGGGTAATGCTTCAATGCAGAAGGATTTATATTGAATATGAGAATAAAAGTGTGCTGGTTACAATTATTATACTGCTGCTTTTGAAGAGGAGTGCCTACGGTCTGTGAAAACTTCCTGTGCAGTAGATCTGCTTGTGTCTTATCCAGGGTGTAGACTGACAGGCACATCCAGACAGATACAACTATTTTATAAGTATTTCTATTTATATATATACTATTTATTAAGAATAGTTCAGTTTTCTGACACAGAAGCAGAAAGCTGCAAGGAGTACTGCACTGGCATCGGTGAGTACTGGAAACTGCATCCAGCAGTTCATTTCATTTGGGGAAATTAATCTTTGCTGCCTTTAGTCTTTACAATTCTCTTAGCCTTGCAGTTGGCATAGTCCTGCCATTTAGTCATCACTGAGTTCTTTGAAAGTAAGGACAGCATTTCCCTCCTTGCCCAGGGAATGGAGATCAAGCGAAGTGGATATAATTACATTTTATTAGAAAAAGGCTTGTGCCAAGCCATCACTTTGAGTTTCAGAGGGGTAGTACAGCTGTCCCATAACTCACATTTTGGATGCAACACATCTTTAGTGAGCTAAATGAAAGAACACTGTAGGGTCATAACCACCAGTGCTGGGGAGGGTGGGACCTGGGTCTGGAACAGCCCGATGAGGAGTCTGGGAAGCTCTGAAGGAAGAGCTCCTGGGCCACAGGCTGCAGTATTACTGCTGTCACCTTAACAGTGCTCTCACCTTTCAGGGCCTCTTCAAGCAGTGTCTGATATAAAATCTCTTCATACACGTTCTCTACTTGGATCACACTCGTGTAATCAGCAAAAATGTACTGCTCGTATCGCTGCAGCTCCTGTGCAGGTAGGGAAGAAAGGAACAGATGGAGAAAACTGAGGGATTCTGAGTCCTACTGCAACCAAACATCTTGGAGATGCCAGGGAGCAGGTCCTGCAGCACTCCCTGACAGCTCCTGAGGGGCACTGTTTGAACTATGACTGCATGAGCTACCTGTGTGCACAATCAACTATGTACTCACCAAGCAGAGCTCCTGCACTACAGCCACAATACAAAGCACACTGATCACTGCCTATGAAATAAACACCTGCTGAGGAAATGCCTCACTACTTGTTTGTCCAAGGAGGCAAATCCATGGGAGGCGCAGGGTTTGGTTTTGTTTTTCTAATAGGTGTGTAACAGTTCTAGCTCACTGATTTACACCCAGCAGCCTGTCTGGGCAATAACTGAATCATTAGCACTGAGCAGCTGCTCAGTGGTCTAGAAAAAGTAATTAAGTGACCTCTGCCCACTTCTAGAAGAGGCACCTACATAAAAACACCTGGAGGTTTTCAGTGAAAGGTCAGTCCTTGGCTGGGCCTCTCAGCTGTGCCACACTTTGGTTCTAGAGCTGGCTGCTCATTTCTGCAGAGCCACGAACAAGAGACTTGGGGGAAGCTAAACAGAAAGGCCCTGAGGAAGTTTGCACCACCACTGCTTCCTCTGTCCTCTGACAGAGACAGGAGGTGTCCCCACATAGATTCCAGATGATGAAATGCTTGTTCCCCTGCACAGACACCCTGTTGGGAAGGCACTGCTGACACTCTACAGGAGAGTATTACTTCTCTTACTTACAGAAGAGTGTTATTTTAAATATATTCTTGAAAGTTATAGATTTTAACAATCCACACTCAAAGACTCACAAGTGTAACTTGGCAAAACACTTGGTTTTAAACTTGTTTTTGGAACTGAAATAAGCTGAGAGCATAACCAAGCACTGCACACCAGGGGTGAGAGCTCACAGCCAACGGGAGCACATGAATGTCCATGGAAAGAGGGCAGGAGGCTGGGATGGCTTAGGGCAGTCCCCTTTCAGCAGGCACAGGACAAGGCAAGAGGGTGCCCAGGGGATTTCAGAGGCTTCAGACTCTTCATTCTGAGCCAAGGGGAACATTCCAGGTGGCCCCTGCTGCAGCCACCCAGGTTACACCCAACACCTCCACCAAACTGGTGCTGCTGACTGCCAGCATGCCCTGTGAGATCAGGGGCACAGAGAAGGGCTCTGTGATTGCTTCCTGACTGTTGTGCAACCCTTCCACTGAACACCACTGGCTGTCTCTTGCTGAAGGAGTCAAGCAGAGGCTGTGCATGGTGCTGGCCGTGCCTCAGGTGCTGCTGCAGAGCAATGAACACAAGGCCCAGCTCATCCCACTTTGAGGGACTTCAGATCTCTACGGAAAAAATGAACCAGGGATGGGAAAAGGACTGCAACTACCCATGAGAAAGCAAGGTGTATATACAGTTTCCCTGTTTCCTGAAATCTTCCTTAGGCTCCACACCTACCCAATCCATGAACTGGCAAAATCTAAGCACCATGTGGCTGAGCAGGCAGGAAATCTGCACAACCGTGCAAGAGAAAACAGCCCGACAGTGTTAAGGACTTGCTGCCAAGGTGTTATTCCTCCCCTGCCTTTCCTTATTGCTCTTTGGGGGTTTTAATCACAGAAACCTACTGGTTTGCACGTTGAAGCCAGTGTCTTCTGCATTGTGGGCAAGGTAATCTGCACCAGTGCTTCCTGGAATATCTTCTTGCGGACGGTGCTGCTGTCGTAGTCGTATTGCTGTGAGAACACAGAGAGGACGTGTGTTACACACCCAGACGTGCTCCTGTTACTCATGGCTCACACACAAACTGCTTCTTGCCATCCTGCAACTGCTGCAGCTCAGCTGCACCCAGGCCTCTCAAGGGCCATTCCAGCTTCTACAAAACCACTCTAAAATCCAGTTGTCTGGGATCTCCTTCCCTTCTCTTAACACGTGGGCCAGAGACAGCCTGCGACTGCCCTCCCCAGGTGTGCAGCACTGCCTGTTCTGAGAGTAACAAATCCTAGGGGCAGGCTAATTATAAAGCTAATTAGAAGTTATTTATCCAGCTCCAAAGCATCTTAATAATCTGATTTAATTGTAATGAAAGGGCCTGCATATGAAAATACTTTTGTAGGTGTCTGCCCAGAACTACGTTTTACCCCCTAAATGAGCAGCTTTGCTAAGTGCCACCAAATAAGTATTTTCAGCTGGATGGAAAGAGATACTTCTTTCAAATACTGAGATCCACTCATATAAAATATATTCTCTGTTTCCAAAAAGGCAGCCCCGTGGTTTTCCTGTGCTACATGACATTTACCTTCAGCACTCTCAGCTTGACTTTTTCAATGGTCGTTGCAACTTTGGCCGAGTCTGCCTGGCGACTTGGAGAGAACAACTGCTCAAAAGTATAAACTGCATTTTCCATCAGCTAAAAGCAACCATTAAAGAAATCTGTTAAAGACCAGCAACATTAAATTCCTCGAAATGATGTAAGTGTAACTGTTAATTTAAATTGTGTTTCTGAGAAGGTGAAACAGAGAAAGAATAACAGGCCTAAAATCAATAAATATTTCAAGTACTTTAAATAGTTATGGAAGGGGAAGGAAAGCCTTATTTAGTTTAGATGGCAACACTCAGTTTTGGGATGGGAAGCCCAAAAGAAGATTACCTAATGCAAGAGAGTAAGAAAATGTAATTCCCTTGATGTCTATCTCAAGTTTGCAAGCAGGTCAATACTAAAAATCTGCTCATGTAGCTAAACAGTTCTAGCAGCAAACATACTCAGAGTAGCTTAATTTATATTGTCCACAAATGTTCTGTTGTATTTCTGTCTGAAGAGCAATGTGCACTGAAATGCTGCAATAAATAAAGACTATTAAAGCCTTGGTATCATCATGCTGTCACAGCTTTCCTGTATAGATCTGATCTCATGTCACCACCCAAAGTGATGGTGACAAAGCCAAAAAGTAGACTTGATTATCTATATATACAGACCACAGTCAAAACTCATCATCCCTAATAAGAAGACTCCCACTGACTCCTACCATTAATCATTAATAAATGGTATTTAATAATACTGCAGATAATTTTCATTAGCTTTCATTATAATACAAATAATAATCTGCAAAAATCGCACAGAGTGCAATAATTTCTCACATAATTATGTTGAATTGGCAATTACCATATTTTCAGCTTACCCAGAGATTCATTAAGAGTATTACACCCCTACTCTGAAGATACTTGAGACAAACAGCTCTGCAAGTGGTAATTGGGTCTATTTAATGAGGGTCTGCCTGTTTTCCTAGCCGTTCCCATTCAAATTTTAATAATTTCTTATTGGAGAAGCACAGAGAGCTGTGCAGGAGGGCCACTCATTCAGGCAGCTGAGCACTGCGCTCCCAGATTTCCTGACATTGGCCACTAGAGGATGCCAAGCTCCCAAGACAAGGAATCCTGCTCCAGCCTCCACCCGAGGTCCATTGTAGCCAAATGCTGCAGGAACACAGACATACCTGATTTTATTTGTTTATAAAATAAACCTCCATGGACACAAAGGGAAACTACACACTATTTGTAAGAGGAAGACACCAGCCTTTTAAAGAGAAAGATGCAATAACAGCGTATTTAGAACAACTCATGCTATAATTTAACTTACTTCTTGTTAATTTTGACACATGTTCTGTTCAGAAAATAAACAACCTCTTGGTTTATGTGGGATTTATTTTCTATATGCTTCTTTGTGTTGACTCATGGTCTTCACTGACTGGAAGACACTTTATTTGGCAGCATTTTGGAATGGTCCCCCCCGAAAGACCCAGACATGAAATCAGAATTTTATTTTTGAATAATTCATGGGCTGCTGGTCCTGGCTGTACTTAGAAGAGCTGCTTTTAGCAAAACCCTATGCCAGCACGGTGCTAGACACTTGTTTTCCATATTCATAACTCCCACTCCGTAGATCTGGACCAGCTCCATTGCACAAGATTACTGACTAGATTATTAAATTTCCCAAATACAGATTAAAATCACAGGATTCAACTTAGAGTTCCTAGACCAAACGTGCCTTGTGATCTGGCAATTGAAATCAGTCGGCTGGCCAGCTCCTCAGAGTTTCTGGCCAGGCATCCAGAAGGAATCAAGGCAAAGCACAATTACAGTCTATACCAATACACACAAGAGGGGAAAAAGAGGTAGAGGTCAGTTTTCAACTGGAATTATGTTGTCACCTCCACCAGTCCCCTGAAAAGTGACACTGGCTAAACCACCTATCTCCTGAGACATCTGTCCCCAAGTTTCTAACATTCATTGCTTTACTTTGCATTAATGAGAAAATCAACTACCTAGGAGGAGACATTCCATTTTGGTAAAACATATTAAGACCCCTCCTAAAAAATCAAGCCTTGGGAATGGATCAGGTAAATTTTAGGCCCCCTATTGGTTACACACACAATTTTCTTGGGTGCAGAGACACTGGGAATTCAGAACACGGAAGTTCAGAGGAAGAATGATCCATCCCAGATTTTCATCCCTTGCTGAACGACTGGCACACACACAACCTCACAAACATAAGTGTCAAACAGTTTCTAGCTGATTTTCTCAGGTTTTGTTATCTGCACTTTGACTGAGAGGCACTCTGGAACTCTCACAGCTTTTATCAAGATCACTTTGAAGCAGATTAGCAGGACAAACCCAACCTGTTCTCCCAGGAGGAAAAACTGGATCTTACAGTACCTCTTGCATGAAGTTCTGTGTCCTCTGAATCACAAAATCAATGTGATAGACCTTGAAGCGCCCCTTGAGGTCCTGCAGGAGCTCCTGGAGCAGGTTCACCTTCAGATAGCAGGGCTCCATCTTCAGGGAGTTGAAGGGCAGGGTCATGAGCTGATCCACGTTCTGCATTCCCATGCAGGAACAACAGGTTTCGAGAGAAAGCAACCAGAGGTGAATTTTTAACAGAGTTTTTAACAGAAAAATTTTAACAGAATTTTTAACGATTTGGCCTTAACCCAACTTCTGGTATCAACACTCCGGTTGCACAAACACCACAAGGCTTTCTAAAGAACAAAACCAAGCGCTCACGTGCTTCCACCTGGGAAAGCAAGTCCTGCTGCCAGCCAAGTTCTAGCCACAAGGTCCTTGTGCTAACAGAAAGGCTCCAAATCTATTTTGCCTTACCTCCTTCAGCCTGGTCATATCGTTGGTCTGCTGGAAGTCCTGGATGATTTCATTGACTTCTTTATCGAAAAGCGAGCGGACTTCGGCGAATCCGGAACTGACCGGGCCCATGAGCTCCTCCAGGATGGAGGTGAGAAATGGCTGGATATTTTCTGTGCAGCACTTCTGGGCAGGCTCAGAAACACTGGCTGGAGGGTCACACAGGACAGTGGTTGCATTTAGAGATTAAGTGAAAAAAGGAATGGGAACTGATCTACTTTACAATGATTAAATGATGCTGTATTTTTCCCTGGAGTCACACCTCCACAAAGCTGATGAGGGTGATGAAAGGAGTTCATAGCTTTGTGAGAGACAATGAAATCTCTTGTCCCAAGCCTCACCTAAGCAAACACTGGCAACTGGGGGCACTGTGAGGGTGGAGGAAAGGGCACCTCTAAGTAAGATCACCATTTATTTATTTATTTATTTGCTGGCTTAAGCAACACCAATAACATTTTGCCTGCTCTTTGCACTCCTTTTTATATTCATACCAAAATTATTATTATTTCATATTAATTAAAAAACCATCTAAGAAGCCCTTTAGCTTAAATATTCTTTGGTAGCCTATGAACTTATCACATAACTAGAACCTGGTTTTGTGGTGCATTCCTAGAAATCAGGTCAAAACCACTCCACTTTTAATTGTTCTCATGTGACCTGTATCTTCACTACCTAACGCTGTGTGAGTGAAAATGAAAGCAGAATGAACAACTCTGATCAGGTTACCCAAAACCTGTCAGCTCCAACTGGAGAAGACCTGGTATGTTCACAGACACAGTAGCCACAGGTATCAGTTCCCATCAAAGGCAGACGAGGCTCAAAGTGTTTGTTTTCTGAAAACTGGTGTCTCCAGTTGGATTTTTCAAAACACATGAGGATTTCAAAACAATGACATCTGGTAATTTGAGGAACACAATGTGAAACATTGAAGAATTGCTCCAAAGCACAGCTGTTCCTTCACTAACCTTTGATTTTTCCAGCTAAGAAGTTCTTGGAGTTCAGAATCTGATCCATGTCTGAACGAATGGTTCCTTCAAGAGTTTTTGCAAATTCCCTACATTCTTCTTTCAAGGTACTTAATCCTTCTGCCACCTGCTGCTGGACCAAGCTGTAGGTTTCCTCTATGATCTGAACCCAAATGAAATTGAGAAGCACAGATCAGAATCAGCACCCACAGAAGGTGCTATGAGCCAAGGCTACTCAGTGTCAGTAAGTGTCAGTACTTACACCAAACCAGGCCCGCTTCCTATCGTTCCTCTTTCCCTTCATTTTAGGCAGGATCATTGTCTGAAGGTTAGGCAGGAGTTCCTCCATCACTAGGTTGCTCAGGATCTATATGGTAAGAAGATTAAAATTACATATCCACACACTGTTCTTCATCTGCAAATGGCACAGCTGCAGCAGAGTGATGTGTGCAGGAAGGGCCTTAGCTGTCCCTGCTGCCAGCAATTACCCACTGAAGGCTTTGCACTTTCTCTGCCTAACTTGACCTGGAACTCTTTCCTTGCCCGTGCCACTCAAATGAACCAAATAAATCAGCAAGATGCAATATACACCTGCTTTGGGGAGTGTAGGCTTTCCTCTCCCATGTTTTTATTTATAGACATTGTCTCTGGCCTGAGAAAGCTGTACCAACAACAGTCCAACACAGTCCACATTCAGGATCACATCCCTGATGTACCCAGCTGCTGGCTGAGCCAATACAGAGTGCAAAAACACCCCCCAATTTCCATTTTCACCGTGCCAGTGCTGTTTCATTTGTGCTAGTGCTTCCTGACACTGAACCTCATGTATTGCAGCTGCTGAGGGCATCTGAGGTGTGCCCCAACACCAGGAGAGGGAAATGGCAGGAACTTGACCAGCACAAGTAAAGAAGGGCTCTGACTGCAGCCCAGTGTAAAACAGAGCAGGAACAGCCCCTAGAGAAATACAGCACACAATACCCTGCTTTAATGTACCTCTAATATACCTCTAATATACCTCTAATATGCAACACCCTATTACTGTAGTTTCATTTAACTTCTGATAGATAATGCCACAGCAGCACTTCAGATTCAGCTCTGATGACTCAAGTATCTGTCAAAACCAATTCACTAATTCAGGTCCTAAACTAATGGCTCACTTAAAAAAGATCTCATGAACAACCCAAACTGTCACAAACAATAAATGTGACAACAGATCAACTGTATTCAGGAGTCAAGGGAATGGCAAGAAGTTGTGTTGGGGGAGGTCTAGGCTGGATAAATAGGAAAGGTTCTTCTCCCAGAGGGTCAGGCTGGGCACTGCCCAGGCTCCCCAGGGAATGGGCACGGCCCCAAGGCTGCCAGAGCTCCAGGGGGGTTTGGACAGCGCTGCCAGGGATGCCCAGGGTGGGGTTGTTGGGTGTCTGTGCAGGGACAGGGGCTGGGCTGGATGGTCCTTGTGAGTCCCTTCCAACTCAGAATGTTCTGTGATTCCACCATTTTATGTTGTGAAGGATCCTGAGTTCTCTGGGAGGATTTTGAGGGAACTGGTGGATGTGCACTGGGGTGCCTGGGCAGGTGCAGCCACTGCAGCAGAGCTGCAGCCCCGGGCAGGCGGGAGGCGCTGCTGCTGCAGGGACCCGGCCACTGCAAATCCCTGTCAGCAGAGACATTTCTTGGCATTCTGCAGGGGTTTTCACAGCAACAAACTGCAGACTGCTTGCTCCAAAGCACTCACTTAGCTTGGATATATGCCTGAAATAATTATTACATTTGGTCCAAGCAGGCATGAGAACACACTATACTTACAGAATGAATTATTTCTAAGAAGATAATAGTGGAACTAGGCTGGATGTCTTCTGATTACAGCTCTCTTGAGGTATTATGGGTTATGAGTAAGTTGTTGGCAAGCAATAGGAAAAATAAAACATAAAATGAAACTAGCACTCTAATAGCTTCATAACTTGAGGAAGGAGGAGAGAAGAGAAAAATTCTCATGTAACTCCTTTAAGTAAAGAATTTATTATCAGATATTAGCAGGAAACTTCAGTCCCTGACATGATGGCAGTGGGAAAGATGCTGTTTATAGATTTTCCTCCAGTTTCCACATTTTTCAGCATTTCAAAGGTAGACTTCTTGTAAAAGAATAATCTGGTTTCTTAAAACAAACCCCTCTCCTTCAGGTTTTTTTCCATTTCCCCAGAGAAAAGCTAGATTACATCAAGGAAAACACCCAGCAGCTGGTACCAAAGTAAACACTTACTGCTGAGTGCTCGGTGTTTGGGAAAAAAAATTATAAATTAGGGCCCAAATAGTGCCCTAAAAGACATGTGGAGTGATGCCAGAATGATTGCGGGGTTCCCTCAGCTACCATGAGTGCTCCAAAGCCAGGTGGCCAAGTGTGCACTAAGACCCCCAGTTTAGCATCTCATTTCTGCAAAACTGAACTACACAAATTTGTGCTGCTTAAGTGTGACTGTTACTATGCAAGACTCCATTTCAGAAGTTTTTATTAAACAAGAATTACTTACATAGGAGTAACAAGTATCTTAAAATCTCAGGTATTTTTATCTACTAAATTTTCTTTTCTAAGATGCTATTTTTTGCCAAGAGAACTTATAATCTTCACTACCCCCGAGCTGCCATACCCAAAGCCAGAAACAACAATCAGGATTATATTATTTTACCTCTTTTTCATTGCCAGTTATCATTTCCCATGTGCCATAGTGGCCTTTCTCCTGCCGGAAGAACTGAATGGCCTCTAAGAAAGCCTCCACTTCATACGTGGTCTGCTTGAGAAAATCTAGAGAAAACAAAAAGCAACAGAAAGGACTGATGCAGAAATAACCTTTAAAACATAACCATCCTTTCTGGATCCATGCTCCCACTCCACATGCACCTAGCAGTAGTATTTTAAAATAATTTACTAAGCCTGAATGCCTGGAGACCCTGGGCTTTTGCTGAGATTTAGAAATGCATTAAGATAGGAAAGCTCATCCCTTGCTCATACCTGTGAGCAATGTAAGGTGGCCCATGGGACGACTCTGACAGGATATACCAGGGTCAAAAATTCAAAAGTTGGGAATTCTGCCTCTTTAGTTTAAGATAACAGTGAGCAGCTCATTGTGGTGTGTTGTGTGCTTTGATAAAGTGCTAAATCCCAAGTTAACACTCCTCAGTAATCTTTTAATTCCTTTATTAAGAAACTGATGATCAAGATAATTTTTGATGGATGTACAACAAAACAGACCTCGACAAAGAAAGCACCCTGCTCACACCAATGAAGCACAAAACCTTCTGACAAAATCGTGCTGCTTGCCCTGAGTATTTCAGGAACATTTAACCAGAGTTCTGCAGTCCCTGGTTGCTGTGCAAAGCCACTGCTGCTGGATGGGGGCTCTTCCCAAGGAGCACAGGGCAGGCTGGGGACACCCTGTGGTACCAATGAGTCCCTTGGCCTCAAAATGTGGAGTGATGTGGCTGCTTGACAAACCTGATAAAAAATCCACCCCCAAAACACTTCAGGGATTGAAATGCTGTGTCTTCACTATTGAACAGAATGTCAGGATTACTATCTCAGGGAAAACAAAGCCTCAAGGGCTTACTGTCCCCTCTCCAAACATATCTACTGCAGCCTTGATTAGCTGAAGTCCTGTTGTGCACACTGAGGAATGAAGGAGGGAAGAACCAGAATGCTGATTCTCCCAAAGGGAATTATGCTGCTTTAGAAGTTACTGATGCACATGAACAGTTGTGGAGAGTCAGGACTAAGGTCTCAAGCCTTGCCTGTCAAGCAACACTTCTTTGGGCTTGTTCATGAAACTTCTGGAGAGAAGCTTTACAGGGACCTTGCGTAAATGCCAAGGGCAATGCAGGGATTAGAGAAATTACGGGAAACGTGGAGGATTAACACCACAGTGATGCCTGAAATGTCTCCTCCATGCACTTTAATAGAAGCAAAGCTACAGAAACCTACAATTAATTTCATCAGGGCTTCACCCTTGAAGCTTGAAAACTGCACAGTTTCAGATCTGCTCAGTGCCCCAATGTCAGAATTTGCCCTTTCAGAGCTTCCCCTGGCTGCAATGCTTGCAGGAAGGTTTGCTGTACACAGTGAGGGGCACTAAACACTCTCAGTGCCACTCTCTCAATACTGTTCTTCATCTGCAGATATTTGGAGATCCAAAGACATCACACAAATTCTCCAAGCTCACATGATGATCAAACAAAAGAAAATCAGCCAGGTAAAATCCCAACCCTACCTTCACTGCTACCTCCACAATCTGTAGCATTTGTCATAGCAAGTCACAAACCAGGGTGCTAAGACGTCAGTCTTAGTTTTAAGGCCGTTCACTGATAAAAGAACATCCTCTGACCACAGCTTTAATGAAAGAATGCAGTGTTCCACAAGAGAAACTGGTGGAGTATTGCATCCAAAAGCTTTTGTCCTCCCAAAATTAAACTCAGAATGTTTTGACAAGCAGAAGGCCTGGCTTGGCTGCAGGAGGGAAAACTGCAGCTCCCACAGCCCTCCAATGGTGACTCACATGTTTTCCTTCTTCACAGCTGTGTTCCCTCCTAACCCAAAGGGATAGCAGTCTATCCAAAGGGCTGGATCTTGGACCTGCTGAGATGGTGACGTGCCAGTGCTGACAAGAGTCTGCGCTCTAACACCATCAAGTTTTAAATCCAAGCTCAAGGGAGTATTCTTTCTTTGTTGTGACTGTCCCCAAGCCCATGGTGCAGTGGGAAGAAGGTGCTAAAAATCCAAGAGTGATTCATTTGAATAGCTCATGGGAAAAACATCAAGCTGTAAGTGCCATAAAATCCCAATCACACATTCTTTCCTACGCCAGTAAACAGAGGACACAAACACCATCACGGCAGTCTTGTTACAAAAACGGCTCCAAGTAGAAAGGAAGCTTTATCCTTCAAGGCTGCTACAATTGCTAAATTTAGGCAATTTCATTCTCACTTTCCATAGGAGGAAAAGATTGCATCAGTGATAGGGCATTGAACAAGCACATCCATCCGGCATCAGGCCGTGCAGAAGCTGCTGGCGAGGCACACGAGACAGAGGCACATTCACGGACAGGGCTGGAGAAAAGGGAATTGTACCCAGCTGCACGGAGCTGTCGTGCACGTCCCGGGGCCGAGGAAGAGTCAGGGCTGCTGCCCACGCCACGCTGCGGTGTGGGGCGAGCCCGGGGGCTGGCGGGGCTCGGCAGCCAAGGGGCCGGCGGCTGGGGGAGCCCGGGGGCTGGGGGAGCTGGGG
>VZRZ01004346.1:36542-76177 GCA_013398175.1 Climacteris rufus | reverse complement strand
GGCGGGGCAGGGCCGGGCCGGGCCGGGGGCCCCGGGCCCATTGTTCCCCGGCACAAAGCACCGCCCTTCCCTCCGCCCAAGCCCTGGCACCGGCTGCCCCTCAGCCGCGGGGCCCGTCCCGAGCGAGCCCTTGGAGCCGCTGAGCTGATCGGGGCAGCGCTGGCTGGAGCGCTCCTCACCCATCGCACACAGAGCCAGCAGGGCTGGTCACTGAGTGCCCCAGCAAAGGGCCAGTGAGGCTTTACAGGTACCCACACTGCTGCCGTGTGCTTCATCCAGGATGCTCTGCACTTCTCCAGCTGCTAAAGAATAGTACATCCCTTATGTGTGGAGATTAAAACAAAATTCTGTTTGTTCTGTTTAATTTAAAAAAAACCACCCACCTAGGGACTCTACGTATCCAAGCACAGACCCCAGTTTTAATAACAGATATTTCTAACAACAGATTCCTTTTATAAATGCGACACAGTAACTGCTATAAAGCTCCTTTTGAAAAGATGGAAGGACATCTGGAAGCACCATGACTTTATAGATCTCCCCAAATTTGCACGTCTCAATGGCATGGCTCAGTCTGTTCAGGACCGCAGAAAGCTTTCTGTAGGAAGGAGCATCCCTGCAGTGGATAATTTCCCTTTTAAAAAAATATTATCTCAAACCTTAACTCATCAAAATGATACCCAGAGGAGCAGGCCACTGGACACCCACAGAGAGCCCCTGTACCTGGTGCAGAACCTGGAGGGTCCTGTTCCCAGTCTCCTATGTCTGGGCTGCCCTGGGACTGGCAGTTTTCTTACAAGGTGCCCCGGGCTCTGAGCTGCTCCTTCTGTCCCTTGGCAGGCAGATGTTTGGGGAATGATGAGCAAATCTGCACTCCCTGGGTGCTCTCCCAGGCCCGTCCCTGGCAGGACAGCTGCCCCTTTGCAAATGGACACTGGCATGTGGCTAAAGCCCTCGGGACAGGAATATTGTGCAGACAGTATTTCTGACTCGCTGGCATTTCCTGTGTGTGTCCAATGACAGCAGCTGGAATTAACTGCCTGGTGAATTGAGTCTCATCCACAGCCATACATCAATGGGTCTTACACCAGGCAAAACACAGAAGAGCTCTGTGCAAAGACTTCTACACATGGGCCTTGGTACCAGACAGGCTGAGTGCTGCAGCAGCGCCTGGCTCAAACTGCATTTCCAGCAAATCCAGGTAATACGGAATTCGAGCATTCCAGTTCGAACTGTGCATGTGTACACACTGCACACTGCTGCCTTGGGGCTGCTGGTGATGAGATTTAATCACTTAAGTGATGACTCTTCTTCATTACAATCAAAGGACGATGCCTTTATAACATTTGCATAGCTGTTAAAAAGTGATTATTTCAACATCCAGTTTAAACTGTGTATCCCTCTGAACACTAATTGTCATTAATGGCACTTGGGGACATGGTTTAGTGGTGAACATGGCTGCATTAATGCTGGACTTGGCTGCAATCCAGTAATAGTGAAGGGGTCTGTTGAGTGTGCATGAAGTGTTTTACCAAAGAGAGCTACACCACAGAGACTAACCTCAGTCTTTTGGCTGACATTTCACACAAGGCTGAGGCCCAGAGACATAGATGACCAAGTGTTGAACCAGAATCCAGAAGTCTGAGCTCATGGAGCATGGGTTTTAATGAAAGAAATGCTGACTCTGACATAACGCCCATCATCTGACCACCAGACCTCAGGAGCAATCACTTCATCTGCTTCCTGCAGCATCCCATCCAGATGCTGCACACAGTGAGTATTATTTATCTGACCCTGGAATTCTTCCTGCAGGTAACTGACTGATATTAAAGCAGTGTGGCATCCAGTGCTGGCTGTTTTTGTAGATGATCACCTCAGAGTCCACAGGCCTTGCCTGGCTCCGGCCCACCAGCCTCAGCAACTGCAGCTCCCTCAAATGCCTCTTCCCAAACAAGACATTCCCAACCTGACAGGAAGAGCTCACCACTTTTCAGTTCACTCCTACAGGACACCAGGGTCCACAAATGTTCCCTCAAATCATCCAAACCCACAGGTGGCTTTGGACAAAGAGTGGAGAAGGCAGGAGAACGATCACTGGAAGGACCTGAAGATGACTACAGAGCTGAGTTTGGTGGCCTTTCACTGGGGAAGAGAATGTCAGTCACTGCTATTACACAATATTATTTCTTTGCTTCCTCATTTGTTTGATGGAGAGCTGGCTCTGCTGAAGGCAGTGCCAAAGCATTTCCTGTAACTTTCTTGTTGGTTACTTTATAGAGCATTTTCCTGTGACAAGAAAAATCTCAGTACAGGTACTGGTGCAGGGCCTTGCTTCTTGTGGTGCTACAAATCAATAGTAGGAGGCAGATTAAAAAAATATTTGGAATTTTAAGTGCAGCCTCAAAAGGTGGTGCTCCCACCCCTTCTTATTTCCATTAGACGCTACTGCCCTCAAGAGAATAGATTTCATGCTAAGAAATGCAAATTACATTTCCCCAATTTTCTCATCTTTCCAAGTCATCCCCCTCTCACCCTGGCATCTGTTTCTTTCAAATATATTTCAATTGTTGCTTTTCCTCTGCTTTCCACTATACCTGCACTTTAATTAAAAAAAATCAATTTCTAACTGACTTTTTTTTCATTTAGTTCTTTTAAAACAAAAGCTGGTAAAAAACCCAACATACACAACCCCAAACAACTATCTAGGACAATGCCAACTCTTGTACTTCAGAGATAGTGCTCACACTCTGCCAGCCACCAAGGATTTGGGGTGAAGGCAGCTGGAGACCAGCAGGGAATGAGACATCCCTGCAGTTAAGGAATCACTCTGCCAACCTCCCAGCACCACAATTAGGGGATGCCCTTCAAACAAAAATAAATGAGCATGATAAAAAAATCATTTGCCCTTCTAAGAGCTCACATGAGCCCCAGCACATTTTAAGAGCTGTTGCTTGTAAGATACCACAGAGAGCTGGTAAAAAGGCCATGACCATCAATAGAGTAAAATTGTGTAAATTTGTCTTGAAAAAATGAGCAAATAGTCCCAGCCCACTGGGAATGGCAGGTAAGAAAACAAATGTGCTTTGAACGTGGGGAGACGAGGAAAGCTCAGGAACTGCACCTCAGGAAAAGGGAGGTTACCTGGGGCTTGTGATGCGGTCCCAGCACTGCTGGAAATGACCCTCTGAATAAAAGGACAGTGCATGTACTCTCACAAAACACTGTCCTGTCATGGGAGCATCCAAACTGAGAACAAAGTGAAATATACATGGTGCCCTGGGCCTGAGGGGCATCAACCTCACAGCTCTGGGGGTTTCCTAAGAGCACTGCACTGTCACAGAGCACGTGGTGTGAAGCTGCTAACCACTGACAGAAGCTAGATGAGGTCACTTCCAAACACAACACAACCCTGCAAGAGTATGCTGTATTTATAGCAAATACAGTTCTGCAGCACAGGTTCCCTCCAAGGCTTCCAAACCAACACTTACTGAGCAGGCTGAGCTGTTTGATTATCAACAGTACCCAGATTAAAGCTGTGACCAGACAGGTCACAAGGAACCTCCCCCAGTGGGACCAGCAGCTTTATGTTTCATAGTCTAAAACCTGAATAAACACCATATAAACACAAAGAATCACAGGATCACTTATTTTGGACAATTTCCAAGTGCTTGCCAAACCAGCTATGATATTTCTAGAGCAGGGGGGAATTTGGAGAAGAGAAAGCCCTGGGGTAACTTTATTGTGGCCTTTCAGTACCTACAGGGGCTCTAAGAGAGCTGGAGATGGACTTTGGACAAGGGCCTGGAGGGACAGGACACAGGGAGTGGATTCCCAGTGCCAGAGGGCAGGGACAGATGGAATATTGGGCAGGAATTGTTCCCTGGGAGGGTGAAGAGGCCCTGGCACAGGGTGCCCAGAGCAGCTGTGGCTGCCCCAGCCCTGGAGGTGCCCAAGGCCAGGCTGGATGGGGCTGGGAGCAGCCTGGGGCAGTGGGAGGTGTCCCTGCCCATGGCAAGAGGTCCCTTCCCACCCAAACCATTCCATGATTCTGGGATTTCTCTGCTGCTGAACTCTGAAGCTGGAGCCTGACCACCACCTTACTCTGCACAACTGAGTCTTCACAGCTCCTGAAACAGGCTGAGGTGGTGGGCTCAGGGCAGTGCCTCCCCTGCACCACCCCATCCTTGGTAATGTGTAAGAAAATCAGCCTGAAGTGAGAGAGGTGGAAGAATGTAAAGGTAATTATGATTTTAGCACATTCATCATCTTGGTGTTTCAGAATGAATGTCACTCCTACAGCCTGAAATCCTCACCACGGTGCAGGCAACCAGGCTGGCTGGAAAGGCAGAAGCCCTGCTGACTGAAAGAACTCATGCAAAACCATCCCAGAAAGAGGAGAAAGAGTCTTATTTCAAGCAAAATGTTCTAAATTATACAAAAATTTCTAGATTGTGTCCTAAAAAATTTAATGAGGTTTTTAACACCCCACAAGTCTCATCAAAAGATATTTCTAGTGAAAAGGTTTTATCTGTTGTGACAACATTAATACTCCTATGGAAGTTTACACACCAGTCTGAAAAATCAATTTGGACCTCGTGTCTGGTGAAAGACCAGCCACAGTCTCAGCCACTCATGTGGATCATAGGAGGTCTGATCTTATTAACCATAAAGGGATTTAATTAAGCCAAGTGCAGCAGCTGCTGTGAGAGGAGCCAAGACACAAGTCTTGGGAGATGAAGAGCTAAATACTCTCTTCATTTCTACCTTTTCCCATCCCAAATTATCACACAAACCTTCCAAAAAGCCTCATTTTCATCCCAGTGCACAAGGACATTTTTCTTTAATGTCATAAAAAGCAATTTCTTCCTCAGTTCTACTTTAATTATTCTTTCCACATCCATAGGAAACAGGCAACAAGAGAATCCTTCCCCTTCAGCTCCCTCTCTGGAGAAGAAAGCCCACCCTGTTTGTGGCATGAAGACTCAGAAATCCTTTCAAAGTGGTATTTGGACTCCTGACAACTGCTTTGCTCTGTATTATGGATATGGACAGATATATATATATATATATATAAATACACAGATCCCTCAGTTTAAGGATTTAATGTCAGCTTCTCAACCTTTTTCAGCACTCTGGGAATTGTTTTGGATTACAGTCCAAGAGTTGGTAAGTCCTACAGGTACTGTAGACACATAACACAGGAAAGTTAAAAACAGCAGTGAGAAAAATAACTATCAGATAAACTTAGAGCTGGAAAAGGAAATGCAGACACTGCTAATGACAACCTTAAAAGTCAGAGATGGAGAAAAAAATCTGCCTTGTGTGAGTTTACAACTATATTATGTCCTTCTCTCTTGCTAATCTGTTTCTTTATTGTACTTCTTTAATATATTTATTGCTCAAAATAATTTCTGTTGTTGTTTTGGTTGCCACTGGAGATGACAGGATATGGTTTTTAGCTTCTTGTGTCAGGAGGGTGATTATCAAGATAGGGATGTGAAATCAAATCAGATGAAAGAAAATAAAATCATGAAGTGAAACTCCCTGTCTCCCAGAACGAGCTAGTTGTCATTTCCTTCTCATCACACAGACTTCCCCCTATCCCAGTACCAAGTGGTTGTGGTTCTCCACATTTAGCAGCAAATACCAACTGAAAGACACATAGGAAACAAGAAGGCCTCCTAAAAAAACAAATAATTAAAGAAGTACTCAGAAGAAACTTCAGTCTGATTTTCAGGGCATACAAACATAAGGATTAAAACCTGGAGAATGGGAAATATTAGAGCTCCCTGCACCCAGCAGGTTGTCAGCGTTCCTCTGCTGCTCCTGGGACACTTGCCTACTCACTAATTGGCCTTAATCACACAACCTCACAAACTAAAAGCCAAAGAGCATTTGATCTACATATTCCATTGCCAGTGAAGGAGATCACTGTCTCCTCAAACCACCAAGCCCTCATCAATGAGTACAAAGGGCAAAGACAAGAGGAAAATGCAGAGGGGAATAACACAACCCACACTCCACACATCTGAATCCCATTTCCCAGCAGTGCTCACTAAATCCCAACGCTTTTGTTCTGACCAGAAGCCCCAGAAACACAGGCTGGGGATATATTTTATACCAAAGGGGCTCTGAGGACAGGAAACAGTTGAATGCCAGGGCGGCTCCCAGCGCTGATTCACGCCAGCTTTCCGTGTTTAACTCTGCTTCCTGGGAGAAAACACTCAGTACCCAAGGACTCCTCTGAGTTCCTGCCTAAAGCCCAGTGCAGTACATTCCCTTCCACGAGTGGCAGACCATAGCAGGGACACTTCTGATCAGACATCTGTCCTGCCCTTGCCAAGTCTGCCCTGGCAAACGTGAATTTGGCACTTTGGGAAGAGATGGAGTGAGCACTGGCCAAGACAGTGCTCCTTATCCCACTAAAATGTATTCCACGATCAAACACAAAGGATTTTTCACAGTTCTTCTCTCTTCTCAACCTTTTTTTTAATAAAACAGCACAGTCAAATTTTGTATCACAATCCTTATTATCCATCGTTTTGCTGCACATACCTGTAACTTGGTCAGATTGTTCAGACACCTGTTTTGGTCAGCAGAATTGTTTGCAAATAAGGCTTCAAAAAGTACTAATAAACTACGAGTTTTTAGTGATGTGAGAATGAAAAGAAATCAATATGAAGTCCTTGGAAAAAGAGATTCTCTCCAAGGGCAGAGTTCAGGTTATGAAGGTGCTTGTCATTTTTCCACCTGCAGCACCTAAGTCTCCAGGGGATGACATAACTCCAAGCAATCCTCAAAATATGGGCTCCTGCTTCCCCATTAGCTGTTAAAACCCTTCTCCTGCTGTAACAGTAGGTCCTGATCCAGACTACCTTTATCTGCTTATCACCTTGTTGGGCAGAAGTAAGGATGAGCCTTGAGGCACTGTCTGTCAGATAAAAACTGGACCACAGGAAAAGCTGAGAGGGATAAATCCTGGAACAGATGCATAAATGAGAAATAGCTGAGCCATATGAAATATAATAAAGTGCAGACTTGCAGGTTTTGAATATGGAAAAGACCTGTTAGCTCATCCAAACCCAGCTTCTGCCAATCCAGGATTGGCCCCTAGAGTGATGTGCTGAACTTTAAGGGAAAACCAGTCTGCCAAAAGCTTTGTCAAGCCCATGACACTTGTTCCAGGAGGAAAATGAAAATCCCCAAACCTAATGAACAGGCTTCAAGTCATGGAGTGCCAGGAAAACTTGATTGTGTTGCCATCTCCTTACCAAACCTTGGTGAGAAGCCAAGTCCAGAGTCTCAGGGCAGTGTACATCACCTAGAGAGCAGTGGGAATGGGGAGTGTACACCACTGGGATAGCATCAGGGCCAGGAATGGGGACTGCACATCACCTGGACAGCAGGAGGATCAGGAAACCTGTGTGTCCCGTGAAGAAGGCACCTGCCACCAACCTCCCCTGAGCACACAAATAACTGCACATCTTAGGAAACTGCCTAGAAATGGAGTTCTGTGTGTTTTCATCATGGGAATGGAGTCCTAAAGGAAACAAGGAATGCCTTTGGCAGTGGGGGAACAGAGATGACAGTCGAGAATGATCCGGGGAAGACAGTGAGAGAAAGCTGTGTGAGGGTAATGGGATGAAGCTGATGACTAGGAGACTGAAGTGCCAGCTAAAAAAAACCATACACTGGGAGCCACTTCTGTAAATAAAAGGAACTGTTCACACCCTGCACTTGCAATTCATTTATCCACAAGCCCGGGCTTCAGGCCCAAGCAGCTGAGATGGCTGCAGAAGTTGCTGGGTGTTCCCACCTCCCACCAAGGCCAGCAAGAACAGATGGGACTCAAAAGAGACACTAAAGGCATGGAAGAGCCTGAAGACCAGCAGGGAAACCAGGGCCCCTTGGTGGAACAAAAAGTCATCTAAAAATCAGGAAAGCATTTCTTTTTCTGAAGGATCCAACTCATAAACGATCTTGCAATTTCATGGGAGAAAAGTTGGCTTTATAACCCTAGCAAGTCACATATTTGGTTTATTTTTTAAGTTTTCTAGTCTAACATATTCAGAAAGTGACAGTTATAATTCATCCTTGTGCAAGCAATCAGTACTGTGTCTTACACACCATTCACCAGTTACATGGCTGGGGCTTGAGCTGCCATTGAAACACCTGCAGAGGCCAAATGCTTGATCAGGAGTGGTGTGTGTAACAACACAGAAATGTACTAGGGCACTGTACTCCCCTTGTTGTGTAAACATGATCTCCTGTATGGCACAGGGATTCTTGGGACTGTCTGTGCAGGACCACGAGTTGACTCGATGATCCTTGTGGGTCCCAGGATATTCCATGATTCCTTACTCTATAGCTCTGATGCATTTGCCAGTTTGCTAACACTGGTGAGGGTTTGCTGTGCCATATTAGTAAACACCTCTTGGGGATTTGTATCACCACACAACTTCCAAAGCAATTCCCATGTTTTCTACCCAAGCTCACTCCACTGCACCCCAAAGCCCACCCAACTTTGCTCCCAGCAAAGCAAGCAGCAGGGCTCTGTGCATTCATTCCTCGGGATGCTGAAGCCAAGCACCTTTTGTGAGAGACTTGTGTTTTCCCACAGTGCTCCAGCATTCCTGGGTGGGTGACCAGGTCCCAGGCTGAGTCCATCCCGCACTCACCATGGTTGGAATGCCTCAGGCAGCCCCTTTCCCTCACTCACCATGGTTGGAGTTCCTCACACAATCCTTTCCCTCACTCACCGTGGTTGGAGTGCCTCAGGCAGCCCCTTTCCCTCACTCCCCATGGTTGGAGTGCCTCAGGCAGCCCCTTTCCCTCACTCCCCATGGTTGGAGTGCCTCAGGCAGCCCCTTTCCCTCACTCCCCATGGTTGGAGTGCCTCAGGCAGCCCCTTTCCCTCACTCCCCATGGTTGGAGTGCCTCAGGCAGCCCCTTTCCCTCACTCCCCATGGTTGGAGTGCCTCAGGCAGCCCCTTTCCCTCACTCCCCATGGTTGGAGTGCCTCAGGCAGCCCCTTTCCCTCACTCCCCATGGTTGGAGTGCCTCAGGCAGCCCCTTTCCCTCACTCCCCATGGTTGGAGTGCCTCAGGCAGCCCCTTTCCCTCACTCCCCATGGTTGGAGTGCCTCAGGCAGCCCCTTTCCCTCACTCCCCATGGTTGGAGTGCCTCAGGCAGCCCCTTTCCCTCACTCCCCATGGTTGGAGTGCCTCAGGCAGCCCCTTTCCCTCACTCCCCATGGTTGGAGTGCCTCACACAGTCCCCCAGCACGGCGCTGAAGCGCCTCTGTGCCGCGGGCTCCGGGAAGCAGTAGTAGCTGTGCCGGGAGAAGGGCTGCCACAGGTACACCGGGAACTCCTTCGGGAGCGGAACGAAGGCCGGAGCCGCCTCCTTCTCACTGGAGCCTGCACAGAAACACCTCTGTTTGAGAGCTGCAGCTTTCCTGGGCCGTGGCCCGTGCTAGAGCTTCAGGGAAGCAGGAGATGTGAAAGAATCAAGTCTCCTTCCTGGCCCAAGCGACTGAGCACAGAGGCTGGGATGGGCACACTCAGCAGGCACCAACCTCCTCTCTGTGTTACACCACAGCAACTTGACGGTCTCTTGCTTTGGGGTGGTAAAATACACAGTTTTGGCAAAATTGCAAAGAAACTATTTCATTGGAGAAAGTTTTCATGGCAAATAAGGAAGCTAGTGGGGAGCTCTGGTCTATTCCACATAGAGACCATATAGGAGCATTTAATAACCTTTTAATAGAAAAACTGTATTAAACCATGTTGGAACACCAGGATTTCCACACACAACTGCCCTTAAAAACTGTCACTTCAAGCCCTTGTAGGTGGAGGAAAGAAAGCACCAACACCTCCAGCTCCCAGCTGCCCCGAGTCCCTGCACAAGGGGGATGCTGGACAACACGTTTAGCGATGACCATACCCAATCTCGAGCCACTGACATGCACCAAGAGCCCAGACATAAGAAGTTCATCTCAGAAGGTCTTCAGCATCACACAGAAGGGGAGAAGGGCCGTAAAAGATGAACTGAAGCGTTCTTGTTGCAGGGAGAGCCATGGGAAGCCCACAAGCACCCCTGGGGTGCTCCACATCGCTCAGCCCCGAGTGCTGCAGAGCTGTGGTGACACACATAGGACACCTACAAGCCCCTCTGACCACCCTGTGCCTTGGGAAAGGATGTGAGGGGACACCTCTCAATAGTCATAACTTCAAGGACTTAAGAAATAAATCTTTGTCTTCAAGTTTCCCTTATCCCTTTTGTTACGTGGCATCCCCTTCTCCAAAGCTGACTCTGCACCATGAGATCTGCTCCTGTAAAGCCTGAATTTTCTCCATCTTTGTGGAGTGGGGGTAGGTAGGACCACAGCAGTTTCCAGCCCAGAAACAACAAACTCAGCAGCAGCAACCTTCCTGCCTTCTCTGTGGGACTTATTATCAACTGTGAGTCAACACAGGCAGCTGTCATCTAAAAATGGAAACAAATAAACCAGGAATATTAACAAAGCCCAGGAACAATGGTGCTGTAGTTCCTGCCCTGCTTCTGCACAGCTTCCAGCAGCGTTGTGCCAGGATGCTGGGACAAGAAGGAGCCAGCATTTCTCTCAATGTTAGCTTACAGCATCTGCTGTGTTCATCCAAGCTGTGCTTGGACTCGGGAAAAGGGCTGTGGGCATCTTCTGCTGTCCCATTTTAAAGCAGAGCCTGAAAGCCTTCCCAGAACAGAAAAAGGAACAGAGCCTGGGCTTGGGTGGTTCAGATTTGAGCAGGACTTACCAACAGGATCTGGAAAATGTTTATCAGACAGCAAATTGTAATCTTCTTCTGAAGTCAAGACTTTGCCTCCTGCAGGAACAACGTGATATTTAGGGCTGGCTCCCTTCTGGTAGGCCTGGAAAATCAATGGAGAGGAAGTATCATCAACCACAAATTTAAGGAGAGAGTAAACATAAAATACACAATTCACTGACAAAGCCAGGAGCTGACTCAATGATCCTTGTGGGTCCTTTCCAATTCAGGATATTCTATGAATCTAATGCATGGGAATATTCCCCAAAGGAAACATCTTTTTGTCAGGCTGAATTTTGGGTATGTTCCTAAGGAATGTCAAACCTGAAACATGGTTAAATGTAAAAAACATATCTGAAAATATCCTCTTGGTGTTTATCTGCCATGGTGAAGAGCCAGGGATGGAAAGGAGGGAAAAAGGATGGGACTTTTCTCCTGAGCCCTATTTGTTGGATTTGTCAGCCAGGACTAGTTTGACTGTGGCAGCTTCCAGACGAAAAGCTTCACTGTAGTCATCCTGGAGCCACCCAAAACCTACTACTTCAGCTCCAACTGCAGGAGCACTGGGATGTATTACAAGGAAGTACAGATGAGAGGTGCTCTGGGACAGGAACAGGAAGGTTCAAAGTGCTGTTAAAATTATTTGTTAGCTCTTGCAAACTTATCTGGCCAAGGCAAGGTGCTTGGTTATCCCTCAGCCATCCCTGTGGAGCTTCCACCGGAGCTACTATGATGAGGACAAAGTTTCATTTCATACTGCTGAAGGCAAGGCAGCAGCAGCAAACCCACTTGCTACCAGTTTCTTTGGGAGTGTACAAGAAGCTGCAAGGAAGAAGCACTGACCTCTTTGGTCTCAAAGCAATCCACAGTGTAGTCATTTTTGACAACAACGTATCTGTCCTTCCACTTCTTCAGGTCCTCGGCGAAATGCAGCAGCTCTGCTTCGTACAGAACTGTCCCAACTTCCCCTGGGGGCTGCAGGGGCAATTGGTGAGATATGAGACTGCTCTGCACCACTGACCATTCTGAACCTTTTATTTCTACATTTCCACAACGCTGCTCCAAGGGCTTTCCAACCTTCAAATGCAATCTGGAGTCATCAACATCTCTCTGATTTCAGAAGGTACTACAGACACGAGCAAATTCTTGTAGCTGGAATGAGGAGGCAGCAGAAGAGCTCTGCCTTCCAAAAACACTGCCAGACTTCTGAGACAAAGGTGTTATTTACCCTTCAGCTGGCATGCTGAATGCAAGATCAGAGAATCCTGCAGTGGTTTGGGTTGGACCTTAAAGATCATCTAGTTCCAATCCTCTGCAAGATGACTTGGAGTTCACCATCTCCCATTTTCCACTACATAACATAAATATTTAATTGATATGAAAAGCAGAGTTTTATTATAAAATAGTAAATTGCTTCCAACTTCTTTCTAACACTTTTGCATCTGTGCTCTAGTAACTGATATGCATCTTTCTGAAAGACACAGCTTTCCTATTATCCCAACCCTTATATCCTATCCCACTACTTTACCTACTCATTTCAAAAGCATTGCAAATCCATGATTTCAAATATGTTCAGAAAATTTATATTTGTATCATCTTAATATTGAAGGCTGGTTCTCTGCATTTTCCTCTAGTAAAGAGAATTTTGTCTCTCCCCTCTAATAAATACCAGCTTTGCATAGCTCACTCCACAGAGGGAATTATTGCCATCTTCTTTAAGGAACCCTCAGCCATGCATGAAAGGGTTAATTATGCTTCCTACAAAATTCTCTTTCCTGAATGTGTGATCTCTGTCCCTAGATTTTGCAGAACATTGCAACCAGCAAGAAGCAACTGGTTTTGTCCAAATGTCCAGCTTTTTGCATCGTAAACTTGTCATGGTATTCCTCATGCCACAATAAACAATGAATCAAGACCAAAACATATATGAATTTTCAAAAATAAAACTTCAAAGCTGCACCCAAACTGAACTAAACAAAATCCAACATCTGCACAGGCACTTGGGTCACAGACACAACCTGGTTTTCCTACCCTGGTTTTCAGGAGGTGGGACTGGGAGTGGCGGTGCTGCTCCAGCTGCTCCTGCACGTGCCTGCAGAAAGCCACGGCGTACTGGCGTCGGTAGTGGGGGCTGAAATTCCTGATGGTGGCCTCTGTCTTCCCTGAGGTGAAACAGAGACTTCAATGTATTTCATGTACATGGCTTCACAAACTGTGACACACAACCAAGGCACTTCTCACCAGCGACCCCAAATTCTTCTCCTTGGAAAAGAGGCAGTTTTGGGCTCACCTAGCAGTGGTCTTGCAGCACCTGAAGGGAGCCCACAAGAAGGGTGGAGAGGGACTTTGGACAAGGGGGAATGGCTTCACAATGTGTGCAGAGAGTAGGTTTAGATTGGCTGTTAGGAGGAAATCCTTCCCTGGGAGGGTGGGGAGGCCCTGGCACAGGGTGCCCAGAGAAGCTGTGGCTGCCCCATCCCTGGCAGTGTCCAAGGCCAGGCTGGACAGGGCTTGGAGCAGCCTGGGACAGTGGAAGGTGTCCCTGTCCATGGCCGGGAGTGCAATGAGAGAATTTGTGGGAGGATTCCCTTCCAGCCCAAACCATTCCATGATTCCATGAAAAGACCACCCCATCATACCAAGGGCCACTTGCTGCACAGAACAGGAAACCCTTGGAGATGCATTCAGAGGGGATTTTTCCAGGAAAACATTGGGTTTGGGACTTTGTGTTTCCTTCTAAGAGCGAGCAAAGCATATCCCAAATCCATTTCTCTAAGACAAGATACTATCTGCCTCTCCTTGGACATGCTGTCCCAGGGCTGAGTGTGTTTGAGAGCTGCGAGGGATTTCAAAGCAAACCAGTGATACTGGTTAATGTTCAGCCACAGGAGCCAATTTTATGACTTACTGAGATTTTAAAGCTGACTCAAAGTTCTACAAAGCATTTTTCTAGGCTTGGGCACTGCAATCTCATCTTTGTTTTAATGTCAACAGATCCTCAGCTGTGCTGCAATAAACACTGATCTTGTATTGTCTCGCTGTGATCAAGATCTCAAGAGCAGCAACAGCAATAAACACACTGAGGTCTCACTTCTGAGAATCTTAAAACAATTTACAAGCAATTAACTCATTAACCCTATCAAAGAAATAATGGTGCTTTGCAGCCAGGGAAGTGACACTAAAATTAAAGCTAAAATGAAAGTAACATATGTGACTGAAAGAGTCAGTAGCAATGCAAAAACCAGAGCCTGGGCTATGATTTAGAGACCATCCCAAACATGCTGGGTACTGGAGGGATCCCTTTCTTCTTGGTATTAAGGAGCTCCATGATAAAGGTGACAAAGGCATTTTTCTGAGCATACAACAGAGAAATGTAATTTCACACCTCAGTTTTGATATTTTCAAAATTTTATTAGGTTCTGCTTGGGGGGGAAAAAATCACATTTTCTGTATGAGAAAAAAATGGTAATTCCCAAATGAAGATTTCTTGAAGCCTCTATACAGACTCCTAGACCAGGACTGGCACCCAGCATTCCTGAAATGGAATGCATGGAAGTGTTCCAGGCCAGGCTGGATACAGCTTGCAGCAACCTGGGCTTGTGGAAGGTGTCCCTGACCATGGCACAGGGTGGAATGGGATGGGTTTTAAGGTCCCTCCCAAACCAAACCATTCTGGAATGCTGTGATTCTATAAATTATTCCATAATTTCCTGACACAGATGTGCATGAAAAGACAAACCTACAATGCCAGCTCCTCTGTTCCAGCAGTTTCATTTCCAGCTTGATGCAGAATTTGATTCATCCCACAAGTTCAGGGACAATACTGACCTGACCTTTCATTGCAGCCACTCCCAATAACCAGCTCAGAGGGACGAGCTGGAGCCTTCTCCTTCTGAAGCACCCATGGGATCACAGCCTCCCCCTGCAGTGGAACCCCCTGGCCCCACTGCTGCCTCTCCCACCAGTGGGAGACAAACCTGCCTGCTCTGGGAGCCCTGCCACTGGCACAGCCATCCCACAAAGCTGGAGGGATGGCAGCAGCAGAGTCCATTCATCACTTATACAAGGCTTTCACAGATTTATTTGTGGGACAACACCCACAAGTGGTGACAATCTGGACGCCAAACCTTCAGTTTGAAGACAGAGTTTTGGAGACCTACTGATTATAGGATGTGCTTGGGTATAATAGCAGGATATGGTGCTGCTGAAGCAGAGAATCCCAGCTCTGTAAAAACTAGCCTGCTTTGGGCAGAGCCATAGACTTGTTCTCCAAATAAGGAGAAAGTTTCCCAAAACCTTCTTTATAGCATTTTTGTTCCTTCTGGTCCCAGCCAGCAGTAGGATGTCGTTGGCCCTGGCCCCAGTGGAGTTTCCTGCTCAGGGTTTGCCCCTGTTTTCCACCGTGGCTTTTTCTTTTCCAGCTTGCAGCAGCCCCTTAATCTGTTGCAGAGAGCTCTGGGACACTGGACCTCACTTGACTACTGCCTGCATCCTGCAGTAAAAGTTTGAAAAGGAAGTTGAAACAAAGAATAAAATTCTGGTGTTGGGAAAAAACTTGCAACAATCACAGGAAATACCTGTAATTTTGGCAATGTCTTTCAGTTAAGGCTAAATCTCCTCAGAAGTGTCATTCTTCACTGTCAATACTGCTTAGATCAGCTTAAAGCACAATGACTGAAGCAAGAAGAACCCTGCAATTCACAATATATATGTAAGAAATATGACATTGATGATGTCATTTTTATATGCAGACTATATTTATGACAAACCAAAACACGAATCAAGAGGCAAATGTTTCCGGCTGTCTCTTCCAGTCTTCACACTACTTGTTGCAAAGGATCTTTGCATTAAAAATACTCCTCCCTCTTAAAATTAGAAGGAAAGTTTATTTGAAGAGCTTGTGAGTGGCAGCACACAAGGACCTTGCAGGGCTTGGCTCAACAGGAACTGCAGTGCTACCTGCCGGGGGGAAGAGAAGCAGACAGACCCTTGATCCATTGTTCCTCAATGGATCTTTAAACTCTTTTGGTTTACAGAAGATAAAAATACGTTATCTGAAAATAAACATGATGGAAACAGTCATGAGTAGCAGAAACTCTTCCCATGAAATGATAACATGGGGCAACCAAAGATAAAACACTCCAGGGCAGTTGAAAAATGAGTTCCCCTAATTCTTTTCCAAATTTAGTGTGGCTCGCTTAGTCAGAGCTGTTTATATGGAGCAAGGCCAACTTTCCCACTGGGTTGGTCTGGCAAGAGAGCAGCTCCAGCCCATATAAATGGGATGTGAATCCCAGCAGCTGGGATGTTTATCCTGGGAGAATGTGGAGTCTGATGGGCTCCAGCAGCAGCCTGCATGCAATCTCCCGCTCCTGCGCAGGGCCAGGAGCTGGACTCAGTCATCCCTGGGGGTCCCTTCCAACTTGGGATACAAGTTGATTCCATGGTTGATTCCATCAACCAAAATTACCAACAGGAAAAGACAACTGAGATGGAAGGATTTCTGTTAAATTAACATGGCAGGGCTCTGTTCCTCCTTTGCTGCTCCAGAATAAACTTTGCTAATGCTTCATGATGCATCTCCTGTTCTGCAGAACGACCTTGCACGTGACCACAAAACTTCAGCACAAGTTATGATACCTCTTTTAACATTAAAAACAAATGCCACTGCACTGAGAAACCAGAAACATCTACCTGTTGTCCCTCTAGACATCAGTAATCATCCCCCAGATTTGTTATTTCTCGGTTTTCCACTGCCTTTGACCCTGTTAACTGTGTGTCACCCATGTTGGACACTTGTACGTAACTCCAAGGCATCAGGCCCACACCATGGCCTCAAATACCCAACTGTGCAGGGTGTGTTTCACTGCTTTTGTTGAAATAAACTGACACACAGCTTTTTTTAATAAGGGCACTCTTCAGCAAGTTCTCCCAGGAATTAATTCCTGCTGGTCTAGTCCCTGGCTCCCAGCTCAGCCCATCTACACCTCCCAGCTCTCAACAACGTGTTGCCACGTGGCCAGTACGGCTGCAGGCCAGGAAAACTTGGGGAAAAAGGTCAGAAAACAACTTCTTGGCTGGCATACAGGAAAGGGATTGCTCACACTCACCTGACTTCAGCCACTTGGAAATTAAGAATGGACAGAGGGAAGGACTTGCCATAAAAACTATTTCACTTAAATATGGGTGTTTGGGAGTAAGCTGACCCTTCCAAGAGCAGCAAAATGAACACAATCCTTCCCCTTCACACCACAATTGATTGCACTCAGCACCTTTTGGAAAGGGTTTTCCAAATATACCGTGATCAAGGATATGAACCTCTCTGGAGGTGTGGGGGCTGATATATGTTCTTACACCATTTAAGCCACAGGGGACATGAATGTAAAAAAAGTAGGTGATTTGCTGTATTGAAACAAATCCTAGACAAAACAAGACCTAAAAGAAATAAGCATTGTGTGTGCTGAATGTCAGTACATCCAGCACTTCAAACAAGTCAAGCAGTGAGACAGAACAGGAACAAATCCTTTTGTCTTATTTCCTCCATCAGGCTATGAGCAAAGTTGTCAGAAATCAATCTAAAATGATCAGCTGATCACATCCACACTGTGCTTCATCAGCCAGGATGTAACCCACAACTGGGGACACGCTTTTAAATGATAAACTATAAATTATATAAACTATATATACTGTGTGCCTTAAAGCAAATTCAGGACTGAGCTTTACAATTACTACTGTCCATCCATCCATTTTTCTATCCATATACACAGTCTTATTCACATAGCCCATCAAGGTAGCAGCAAGGTGAGTTAACAAAGTAATTCCAGTATTCAGGTCATGGGCTAACTTCATCCCAAGTCCAAGAAAAACACGACTTTGAGGTAAATGTCTAAAATTGCAGATGCTCTACCCAAGCCCTGAAAGCTGGATGTCAGAATCAGCAGCTCTGAAATGGGCTGAATGCTCAACAGGGAGAGAGAGAGAGAAGCAGCCACTCATCATAAAACCTGCTTTTCCTGAAATCACCCATTCACTGCAAACACCATTATCAGTTATTAAATGCATCTGCTAACCAGAAAACCTGTGACAGTGATTCTGTCTGGCATAGCCTGACAGTGCCACCACCTTCCAGTGCTCTGAGATATGTGACAGTGTAGTGGATTTACAAGTGACTCCCTCTTTCCTTGTGCTGGATTTACAATACCACCCAGAAAGTGTTTAAGTCCAAGTGCTCCCAGACTTTATCCAGGGAGGCAACGTAAACTACTCCCTTTGTTGCTGAAAGCAGAGCTCAGTTTGATCTTTGTTTATAGAAACAGTATTTTGACTATTCTGAGTCATGACTTAATACCTGTTATGACAAAAAGGGATGACAGACACAAATCCCAGGTTCTAATTTGGCTGGATCACCTCTCTCCACAGGTTTGTTTGCATTCAGCCAAACCAAGCAGCTCTGGTGGAGCCGCCCCTCTTCCCCATGCAGGAACGTGTGGTTTGCACCTGGTAAAATACTGAAACCAATTATTTATCCCAGCCTTGGTTTATATTAATGGAGACTGCTCTCAATAAAAACTTACAATACTGTAACCCCAGTGGTGTGCACACATCCCCAAATCATCCGTTTGCAACGCTGGTAAAATTCCTGTTAGTCACCCCAAACTCAGTGCAGAGGAGTAGGTAACACCCATCACACCTCAGATCATCCTCTCCTTCAGTCTCAGCATATAAACTCTCCTTGGCTGCTTAGTCCATCTTCTCTATAGGAAGAAACTGATGCTGTCCTTTGAAAAAATCTGACTTTTTCACAAGTCTGTCAGCTGAGACCAGAGGTGTGAAACTCGTGCTCCACCAGAAGCGAAGCCTCTGTCTCACAGCAAGCTAAACAAACACGTTTATAAGTTCATTTATAAGTTCATGCTTGGCCTGTGCTCATATGGGAGATGTTTTTACTAATTCATGGCAAAGGAGGTGCCAAAAATAACAGGCTCCATTCCAGCCTTACAGATCTCCCTTTCTACAATTTTACCCCGATACTCAGCTCTTCCTCAAGTGCTCTGCTACACGAGGCTGAATTTTACACTGAAATGGACAATTATCCCATAGATTTATATAGGTTTTTATACTTATAATGTTCTCAGGCAGCTTCAGGAGCATCTCACACTTCAGAGAGAGCAGACTGAGTTGAGTGAGACAGACCTCATACACTCTAAAGGAAATGCTTGTTTTGTCAAGAGTAGCTTGTGATTTAACTATGAAGCTTGCTGGTTTAACTGAATTCTGAATACTGTGTGATTATTAAAAAATGCAGATCAAAACACAGAGCACTGATCCTGCACAAACACAGACTGGCTCTCAGGTCAAACTCAGAGACTCATGCCTACAGCCAGCTCTCCTTTCCCCTTCTCCCCCTGCTCAAACCTTATTTATGAGAGCAGGAAGGTGTCATGAGTTGCCTTTGCACTTTTCTAAGGTTAAAAAATCCTAATAATCATGAATTACATAAAGGCCAAAGCTTGTGGTTAATCAAGCTGAAACAAGCCAAGGGTTTGATCAACACTGTCAGATAAGCTTATCTCAAAGGCTGCTGAAATCCATCCTTTGTTGGTAATGGGGTTAGAGCAGCAACACTCTGTCTAGAAACAATTACTCATGGACAAATTCAACTGGAATAAGGTCTGACAATATTGATTTGTAAGCTTCTTTCACAGCACCAGAAGAACTTGGGCTTTAATAACCAAATGAACCCGGTCTAATTCCTGGGGGCCACGAGAAGCTAAACAGTGGTCTGTAGTAAATAAATTTGATGGTTTTCAAGTTTTGGTTTTTTTCCAACTCCCTCAGCCACAAGTTGAGCCACTCATGGGCACACAGACATCAAGCATGTCTCGAGCAGCTTTCTGCAATCCAGATCTCACGACCATGTCACAGCAGGTCACACAAAAACATTTCTCGGGAACATTTAAACAGCTTTCCAAAAATGTAAGCCAATGCTGCATCACCCTTTAAATTAGGATGATGTATTTCCCCTTCCCTCCCTTTCAGCCGACAGTTACCTCACTGCCCAACCATCCACAAGACAAAATAACAAAAATCTTTGCCACAGTGGAGACAGAGATAACAGAAACAACCATCTTCGTGACATTAAAGTGCTTTTTCATATATATAAATATATATATTTATACAGACACACACATCTTCAGAAGATTAATTCTATGCAATGCTTGGCCTGTGCTCATATGGGAGATGTTTTTACTAATTTCTTTTTTCCTTAATTACTTTGCCAAATTATGCCAAGGCTCTATCACAAAATAACTCAAGGGAGTATATGACACTGGCCCAACCCATGAGTACAAACAAACACACCCACATCTTTCCATGAGGGGCCTCCATGAGGTTTCCATGACCTTTCCATGACATTTTCTTACCTTAGTTTATTCCCTTTACATTCCAGCTCCTTTCCCCACCAGCCCAGATGGACTCCTCAGAATACTGTATTTCCCACAAAGGCATCATTTTTAAGGACTGTAGCAGAAGGCCATTATTCCACGGCAGTATTTTATTCCATTTCTCTTCAACAAACACACAAACCTCACAAAATGGAGTAACAAAGTGAGAATAAAGATGACATTGAGGCCCCTTTTCTTGAAATTTGCCTCATCAATCCTAAGGTGCTTGCTTCTCTTTTGGCCCCTGTATACACTGAAAATGAATAAAGATCACAATTTGCAAAGGATTTTCAGCTAAGTCTATGTGCAAAAGAAAGGTAAAACCAAGACTAATCTCCGAACTAAACAGAGGTCTCAAAGCACAGATGTTTACTTCACTGACTTCCTAAGGCCACAACCGCATTGCTTGATTTTATAGCAGGAAATAATTTCAGCCTCTGAGCCCCTTCTTGCCATTCTGAGCCCCGAAACACCAGCTGGGTAAATCCACAGATTTTAACCCAAACAACTAGCACCATTCAGATTTCTGAAGCCCAGGCCATACCCATGTCACAGTTGTGCCAGTTGGGACCATTTTCCAATTTCACCTGTTTTGTTTTGCTTCTGCCAACACCTCCTCACCTTGGTCCTCTGCAGGACAGCCCCTGTGAAGGGGCATTTTGAGGAAGACAAAGAGCCAACTCTGTGTGTAAATCAAGAATCAATTTTATTCCTCTCCCCCCTCTTTTAAAAAGGACAAAAAATTATAGGTATGTATATATGTGTATATATAGATATAATATTAAGCTTCTAATAAAGCTTTATAATACACGGAGAATGTAAAATGCAATTCACATTCCAAATAATTTTTTTAGCCTACCTCCCATTTTACACTTAGCTTCAACAAGGAAAAATGGAAAAACACTCCCTTTGCAGTGGATTTTTAGTAATTTTCTTCGGGCTCCGACTAATGTCATGTCATAATACTGGAATATGACTGCAGGAAAATGTAACTTGTCACAGCAAAACACTAGGGAGAGGATGGGAGGACTTGCTTTATAAAACTTACAAGTTTGAGTGAAGTTTATAGTATCTATTTAATCTGTCATGTATTTCATTGTTACAAAGCATGGTGACACCACGGGATCACTTTCTGATGCCACATGGACTTTGGTGGCCATGAAGGTGCTACAGCAGGAATTGTTCAATGCTGACACAACCCATAAGACAAAAATGTTCCACTGTGGTTAATCCTTCAAAGCCTTAGATAAGCCAAACTAGACAAATTCTTCTTGCTGATAGTCTGTTCTCATGATCAGAAAAATAAGATAATAGCCTTAAAAAGTCTGCTAAATCTTTAGATTTTAAATCTTTTGATTTAAAAATGTATCGCATTTGCGCTTCGCAAGAAATACTGCCAAGCATTAAAGGGTCTATATTCATGAAAAATGAATATCCAATGAAAAGTGTCCCCTTTCACAAGAAGCCCTTCTCCTCCATGGATGGTAATGCCCGCAGGAAAACCACACTGTTCTCTGTTTGCTTCATTCTGCAAAAGCCACAGGAGGAAGCGCTGGCACCTCATGCTGTGGGGAAGGTTTCTTCACTCGGCCGCCAAGAAGCACCAATGAAGATACGGAGTTAGAAGACAAGTGTGTAATTATTACATGAAGCTGCTCACCCCACCCTGTGTAAAACAGTTTCTTTTTCTGTGCATGTTACAGATGGGGAGGGGAAACTACAGGTCTGTGATGCAACAGATCAGCATTATAAACCCTGTTAGTGGAGAAACACCAAGAAGTGGTACTAGAGCATCACCCCACTGATCCAGGCTCCTTCAAAGAAGGGCTGGCATGAAGGGAGGAAGATGCACTGAGGCTCAGCTGGAAAGGGACACCTCGACCACATCTGCTCTCACCCCTCAATCTTGCTGGGAGTGAGTTCATCTGCTTCTCTCACTCACACTTTCCTCTGACTCTCCTGTAGTGGCTGCTGCTGTCCCAAAGTCCCATTTTGGGTTAGGTTGCAGCCTTTGGCTCTCTTCCAGCTGTGAAATGGATGCAAAGGAAACAGAATTGGCCTCTTCTGCCATGAAACCAACAAGACTGCTCCAAAGACCCCTGCTAAATCTGGTCCAGCGACAATCCAAGGGAAGAAGCAGAGAAAATTAGTCAAATTAAAAAAAAATAATAAATGGGAACAAGCAAACAGAAGATGGGTGATGGCCCTCTGGCTGACTCTCTGGTCTTCACATGGAAGACCTGCCAGTGGCCTCCTTTTCCCTCTTTTCTCCCATCTGAAGTTAAGCAAGGCCATAATCAAGATCCCAGTATTTCCAAAGCACTGTAAAAGAATGAAACAAAGTGAATTTTGGGGTTTTTTTTTGCCAAAGCTAAAAGCACCCATTAAACTTAATGAATCATTCCTTACTTGGCAGAGTTCATGCCTTTCACTCCTCTACATTAAAGCTGGGAGCTGCGTAATAAAAGTTCACTTTCTGCTAGCAAATTGAGAATAATTCCAGAAATTTTGTCCTGAGAAGAGCTCAAGCACAAATCCAAACAACCCCTAACTTTCTGCAGCTGCTGCAGTATCAGAGACAAAGGATTACCTTTATGTTCCTCAGGTCCGCTCCTCCTACCACCCACCAGGGTCAGCAACCCACATCACCAGAGGCAGAAATACTCCCAGGTCACAAGGCCACAGGTTAAGGGAATTTAAGGAAAAAGGGGGAAAAGAAGGGTGTTCAGGAAGAATTTGATGTAGATGCCACAGAGGACACATATAAAGGAAGACTCCTCTTACAGTCCCTTCTGCACAAACATGGCAGTTTAAGGTCTTTTTGTTCCAGCCCACTGTTCAAAAGTATTTATTTTCTTTTACAGACTTCTATTTTGTCACCTGCTGTGATGGGAAGGTGGTGACAGCTCCACCAGTGGCATCTGCAAGTTGCTGTGGTTCCTCCACGGAGCTGGTTTCACCACAGCCCACTTCTGTCCAGTGAAACCAGCTCGGAGGGACGACATCCAGCCACCTGACAGTGCCAAGTGCTGTGCATTATTCTTCCTCCTGGAAGAGTTTCTGTTCCTCAAGTGCTCTTGAAAGCATCACTGAGAACACAAGAGTGTCACCACTGGTGTTTGTTTTCTCCATTTCTGAGGGGACTTCCTGGGAAGAAGCTCCACTCAGCTATTGTCCCTCTCACTACATGTGTGCTCGAGGCTCCTCAGCCGCTCGGCTCTTCCGCCTCAGTGTTTCAATGCTCCTTCCTTCTGAAAAAAAGGAGATAAGTTGACTCATTTCCTCTTCATTTATCTTTCATGTTCAGAAGGGCTTGTGACAACACAACTTGAAAGGAAAAAACCAAATCCAAACCACCTTCTTGCAGTGCTGTGTTTGTACAGTGGGACCACATGAGGTCTGGGCTCAGAAAAGCAGCTGGGCAGGTTATTATTAAGAAGAGGAAATTTGTTGCTGAGAATTTATTGGAAAATGGCTCAGTGAGAGCTCTCCTGCTGGTTTGCAGTGACCCTGCACTCTCGAGGTCCTCATGGCACCCCAGGAACAGACAGACCAAAGGGCCCTGCCCCTGTGCCACGACCTGTGGCCACACACACTCAGAAGGTGTTCAGGGCTTGGGTTTATACCCACGGTGGCACATCAGTCAGTGCACTGAACAGTTTCTGTCCACGGCTCTTGCCTTTGTATGACTGGAATGGAGCTCCAGACTTGAGTCAGCTCTTTCATCAAGGGTCTCCATGAAGTTCTCCCCATCAATCCAATCTGAGCTCTCGCCACTGTGGATGCCAATACATTCTCTCTTTCTGGAGAAGAGGATGGCCCTCTGGTTCATTTGTCCATATCAAAACTTAAGTTCTTCATCTTTCTGTGTTTTTCAAAATGCTTTATTTAGGGCACCAAGAAAAAACAGCCCTAAGAATGCAACGTGCAAGAGCTGTCTGATGAGAGTTTTATCTGGCTGATTTATGTATATCAGCTTACCTTTTCATTCTGTGACTGCAGAAGTAATCATTAGCAATGCAACTTTAAACTCCTGTCTAACAGTGCTCATTTTGAGTCTCATCCAAACCTGGATTCCTCCAAAGGCTGCCTGCATTTCCTCACTATAGCTACATTTCAAGCCATGCTTGCATTCTTCGAGGGTGGCTTAAAGGCAGCCTGTGGCTTTCTGAGAAACAAACGCAGGGAAAACCACACAAACCCATTTTCTGTCTTCATGTGGGCTGATGGACTTTGCCAGCTTGATGAAATGAAGGATGAGCCCTGAATCTCTACAAAATATTTTCTCACCTAACAGCATCCAGCGTGGCTTCAAAACACCCTCAAGAGCTCATGAATCCACAGCAACTTTACAGAGGCTTTTCTACCCCTTATAATGACCCCAAAAGATCTTTACTATACAACCAGTCAACCCTTCCAGTGGATGCTACTCAGGCTGAGTGCTACTATGCAATAGCAAAACTTTTTGGCATCCTGAGACAACGTTTCTTTGCTATTTGCCCTTTCAAGCGTCTCTGAGCCAACGGTTCCACCAACGGTCTCACCACAGGCTTTGCATGAACCCAGCAGCTTCACACAAACAGGCAGGCTCCTGGCTAAGGAAAAAGCAGAGCAGTGAAAAGGGTGATAGAACAAGCCAAGGATTCCGGAAAAGTGTATTCACAAAAAAACACCAGTATGATTCATGGATTTTTTTATAATTTCCAGTGAAAAAAACATGTGGAGACAGCGTTGGAAAAGTGCATCTTACGCTCTCTGCTCCACTCTGAGCTTTACTAGCAAAGGTGTACCAAACCTTCAAAAACAAGCCAGCCAGGTTGAACTTTCTGCTCCAAAGGTTTGGGCTTAAATCGAGTCAGGATTTTTTCTTAGCAACTCTCAGAAATTCTGAGGCCAGGACAACAAAACACAGGCCTCGGATTTAACTTTTTTTTTTCCCAATTCTGCATGCAGGCAGGTCCTTCTGAGGGACACGTGCCTTAGCCAAAAGCCACAAACCCATAGTCCAGGAGATGACATTCTTCTTACAACCCCTTTTGAAGCAGTAATGAGGTCAGGTCCTTGTGTTGTAGTTGTTTCCCCTTTGTAAGTACCTCTGGCACTAGAAAGACAGCACACATTGAAAATGCAAAGGCATTTTTGAAAATTATTTTTGCTGCCACTGGTGTGAGGCAACTTCTCCTGTTTCCAGAACAGCTGGTACCAACCACCCGTGCCAGGTGGGTGCTCAGTGCCTCGGAAGCCAAGCTGAAGCTCTAAATGCCAACTGAAATTCTAAAAATTACTATTTGTGTTTGGATGTATTAAAAATATCTGCTTAGTGTGCTTCGGAAGAACCTGCTGTGAGAGAAATATGAAAGCATCAGATCTTATCTCATTCAACAATCACTAGTGAAGAGCAACACCAAGAGAGTCAGGGGAGATAACGCAGCCCTGGCCTCCAGATTGAGCAGATACCCTGACATGCTTTTTTAACTCTTAATTTATGGGGTTTGCTCTAATTTGTGAAATACCATATCTTGAAATTGAAAGAAAACACAGAAATGTAGTCAGGACAAACATATGATACAGAAGGAAAACTGCTTCGAGAGCCAGCAAATGTGGCTTGTTTTCTAAAAAAGGTATTTAAATAAAAATAAAAGTCTCTTAAATGCATTAGACCCACAATTTTTGCAAATCTGCTCTGGCCAACTCATTTTTTAAACATACACTCTTCTTTGCTTGTCTACTGTATATAAATTGCATCTCTTCTGATAAACATTATTCAATCCAGAACCATTACACATCAGAGGGATGCCTAATAAGCTCATCTTTAAACTCTGCAGAACTAAAAACAGATTCCAAGCATATTTTATGAATATAGGATAGTGCCAGCTGACAGATATATGGCACAATCCATATTATTGTGGTTGCAACCAAGAACCACATGAATGAACATTATGGGCTTGTCTTTGCATCATTCAGGATGATGTGACTTCTGAAGGAAAGCAAGAGTGTGTTCTAGAATCGTGAGACTTCACTGTGAAGATAAAAGAAAATGACCCACACAATATGGTAAAGAAAGTGTGGAATATAAGCAGAAGTGCATTTTGTCAGCAGCGTGCACTTCAGTGGAAGATGCCATAAGGTTTTCTGAGTCAAACAGCTGCTACAAGAAGGAACAATTAATAAAGACACTTGGATTTACAACCAGAATTGACAAAGAAGTATTTTCCGTTACTATAACCATATTGTTTTAGACTTACTTCAGACAAAAGCTATTTCAACAGGAAAACCTGTCTTAGCCAACAGCTGGAAAGCTCATAGCCTTATTCTGGAAGGAAAGGGGACTATTACTTTTTACAGATGTCTCCATTCTCATCATCCAAAAGGAGTTAAATCCATGAATAGAGAGATGGGCCCCATCTGAAATGCAGCTTTCACATCCTCCCAAGGCTGTGCACACTCACAGCCCTGGCACCGATTCAGCCGAGGCGATCGTACACAACAGCCAGGGAAACTCAACACTGTGCAGCATCCCCAAACTCATCCTGATTTTTGGGTCAGCCTCTCAGAAAATCACTTGTCCCTTCCAACAGCAGAACTCCAGACACTCAGCTGTCAGAGAGGCTGGATTTTATTTTAAAACCAGCTCCTTTGCAGATGGTAACAATCAAACCCAGCCAGTGCTCCCCTCCACAGCTCAGCCCCAATACCCTGCAAGATCCAGGTTTAGAAGCCACCCCCAAAGCAAGTGTGAATTCAGTTTATGGTCACAAAAGTAACACCTGCCAGTGCCAAGTCTTATGGAAAGACCACAGCAACTTTTCAGTTGACCATACTTCCTGCTGCCTGAATACTTAAGACACGCAAAGGAAAAGCCGTGTAGCAAGATGAGCACCTTAACAAACCACAAGCTCTTGCTCAAAATTACCAGGTAGTGTTTGATACTCTCACCAACACATTGGGTTTGGATGTTTGTTTATGCTGGGAACTCCTTTGTCTCCTGGTGTGCTATCAGCTTTGTCCCCATTCTGGTACAGGATTCTGGTACTGGTGCTGAGCAGCTTCACGTTTTTCCCAAGCATAAGGGAAGGTGGTGCTAAGTTCAGATAGGGACCTTCCTCCCTCATTCACTCAGAACTCATCTTCCTCTAACACACCCACTACTGCCTCAGTTTTTGATGTCACAATCACCTGGCCACAGCTCCCAAGAGATTACCAAGCTCAATCTCCAAAGTCTTCTAGAGAAGCTTCTTTTGTTGCAGATCTTGGATGTGTGTCACATCAAATATAGCCTCAGTTTTCTTCTGGGCACTCTTCTTCCCCACTGCTTCCCTTGGGTTTAGTAGGACATCACAGAAACACAGAATAATAGAATCATTCAGGTTGGAAAAGCCCTCCCAGACCATCAATTCCACCCTCTGCCTGACCCCTACCTTGTCACCAGCCCAGAGCCCTGAGTGCCACATCCAGTTGTTCCTTGGACACCTCCAGGGACAGGGACTCCAGCACCTCCCTGGGCAGCCCCTGCCAAGGCCTGAGCACCCTTTCCATGTTGTTAAACCTGACCCTTCCCTGGCACAGCTTGAGGCCATTTCCTCTTGTCCTGTCAAAAGGACATCTTCATTACAGTGGAAATGTCCAAGGCCAGGTTGGATGGGGCTTGGAGCAACCTGGTCCAGTGGAAGGTGTCCCTGCCCATGGCAGGGGGTGGAACAGGATGAGCTTTAAGGGTCCCTTTCAATCCAAACCATTCCATGACTGACCTCTTCTCCTCCAAAAGCACCATAAAAACCACCAGCAGCTTTGACCAGCTGACAGTCTGGAGGATGTAGGGCCTCCCCCTTGAACACACATCAAATCTAACTGTGACATCCGGATGCCTCTCTCCAGGCAAGCTCACAAAGCACCAGGAACCTCAGACACTCCTCACGCCACTCCTCGTGCTGCTGCTGCCCCGACTCAGAACAAAGACTGATGGAGCACAAGCAGCAGCAAGTAAAGCTGCTTTCCTTTACAACCACACCTAAAAACACCATCTTCTCATCAACCTCACGTGGTACCTGCCTCGTTCATTGCACAACTCTGAAGTTTGTGGCATTATGAGCTGGAAATAGGAGGAATATGGGGTCCCTTTGAAAGCAGGTAAATACACCCCAAAGAACCAGATCTATGTCTACTAGAGAATGTAAAGCTGGACAAAACATGCATCACTTACAGGAGAAGCTCCCATGGGGCTCCTGCCACCTTCTTTTTCTGATTTACAGAAGTGCTGAGCACAGCCAAAACCCAGCTGGAAATTTGGGGATTAATTTGGGGAAGTTTGGGGCATTAAAATGGTCAGTTCCCCAAAAAAATGAGCACAAGATTTGTCAAGGCCCAAATTAACAGTCATAACTCCTCATGCATGAAATCCAACAGGATCTCAGCAGGAAGATCAGCTGAGTGATGCCTGCAGGGTGCTTTGTAGCTTGGCAGGTGTACAGGATATATCAGAAGGAAAGAGAAAATCCCAAACAACGAGTCTGGGGCTTCCTACTGAATGAAGCCAACAGAAAAACAAACCCAAAACAAGCCTTTGCACCCTGGCCTCCTTCGAGCATCAGTGATGAGTTCAGGGCTTCAGATTCACGAAGCTTTTCCGCTCACACTTAAGCCTAGAGGGTACAAAGTGTTGTTTGTTTTGTCTGCAGGGGTGAACAGCTGCTGGTAGCTGTGGGCTTTGCAGCTATTTTCTAGCCTGCACAGAGGGGAAAAATGGAAAAAACAGGGTTTAGTCCAGCAGGTGAACACGGGCAGTGGATGGAAACCACTCACCTCTTGTTTCCCTTATTCCATCTCTAAGGCCCCCAACCCTTCCCTCCCCTTGCAGGACATGCTGAGCTACTCAACAGAACATCCAAAGAGAAGAAAATAGGTTTTCTTTAGCTNGCTTTAAGGTGACTATGGCATGAAAGCACAATTGTGAGGCAAGTAGTTCCAAGCAAACACACCACACTATTATCACCTCTTTAAATACAAAAAAAAAAAAAAAAAAAAAAAAAAAAATAAAGCTCATCAATTTTAGCTGCAGTTTTCTCAAAATGGCGATTTGAGGCAGATGCTCAGCATGGAAACTTCAGTCTGGACAGCTGAGGGCTGGCAAAGCCTCATCTGCAACTGCAAACACTGGAAAGTGTCTGGCAGACTAAATTACAGTCATATTACTGTACAGAATACCCTGAAGGAGCAAAAAAGCCTTTTTTCCTTTCTTTTACACAGACCTTGCCACTAAATCTTTGCCTGGGGATGATGAAAACTTGCCTTTCCTCTAGTGTGATCACTACAATATGTGGAATATCAAGTGAAAATACATAAAGATCCTCTGCATCATGCTCAATAAAAGTAAGTTGGTCTTCAGACAACATTCACTCAAGGGATTTAACATCTCCAATCCCACTTCAAGGATTGGGTCTTCAGTTACCAACATCACAACAAAGCTCTGCAGAGAATCACTGCAAAAACAGCAACTGTGGTTTCATGCAGAGGAAGGAAAATACCACGTGAAGCTTTAGAAATGCCTTCCTGAGACAGGAGATGCCAGGGGCTGAGTCAGATGGATGCTGGGTGGCAGGATGGTGCTGGCATCTTTTGTAAATTTGTCACAGTGACACCAATGTACCTCTGAAAAGAGCAAGGAAAAGCTCCTTGGCAGGCAGCAAGTTTCCAGATACAGCACATGATTTTTCTAGCTGAGATTCCATGCATGAGGAACTAAAAACCAGCAGTAAATGGGCCATCCCAGGAAGCGAGCAGGGATCTGGTATGTATGGCCAGAGACGGCCTTTGAGCCCTGCAAAACCTGCAGCTCCCTTCACCTGCAACAAAGACCTCCAGGGGAAAGCCCAGACGTTTTTATAACAGAAAGAAGCTGTAGGTATGTTTTTCCAAGATTGGACGTGAAAGCATTTAGTGACAGGCTGACAGAGCTGGGATTGTTCAACCTGGAGAAGAGAAGGCTTCAGGGAGACCTCACTGAAGCCTTTTGGTACTTTAAGGGGGCTTATAAAAATTGAGGGACAGGGCAGATAGCAACAGGACAAGGGGCAGTGGCTTTGACCTGCCAGAGAGCAGGGTTAGACGGGATATTGGGAAGAAATTCTTCCCTGTGAGGGTGGGGAGGCCCTGGCACAGGGTGCCCAGAGAAACTGTGGCTGCCCCAGCCCTGGCAGTGTCCAAGGCCAGGTTGGACAGGGCTTGGAGCAGCCTGGGACAGTGGGAGGTGTCCCTGCCCATGGCAGGGGTGGGACTGGATAGGCTCTAAGACTCCTTCCAACCCAAACCACTCCATGGTTCTATGATTCCATGATCCTGGGTGTTTAAAGGTGCAGCAGGTCCCCAGCACGTGTCAGTCCTTAACTCTGCCTGCTGGGACACATCAGCAGGTGCAGCTGGAGCTGCTGCAGAGGCTGTTCCTGCTCTGACATTTGGCACAGGCTGCTTCTCCTGCTGTTGGCACAACCCGGTCCCTTGTCTGCTGACACAGTAAAGAACCAGGAACAAGGATTACCTTTGGACATCTGTACCACAAACACTCCTTGTGAGGACCAACGTGACCCACACACAACAGCCCACATGGAGCTGAGGTGTGTGTGACCCTTCCTGCAGGGCACCTGTTGCAATGCATGAGAGCCACACTCAGAACGTGCTCTGGCTTAGACACACAACACGGAATGAACCTGGAAACACACAGCATTTTGGGCAGCTATGAACAGACTCACAGCATTACCAAAGATCTCCTTACAAGCCCACTGTGACTTGAAAAGGCATCACTGATCCGGGTGGTGCCAGGAAGAGCTCACAAAGTGCCAGGCACTGCTGTGGACAGCTCTCCTTGGCAGAACCGGTAACGGGGAGGATGCTCCACGCTCACTCTCTAAGCACAAAAAACCACCCTGGAGAGCAGCTGACATGCTCACTTTGCATGAATCTCCAAAGCAGAATTTCTTCTGGAGGACAGCCCATGGCTCACTCCTGGGAAGGTACAGAAAGCAGGCGGCAAGGCAAAACCTGCCGCTCTTTTCCTCTGCAGAGCGGAGTTGCTGCACCCCGCGGCTGCAGCTGTGCCAGCCCTGGAGCAGCCCTGGAGCAGCCCTGGAGCAGCCCTGGAGCAGCCCTGGGACAGCCCTGGAGCAGCCCTGGAGCAGTCCTGGAGCAGCCCTGGAACAGCCCTGGGACAGCCCTGGAGCAGCCCGGGAGCAGCCCTGGAGCAGCCCGGGAGCAGCCCGGGAGCAGCCCTGGAGCAGGCTGGGAGCAGACCGGGAGCAGCCCTGGAGCAGCCCTGGAGCAGCCCTGGAGCAGCCCTGGAACAGCCCTGGAGCAGGCCTGGAACAGCCCTGGAACAGCCCTGGAGCAGCCCTGGAGCAGCCCTGGAGCAGCCCTGGAACAGCCCGGGAACAGCCCTGGAGCAGCCCTGGAGCAGCCCGGGAGCAGCGCTGGAGCAGCCCTGGAGCAGCCCTGGAGCAGCCCTGGAGCAGCCCGGGAGCAGCCCGGGAGCAGCCCTGGAGCAGACCGGCTCGGGGCAGTGCCAAAGCAGCACCCGCTGCTCTGGCTCGAGGGCTGGCACAGCCCCGGTCCCTCAGGCCCCCCCAGGCCCCCTCAGGTCCCTGGAGGTGCCCAGGCCCCTGCAGCAACACCCCCGAGCACCGCGGCCGCGCTCCGGTGCCCTCCCCATGCACATCCCAAACCCACCCGGGAGACTCTGGGCTGGCCAAGCACCCAACACGAGCACTGAAGGTGCCATGCAAACCACGGGTGTTGTTCCCTGCGGCGCCGCCCGCTCCTTGGGAACTGTGGTGTGCAGGGAATGGCAGAACTACCAGCACAGAATCCATCTCCTCACAAACGGCACCCAAAAGGTCATTTTCATCACCATTTTTGGCTTAAAAATTTATTTAGAAAATAGGAACTCTACTTCTGTCTCAACTTGTTTCCTAAAAGACTTTCAACCATACAAAAACAATCTACGTGTTTTTGAAAACTCTACTGCTTTTCACATCTTACTCATCTATTCAGAAGAGCTCAAGAGTCAGCTTCGCTTTTGTTTTCTACTTCCTGCTACTGCAGCTAAGACAACTTCCTAGATTTAAAAAAAGTGCAATAAAAAAATATGCAAATAACAACTTTGGTAGCACTACAATGACCTATATATTTTGGCTTCAAGCTTCAGTACTACCCAAAGTGTAAGAGCAGCTACTCAGTCAGACCTATTAACTACTATGACACCAGCATGAAAATGAAAAGCTTATGAATTCAAGATTTAACACTTAATTAAATACCTAGAGAAACGAAGTCACGAAAATCTTAGGTTATACATACCAAGATAAGCTTCAGTGTAGAATCAGCAGCAAACTTTTTTTATATTAAGACTACTAAAAAGAAACAGGATAAAGTCTTTAGGAGACCTAAGCAGGCGAACCCTTTCTTCACACAAGTCTGAGCCATTTGCACAAGCTTTAGGCTTGCTTTGATATAAGAGCTGGCCTCGTTTCATCACTGTCCTTTAACTGCAAAAGCAAGCAAAATGCACTGGCCTTGCAGCTGCCACTGCCCAAAGGTCCTACCAAAACAGCTGCTTTCATCACTCAGAGCTTGCTTTTTCTCCCTTTAATATCAATAAAATATCTATCAAATACAAAGTTTGTCTTATAGTTTGTGGCCAAGCTGCACTAACTAAAAACCTCCAGTCTTCAAGATTCTGGAAAACATCAAGCACAAAGGCACCACACTTATGGTGTGCCTCCCAGTTACAGATTTTGGGGCAAAGATGAGCCTGTTTCTCACCTTTTCTATTGAGAAGCAGCTCTTTCCATCGATACCTGTGCCTGATTCAACCCTGTATGTAGTTTCTTCTACAGCGACAAGCATGAGAAATGCCACATGCCTTCCCCTACAACCCTGTGGTTTCCCTACCCACACACTGCCCAAAAAAAGACCTTTTACCAGAAAAAAGCCACCTTTCATTTTTCAGACCCAGTGATGCAGCACATCATCTTTAAGGGTAGTTCTTGTATATGGTTTGCTCTGGTGTAGGGGTTTGAGATGATCCTGCTGAACAGGCACAGAGCCTAACACAGCTCTGGGACACAAAATGGATAACTGGGATTTCTGGGTTTAGGAAAACCTCAAGCCATTCACAGAAGGTAAATGGGATGTGATCACAGACAATCCTTCTACTGACAAACTAATGAACAAAGTCTCACCACCTCCTGCTTTGATCAGGGAAATCTTGACCATGCCTGTTGCAAGGTAACATGGCTGGAAACTTCCAAAATTGCTCATGATGCTTTTGTGAGAAGTTAAAAATGGACTATATGAGCAATGGAAATTGAACAGACAAGCTTTATCCTGCCTTAGTCTCACAAAGCTGAATCTGAATGTTACCAAGGACAGTAAGTTCTGTTCAAGCTGGGTGGCAAACACCTTTCCCATCAATCACATCCCTGGATACCCTTTGCTTGCATTCAGTTGAAAGCTACAAAAAAGTGCCTGCCCCCTTAACCATAAAACTCAAAGAGAAGCTGCCTCTCCTTTCCACACAGGCAAGCAGCATTTAGCAAAACTATGGGATGAAAATCTGCCACTGCCTCCAACAACAACAACCTCTCTGAGCACTAAAACTTCTGAGAAAACAAGTAAAGCCAAAAGGATTTTCCTTTAAAATCTCATTTCTTATAGTCTTCAAGAAGTGGAAACTTTGCAAGGTGCATACAATAGAATATCATATATTTAGTGAAATTTGAATTTCCTGTGCTTTTTATTTCACTTCTTCCTTCCGTGGGTATTTCTGCCTATTTGGATTGGACTAGAGGGTACCACCACAAATTCTGGATTCAATACATGTTCGTGAAAGAAAATATTACTCTGTCTGTTCCTCAGATTTTGGGAGTTGCAGACAAATCCAATCAGCGTTTACCATAAACCTCACCTGGTGAAAAGGAAAAACAGCCTTTGAGAGCCATTAAGTAGATGCTGGTAAGTCCAGAGAAACCCCACACTCACAGAATCATGGGATCAGAATGGTTTGGTTGGAACAACCTTGAAGTCCATCTCATCCCAGCCCCTGCCATGGCAGGGACACCTTGTCCCAGTTGCTCCAAGCCCCATCCAGCCTGGCCTGGGACACTGCCAGGGACAGGGCACTCCTGCACTGTGTGGTGCTGCAGCCACACTCACCTGCACAAAATGGAAGAGGGAACTTGTGGCACACAGCACAACACAGCCTGGAACGGGCTGAGAGCACAGGCACTGAGTGCAGCCAGGTTTGTACAGAACTCTGCTGGACTTGCAGTCGCAAACCAAATTAAAACCAGAAGGATAAGCAACAGTTTAAAGCAGAAAATCCAACACTCAGTCTGAGAGTCTGTCCAAAAAAAGGCCAGCTTTTCCATAATTAATTCCAAGTCATTCTTCCATCCTTCAGCACTCCTGCTTCCAGCTATGTGCACGCTGGCTGAGAGTTTCACCCCAGAGCTGTGTCAGGCGCTTGGGTTATGTCCCTGCGAGTCAGCGGGACTCATCTCTGTACCAGCAGTGGGATTTATTCAGCTGGCTTCCTGTAAAGTTAGTGACCCATTTCCTATCTTGTCTTTCAAGTAAAGGGTAAACCAGGCTCCTCTTCAGTCCCTAAAACATGACACAATAGAAGGGTCTCTCTTCTCTTTCAAGTATGGTAGGAACACACCTACAGTGAGCAACCATGGTGCAAAATCCCGTTTTAATTAATACCACACTGAAATTCCTAAGAAAACACACGACTAGAAAGAAATTTCTTACAGACATTAAGATTTCACTGTCACCTGGAAAGAACAATGGCTGGAAGGTCTGCCTTGAAGAACTTCCTAAACAATGGGGAAATCCAGAGGGTGCACCGTGGGTGCTGCATGGTCCCAGCACAGCCACTGTGCCCTCGGGCTGTCCCATCTGCCTGGGTGAGGAAAGAGATGGAAAAGAAGGGAAGAAGAAACTGCACTTAAACAAACTGATCAAAAGCAAATTACTACAAAGCCTGATCCTCTGGGCAGCTGTATGTTTATAGAAATGCGGAGCTGGGATATGGTCAAGCACACCAAGCACCTTGAAGGAAAAACAACCTTCAGAGAAGTTCAATTTTTCGTATGCTAAACTGCTTCGGAGATGCACCTGTTGAAATCACTGGTGCTGAGTGTTTGAAATCTCTCCACTTCTGCAAATTTAAAAAAAATTAGTCCCAACACACCACACGTGGCAGAGCAGAGCTTGGTCCCCTACTACTTCTCTTCTGAGATTGCAGAAATGGAAAATTATCAAGACTTTAACAGCATTTCCACCTTCTGCCCGCTGGGAGAGCCGCCTCCTTGTTTGTTTCTTGTCTGCTGTAAGAGACCCTAAGCAAAATTTTTCCATCAGCAAAGATGAAGCCTCCAGCACAATCTCCCAGGGCATACCACTGAGTTGCTTTAGCAGGCACTTTCAGCTGGTTCCCGAATTTCACAATCACACCCCCAGCCCGTAGCTCCCACCACCGCCCTGCACCACTCCCTCCTGGGTGTAGCACTCCTCAAGCATCATTAGACAATGCACCCAGCAAACACCTCCCATCCCAAGTTTTGTCCATGCCTCATCAAACTGAGAGCACAAATTTTCTTAATAAACTCTTTTCACATGACCAACTCCCAGTCTCTTAATTACTACTGCCACATTTTAAACTCCATTTCACTCCCATCCTGAATAATCCCCATGTAGTCCCACCAAAACCCCACAAAGTAGGATTACCTCTGCCACAAGTCATCTTTTTCAGGGCCTCTGTCCAAGACCTAGAGGAATTACTATAAAATTTTCATTTCAGGCGGCTTTAAATCATTTTACTGCTTACAGTGTGCATGTATATAAAGTATCTTATGGATCTTAAATAGGTGGAAAAATATATTTTTCCACAGGTATGGTTAGAAAAACAGGCTCGTTCTGCACACCACAGAAGACACCTTTGAAACTGCTACGGTTTCCAGACTCCTAATGCTGCCATGTGGTCTGACTTTCATCCACTTTCCCCTAAATATCCTCCACACACCTTCTCCCAGTGGACACAAACTGTCCCCAATGCTCACAGGAGTCCCTGCTGTCTCATTTCTCCATTATTTTACTATGACTTCAATTTCCTTCAGGTAGGAATAAGGAATATCGAGTCTTGACATTTGATTCACAATTTCATCCCACAACAATGACCAATTTTCATTAATTTCTATTCTACAAAGACAAAAGATACTGCGATGGCTTGCAAAATGTAACTTCATGACATATAAATATATATAGTTTCATAACAAAGAGATTTTGTGAGTATAAAAATTATTTTGCAAAGCATTTCCACCCCCAAACAAGTGTTTAGGCAGTTGATCCAACTTCACAAGGAAGATCCCTGCCCCTGCAGTTTCAAACACAGCCTCAATTGCCCTGTGAAGACCACTTGGAAAATCAAACACTGGCATCGTGTATTCCCTTCTCAGGCATTGTTTGCTGCAGGGAATGCACAACACCAGGTCAATAATTATATTTGCTGACTTTCAGGTCATGATATTACCCAAGATACTGCCCCATGTACAACCATACACAGCTTTGCAATTTGACTGGTTCAGTCCTTCCGCTTCCTCCTGAAGAGCACGGAAGCTGGAGGCAGTTTTAGGTGGAAATCACAGTTTTTGCATTCAGTAACCAAGACACACGTGGGATGCCTTCCTGGTTTTCTCTGGGATTGGTTTCTCCAGCTGGTCTGACAAGGCTCACTCACTCACCTGCAGGGAAGCACACACAGCAGAGTGACTCCCAGGCTCTACCTGAGGTGCCCATGCTGAGGGCAAGTTTTGATGGGTTACAGAGGCACCTATTTGAATGATTTTGCATATTTTCAACATCATTTTACATATCACATAATTCTTGTGACTTGTTGTTTGTCCTCTCAGCCCCCAAACAAACGTGAGCAAAAAGACTTTTGGAAGTTAGGAAACCTGTAGAACTGTACCTGTGTTGATGTAGAAGGTGGATCATGGAACCATGGAATTGTGGAATATCCACAGCTGGAACAGACCCACAGGGACCATCGAGTCCAACCCCTGCCCTGCACAGGACATCCACTCCTTTACTGCTCACCCCCTCATTTCCATTCATTACATTGTGTTTAGCTTAAATGTTGTCTAAACGAACTACATTTAATTTCAGACAAATTATCATTATGGCAACAAGAAATTAAATTACACCATCATGAAAACAACTGTGCACTAGACCAAGCTCTCACTTGAAGCAATACTCAGGATTTCCTGTCTTGAGGCTGCTGGTATTTGGGCCAATATGAGTGTGCATCCCAAAATACACAAAGTTTGGAGAGTGTTGCTGGCTCCTTGGGCTTGCTGTCACACCATCTCCCTCTCCAGTGCTGCCCTGTTCCAGCACTGTGGACTGACAGCTCTGCTGACAAAAAGCAGGTCTTTCCCTTTCCTTTCTACTGAGCACCCCCCTGCACCACCTGTGGATGAAAAGAACCCCAAAAGCTGCCATTCCAGCAAACACACCTAAGCTTTACAAAGCCAGCTAAAGAACGTGCTGCTTATTCAAGCTACAGACTCAGTGCTTGCACACACTCCCTCCTGGAATGAGGGGAGCTCAGCACACCACTCTTCTGCAAATACCTCATACCAAGGTGTGTAAGACAGACAAGCAAGGTCTGAATTTTACAGACTCCAGCCTAACATCAGCAGTAGGTTTGGTGAGCTGGCTGGATTGCACTCTGTTTCGATTTAAGATGCTCTTCCTTGTTCTTTTTCCCTCTCAGAAGTTCTAATTCACAGGCAGCCTCTGTATAAAGTGCCTCACTAATTATTTTTCCAAGCAGGGGGTTAGAGTGGGGGATCTCATTTACAGCAAGAACAGCAGACATGAGCCAGGGGATGAGCAGTGTTTTAATTCCTTCTTCCACAGTGATTTCCCTCTGGCTCTTGCCTGTGCAGAGGTGTGAGGAACAAACAAGAGCTGTGTCTGGAGTGCTGCACAGCTCTCAGTGTGACCAAGGCACCCTCCCTGGGAGCCGCAGGGAAGCCTCAGACACACAAACCCAGCCTCACTTCAAACGGAGGGATTTCCCAACCCTCCAGCATTAGCTCCTGCTTCTAATGCTAGATGATGTCCAGGGCAAAGACATGCACCAGTTCCTCCTGCACAGCTGTGAAGAAACTAATAAGCTCTCTGAATCTCCTAATTTTTTTTTCAATAAATAGACATCAGCCTTTTCAGGCAGTCACAGCTCAGGGACCAGAAACGTGAGATGCTGAACTGTGGAAATGCAATTTTGGCTGCAGTGTGGGGATGAATATTTAAAAAAAAAAATAGAAATCCATGGGCACTGCACCCTCATAGCTCTGATGGGACTTGAAATCACCCTCAGTGGGGCAGGAAAAAATGCCAATACTGAGAGGACACTGTAGAGAAATCTCTGCACGCGAAGTCAGTAGCTTTGCTGACTGCTTTTTGGGTAAAAGCCATTTAATAACGGGACATCTTTCCCACTCTGGGAATCTCTTGAAAGACCCACTGTGATTTCAAGAGAGTCCTAACAGAGAAGCGGTTCAGCATTTGCGCTCCCTGTGCGCCACAAAAAGATCCCACAGCAACAGCACACGAGGACAAGGCGGGCTGTGGGCACCACCCAGGAGTCCCCCCCGGCCCAAATCCTCGGCGCAGTTTGACCTCCCAGCCCACAACACAGAGGACTCCTGCAGGCTCCACATGCATCCTACATGAAGTGCTGGAACTGGGCTTCCTTTTCTCATGCAAAGTTTTATTCCAGTTGTAAATCTGCAGCCTTAAATTTGCTTTGTAAATACGCTACCTGTCACCTGCCCGATAAGCAGCACAGGTAGGAGTAAGCGCTCTTTCACACTTAACAACCCCACACACAGAAAAACTCCCTGAACCCCAGAACTGTGTTCTCTTCCTTCATCGTTTAATAGCAATACACACAGTTGAAAGCCTTTTGTTTGCTTTCTCTCTCCTGACATTTCGGTGGGATAAAGAACTGTGCTCACACACTCGACAGTCACTGAAGCGCTCTCGCCGCCTCCCAGCCCGGCAGAGCCGCAGCTCCGGCAGCGCCGGGCCCTCGCTGTGCCGGGGCCGCCCGCTCTCTGAAGCGCTCCCCGTCTACCTGCAGCTCCCGCCGGGCAGTTTCGAGCCCCGCCCTTCAAAAGCGCCCCGGAGCGCAGGGGACAGTGCAGACAGTGCAGACAGTGCAGGCAGCCCCGGCCGCGCCGTCCCGCCCGTACCTCGGATGTAGGCGCACTTGCCGTCGTCCAGCGGCGCGGAGGCAGAGCCGCCCATGGCTCCGTGAGGGCGCGGGGCAGCG
>VZRZ01004346.1:12361-26555 GCA_013398175.1 Climacteris rufus | reverse complement strand
CTAAAAAGAACCAGCAATCTAAACAAAAGTTGTGAGGTCAAGCTGTGCCTTGCTCTCCTTCCTTCTCTTTATTGCTGGTCCCCACTTGGATGCTGACTCCCAGCTGAAGGCACTGCTTGCATTGTTAGTCCATGGGCAAAATCAATAAACCTCCACAAAGATCTGGGGGGGGGGCTCAGTGATACCTTGAGCCTTTGCAGGGTTTTGTCTTGTGAAAAGCAAAAATCCTCTGAAAACAAGGAAAAATAAACTAAAGTTCCTGCAGAATCACAGAATCATGGAATGGTTTGGGCAGGGAGGGACTTTGAAGCTCATCTCATTCCACTCCTGCCATGGCAGGGACACCTTCCACTGTCCCAGGCTGCTCCAAGCCCCGTCCAACCTGGCCTTGGACACTTCCACTGGCAGTGGGAAGCCATTCCCTGTGTCCTGTCCCTCCATCCCTTGTCCCCAGTCCCTCTCCAGCTCTCCTGGAGCCCCTTTAGGCCCTGGCAGGGGTTCTGAGCTCTCCCTGGAGCCTTCTCCTCTCCAGGTGAGCCCCCCCAGCTCTCCCAGCCTGGCTCAGAGCAGAGGGGCCCCAGCCCTGCAGCATCTCCATGGTCCCCTCTGGACTTATTCCAACGTCTTTGCTGTGCTGTGGGGCCAGAGCTGGATGCAGTGCTCCAGGCAGGGCCCATGAAGTCCCAGCCCCAGCTGTGGTGACCACAGATGACAGCTGTCACCAGAATGAGATGTCTCTGTATTTAGACCTGACTGCATTGGCAGGGCTGCAGCTGCAGCTCTTGCTGAGGCAGCGGTGCAGAGAGGCACCCAGAGGAGTTATGAACATTTTCACCAGTGCTTCACAGAGCTCTTCTTGCCAAGAAGTTCTCAAAGGAATGAAACAGGATTGTAGTTTGAATCTGTCAGTTTGGCATCGAGTGACTCCTGTAGCAGCAGGTGAAGGGGAGCCCACCAAGGGTGCAGCTGTTTAAAGCACACTCTGCCTGAGGCCAGGGTGGCTGGAAGTGGCTGCCACTCAGTGCAGGCCACCTAAATTCTGGCTTTGCCATGGGAAAAGAGTCAGTAGATCCTGACATTGCTCCAGTGTCCTGGTCCCAAATGTTTCTGCTGTCTGCAGAAGCGGGTGCCTTGTACAGCCACAGCCCTGGAAATAAGCACAGCCCAGGTTGTAGCCTCACTCCACATTCTGGGAGCACAGGCAGCCAGCAATGACTGTAGCAATGGGGGGGATTGGTAAGTGAATTTTCTAGTTTAACAAGGAACTAGTTCACTGTGGAGGCTGGGGTCTGTGGCTGGGATTGAGGCAGTGGTGTGACAAAAAAAAAAATAAAGGCAGCTGTACACTTCCTACTGAGTTTGCTCTTACACATCTAATTATAGAGGACTGCTAAAGATTATGTTCCCAGCTGATTGAAGGCTGGAGTTGCTGGCATGAGTGACAAGAATCAGATTTTCACTCATGTTCCCATGACTGATGAATGCACTAGCTACCAAAACCATGGATGGTCACTTGGCTACTCGAACTCTCTGAGGTTAGGCAAACTACAGTCTCAACCAAAACTTTAAACCAGCTGTTCTCTCCCTGTTTGAATAAATGTTTTCACACCAGCAGTTACTCCTTGCTGTTGGGCGCCCTCTCCTGCACGCTCATCTCTGTAGCTGTTCTAGTGACAGAGAATCCCTCCTCCTCCTCCTCCTGTAAAACCTTTCCACACAAAAGTCCTTCCTGACCCAGCACACCTCCCTGTTTTTCAGATACCCAACTTGTGGCCACTCACTACACTCCAGAAAGCTCCCAGGCAATCTTAGCTTTGCTAATGAACAGTTATCTGGCAATTAGTTTTCTTTGCAAAGCAAAATCATTCCAAGCATCCTCAACTTAAAATCATAGAATTCCAGACTGGTTTCCCAGTCTGGTTGGGACCCTCCCAACCAAACCCTCACTGGTTTGATTTGGGAGGGACCTTAAAGTCTATCTCATTCCACCTTCTGCCATGGGCAGGGACACCTTCCACTAGCCCAGCTTGTTCCAATCCTTGAACACTTCCAGGGATGTGGCAGCCACAGCTTCTCCCCACCCTGAGAGGGAAGAATTCCTTCCCAATATCCCATCTAACCCTGCCCTCCTTCAACTTCAAGCCATTCCCCCTTGTCCTGTCACTCCAGGCCCTTGTCCCAAGTCCCTCTCCAGCTCTTTGGAGCCCCTGTAGGCACTGGAAAGGACTCTAAGGTTTCCCCAGAGCCTTCCTTTCTCCAGATGAGCACCCCCAGCTGTCCCAGCTCTCCTCATGGGACAGGTTCCACTCTCTACTCGTGCCCATGGCCCCAGGATACCCCTTTCAGCCTTCCTGCTATTCCCCGTAGTAAGGCAGCAATGACACGTGTCAGTGATGTCCCTGCACTCTGGAGAGCCAAGAAAAAGCAGGAGCTCTGCTGTCTCAGTTCCAAATGGGGGTGTTTAGCACAGAAGGCCAGAGGGGAATTCAGAGATGGGATGTGGCCTCTGCCTGCTGAGAGCAGCAGCTCAGCTCGTCCAGTGAGATGATCCCAGTCTCAAAGAGCAGCCCTGGAAAGCTGCTCCATGTAGGAGTCCTCTTGCCCTGGTGTGAGAGAGAATGAGCCACCCCTTTATCTGGAGATGGAAATCTAAGCTCCCAACCTCCACAAAAGGCAAGGAATGGGGCACAAACCCAGAGAAATTTAAGAATTCATACAAGAGGAAGCAATGTGGAGCTAGCACTTAATCACCACACTTCTACATCCTCCTCTCACGGGCTGATTGCCAAACCACTTTCTCTCCTGTCTCCTTCCCTTTTATTGTCTCTTCTACACTGTCAAGTTGTTCACCTGGCTTCTTCATCCCCACCCAGTGTTCCAACACTTCTCTTTATCATATTTTCCTAGTTTATCATCAAAAAGCCAGAAACTAAGAGAAGAAATTATGTCCTAGAGAACAACACAGAGAATGGTTTGACTTTTGGCCAATGCTCTGCTGCAATGTTTATGGCATTTGATGTATATGTTTGATGTATAGACGACTTTTTTCTTGTAGTTTGGGGATGAGAAGTAGATGCCTGTTTGCTGTAAAATTTCATAGATAGTGGCTATTCATATTCTGTAGGTGCCTTTGAAAAATCCTTCTGTGGGTGCTCTGTTTGACTCTTCCCCGATCAATGGCTACACAATACTACTGTCATTTATTTCACAAGAAAGTACCTGAAAAATTTGGTTTTGGCTGCTTTGTGGAAACAGGTGTGTACTCTGTGGTTTCATTGTCCAACAGCTCTGTATCCCTGACCTGTTGAGACACAGATTATTTTTTTCCTCTGTTCGTCCTGGAGGTGAGTGTTCAGCACCAGGACACGTGCCAAGCCTGGAAGTTTGTGAAATCTATTCCTCCACTTGTGCTGTGGATTTATTCTTCCCCATGCACAACAACCCACCAGACTTCTGCAAAATCAACCACTGAAAGTAGTGGGAAAAGGAACCCACCGAGTTTCATGAATTTAAACTGCCTCCTGTGAGATCTACTTCAACATACCTGTTCCTGGAACACAACAGATGGTTCTGTAAAGAACACAGAAATATGGAACTAAGCTTCCAAAAATGCCTACCTTTTTATAGTAGTAGAAGTTTTGGTATCTATTGACATTTTAATCCCACTAGATTATCACTAGAGATGCCTGGAACTCCTTTTGAACAGCACTATTTAAATTGCTTCTAGGGTCTGAAGCAGGCTTGTTTTAACTTGGTTTTTAAGGAAGGGTTCTCTGTCGTTGCTAAATTATCACCAAAAAACCTGATTTTTGTGGCTCATGGAAAAACTAAGACATCAGCTTTCTCCCACCTGCTTCCACTAACTTCAAGGTGCTTCAAAATCTTTAGCTTTGACCTTTGAGTTTCCCATGTTCTTTTTGAAAATTGGTAGATTTTTGCACCTTAATCATGTAGATACTGTGGAATCACTAACTGAAGAGAATCACTACATTCCATTTCCTCCCTTCTCAATTTTTTTATTCCAAAGTTGTAATGGAAACAGTTTAAGAAACCCTAAACCAAAAAACTTCAAACCAAAGATAATGTATTTAAGAACTTACAATCAGGTTTTTGTCTTTTTGATTACATTTGTCAAATCATACCTTCCATTATTTCCCTTCCTTAGCTTTCTAAGCTCAACTTCAAATTGTATTGTAGTTTACAAGTTTGGACCTGGGTAGAAATCAGAACTTGAGCTGTAGCTCACTCCGTACACCTGACCTGGACATGAGCCAGGGGTTGGAGTGAGTCTGAGAGGCCACGGAGCTGCTCCAGGGCTGGAGCAGCCTGGGAGAGCTCTGGGTGCTCAGCTGGAGGAGAGAAGGTGCAGGGAGAGCTCAGAGCCCCTGCCAGGGCCTGAAGGGGCTCCAGGAGAGCTGGGGGTGTCACCTGGAGCAGAGAAGGTCCAGGGGGAGCTCAGAGCCCCGGCCAGGGCCTGAAGGGGCTCCAGGAGAGCTGGGAGAGCTCTGGGTGCTCAGCTGGAGGAGAGAAGGTGCAGGGAGAGCTCAGAGCCCTGCCAGGGTCTAAAGAGGCTCCAGGAGAGCTGGAGGGGGGCTTTGGAGAGGACCTGGAGTGATAGGACATGGGGCAAGTGCTTCAAACTGAGGGAGGGTCAATTTAGACTGAATACAAGAAAAAGATGTTTGCAATGAGGGTGGGGAGGCCCTGGCACAGGGTGCCCAGAGCAGCTGTGGCTGCCCCAGCCCTGGCAGTGCCCAAGGCCAGGTTGGATGGGGCTTGGAGCAGCCTGGGACAGGGGAAGGTGTCCCTGCCCATGGGACTGGGTGAGCTTTCAGCTCCCTTCCAACCCAAACCATTCACGGATTCTCTGACCAGAGCTATCTTGCCAGCTTGGCCAGTTCAGAGGCTGTAAAAACAGAGGGCAGTTCAGAACACCTGCAGTAGGTGCTTAGAGCAGACAGTGTGGAAAAAAATCCCAGCTGAATGTCATGAGTAGAAAAAAGGGCTTCTTTGAGCAGCAGTCACCCTTAAGCATCCTCCTGTTGTGCATTCATGGTAGTGTCTGTCATTTCCAACTACACAGTCACACCAACTACATAATAGAGTTCTTCAGTGCTTCTAATTTTTATTGTCATTGTGCTCCCACTGTTATGTTAATTAGATTAAACCAGACTCCCACTGAGGCTGTAACAATGATAAACATTGTAGTAACGTGTCAGCTCTCTCTGAAACCACTTTCCATGGCTTTGGAAATGTGCTGCTCCTGTAGACCACACTGCTCTGTGTTTTAAATAATCTGCTTTGATCACACTTGCTCACATACATTGTAATAATCAACAGTGACAAATAAACTCCTAATGACTCAGAACCTGAGGCACATTATTGATCTTTCCAATCAACTACCACGAAGGGGGTCATGGAAACACCATGTGTTAATACTGCCATTTTTGACTAGAGAAGGCAAGTATTGTGGGGAGGGAGGTCCTGCCAGAAATCTCAAATGACTGTACATTAATACTCATCATTTCCTTTGCCTGGAAAGATTGGCTTGTTCCATCTTTCCCTCTTTGCCTTAAATAGGTGGCAGCCTTTCCACTGATTGTTTTAAAGGTAAGTTCTGACAACTTTTAACACAGCCCTTCAGTTCTATGGGATTTCACTTCCAGGCAGCTAACTCCTAAACCATATTGCAACAGATTGCATCTGAGAAAAAAAGAACAATGCAGGAGGAAGTGCTCAACTGCTTTTCTTGTCTTACTGTACAGAGACACTCAGCAACAAGGCACTCCTCATTCCAGACCCTGTGGAGAATTAGGGTGGACTTCACAAATGCAGGTTCTTTACAATTGCTGTGGAAATAGTTCTGTACTTCTCACTAACCTTGTGCTTCATTTCAGTGAATCCCAAAAGGTTTAAATGTTCTGTATTCGGTGTGTATGTTTGTGTGTGTGTGTGTGTGTTGAGGTAGGGACATCTGCTGTGTCCATAAACCTGGGTGATACATCCCATTTCTCCTCCTGCTGCAAATCTGAAGCAGATGTGTGATGCTGTAGAGATTAGGTGTAGGCTCTATTTCTCCAAACTGTGTTCTTGCTGCTATTTGGAAGAAAACCATTTGCCAAATAGCAGAACCACAGACTTTTAAAACAAGTAACAACATACAGCCATGATCTCACTTTTCTGTCCCATGGCCTGAAAATAATCAAAGAAGAGTGAAGTGGAACCCAAAAAGAGAAGTCATTTCTTCTTTAGACCTCTACCCTAACACAATGCCTGCCCCCAGCACCTACCAAAGTCCACTGCCAATCCCTAATTCTTCAGGCTGACAATTGTGATCTTAGAAAGAAACTCCAACTGCAAAATCCTACTTAATAATCTGGGCTGAAACAAGAGTGCAATATTGTGCACCACTCCCAAATAAATCAGAGCTCAGACCTATATAACCCAAACCCAAGGGCTGCCCCTGAGTTAAGGAGCTCCTGCCATGGAGAGAGCAGAGCTGTTTTGAAGAACTGGGCACAGTTGCTTGGTGAGTCACATGCACATTTGGAATGAGCTGCCAAACACCTATTTTTCATAATTTCTTGAGGTCACTGCTGAAGTTCAAGTAATGGAAAAAAGAAATGAGTTAAAGGCAAATCTCCCTGAGTTATATTTGAAACACACAGCTCAGGGATAGTCTTGTAAAATTGAAGCAGCCTCTGGAAAGTATGGCACAATCATCCACTGAGCTTCTCCACTCATGGAAACAGTAGGATTGGGAATGGCATGCTTTGAGCAGCTACAAAACAAGGTAAGTCTATGCCACAAGGAATCTTCTAAAATAAGATATAAAAAGAGAGAAGGAATAGTCATTCATTTCCTATAACTGATGCTTAAGCCAAGAATTACTAATATGTATCCTGATTATTTTTTTTCCCAGGATTTTTTTCCTTCTCTTTTGTTTTTGTTTTTTTTCCTCCTTCTGCCCTCTTCTCTTTTTGCCTACTCCCTATCCTTGTCACTTTAAAAAATATGCTTTTGGTCACTACTTTTTAAATTTTGGTCACTACTTGTTAAGATCAACACAACAGACCAAGTCACCCTCATAGCTGTTTAGCTTTTGCATGATTTTCAGTGCAAGCATAAACCTTCAGCCACTTCAGGAAAGGTTCTTGGTTGGGCCATTCACTGGCAGAAAAATAAATCTGTATTTGCAGACAAAACCCAGTCTGTATTTGGCTGTATCTGTTTCATGCTCCACGAGAGGGCACCAGATAATTATCTTAAATATCAGCCAGGCAGCTGTTGTGCAAAGGCTGTTAATGGCACCTAATTAGAGATCAGTAGATGTATTAATCAACTCCAAGTCAGGCCTCAACACAGAAACATTCAGTGGCACTGAATCTGCACTCAGCCTCCAGCTCCTCCTTTGGGTCCCACACCCTTTTGTGTGCAGGTATTGCTTCTCCCTCCCAATATTTTCCCATTTCTAATCTTGGGTCACATACCTAAAACATTGCATGTATTGAAAATATTACCTACAGCCCTAGGATGAGAACAGCCATTGCTAAATTTGTTTTCCAGGGCCCAGCACAATTTTTTCCCCACAAATGAAAAGTTCATCAGTGCAAGAGACAGCTGTACTGTGGGTTAGTCTCAGTCTGTAGTTAATCCCACAAACACCTTGCACGCCTCAAAAGTCTTTGACCTTATCTCTGCAACACTTTCTGTGCAGTTTTTGTTTTAAAAAACTGCTTCAAAACGTTGTGTACAGAACTGCTCTACATTTAATAGGCTTTAATCACCCTTGTTTCCTGACTGCAGAGAGCAGGACATTGGCTGTTTGCTTAATGACAAATTAAAAAGTTGTAGAAAGGGTTTAATCATGGCTCTGTTTCAGTTCAAATTACCTCTGCTAGGCACCAGAGCTGAAGCATTCTGCATTCTTTGCCCTGTCACTACTTAGACTCTTCTGGAAGTATGTGCAAAATCTTTTGAGGAAGCAAGGTAAAAAACAAACTAAAAAAAAATATTTCTTTGCCCTCAATCCACTGACCATAATAAAAGCAGTAATAAAGGAATTACAAAGAAAACCAGCTGCAGTTTGACACCTAAGCTGGGTTCTCATTCACTGCCCCTTTTGCAGAGCACAGAAACAACATTTTATTGCTCTCCTGGTTACTTATAATGAGTTCCCACTCTTTTGTCTTTATCTCTTCTGCCTGGATTTCTGGCAATGCAAGAAATTATCTTATCTTTTGTAGCTGAATGTGGAATATCCATTAACTACAGGGAAGAGGCCATAACACTCAGCAGCCCACAAGGAGAGTGTGCAGCTGCCATCCTGTGACACAAACTGCCAGGCTGGGTGGCTGGGCAGTGCCACCCGTGTCAGGGCACGAGTGGCTCTGAGCACTGACACAGAGGTGCCACTCTGGCCACACAAACAGCTGCTCACTGCTCAGCTCTGGGTTTCTTTGGCAGCACATGCAAGCAGAAACAATTATTACCTTTGCTTTTGTTGTGGCTGAATAACATGTTTTAGATTAGTGGAATTAATTCTCTGACTGCATTAAAGGGAGAAAAGTAAAGCCTAAAATAAAAATCCCAACAAATTAAAATATTTGTAATAAGCTAATTACCTGATTGAATGATTACATGCTCTGTCTTCACCTGTTAATACACTGTCCTAAATATGAAATGCAGAATTAATACCAGCCATTAAGTGCATGCTACCCCTCTCCAAAAGTCCAGTTAAGCATGTGTTTACAAATGATGCCACTAATTATCCACCTCTTCTATTTCAGGCAAATGTCTTAATATGCCCTGGAAATATTTCACAAGCTAAGGAGATCTAAAATGTCTACTCAAAGAACCAATGTTCTGAAAACATTGTGAATTTCTGAGCATAAGCCCTAAGGCTATAGATTTTGTAAATTTTTTTTTTTTTTTGTCTGAGTGAGTTTGGGGTTTTGCCTCGTGAAATGTTGAAGAATCTGAATTTCAGGTACTTTTTCAGTTGCATGGCCATTTCTGTAATTTGAGGCTGTGCTACTTGGAACTACCCTTGATTTATTAAATTGGCCAAACCCTTTGACCACTGCCTGAAACTTCACTTTATGAAGCAGATAATATTATCTTGCAGCTACTCCTCAAATTCTTGGCTACTTTTGATCTCTGTTTTTACTTTGCTGATACGACCACGTTCTGAACCACACAGCTGAATGTTGCTCTGAAAACACTGTCTGTAAAATACTAAATGTTTCTGAATTACTAGCAACTCCTGATAGCACTGTACTGCTGTTGTCCACAGCTGTGGTTGTGGGATTGCTTGGCATGTACCTCCACTGGAATGCTTCCTGCCCATGCACCTGCCAAAGCTTTTACCCTGTATTGCAAGTTTGGAGTTGAGATGTTTTTCCCTGCCTTAGCAATTTGCATCAAAGGACTTGGCCTGACCCTGTTCCCATCAAAGGTGGAGGAAGATTTGATGCCCCTGCTTGTTCAGTGCCTGAGCAGAGCACTGCAGCCATGAGCTTACTAAGGCTCTGTTAGGGTCAGCTACATCAACATTTCTGGGCTACACTGCAGGGTAAAAACAAGTCTTGGACCCTTCCTAAACCAGATCCACTCTGTTGCTACCTGCTCCTGTCTCTGCCACTGCCAGCTCATTCTGGACTTACCAACTGCTATTTTTGGCAGTATCTTTCCCTCTTGGGTCAGCATTGCTGGTTTTCAGTGGCTTTTCTGAAAGCAAGAACCTAATAATGGCAGGGTCTGAATACTGAAGATTCTGTCATGTCTCATGCCAAACTTCTTTTCCAGAGGAATAAAGCTGATAGAATCCCTAATTTGTACATTTTGATCCTTGAGCAACATGGACTGTGCTACAATTCCCATCTATTCACGTTACCTCTGTGAGTGGTTAATCTGCCCCAACTCTCTCTCTCTCTCTCTCTCTCTCTTATTTTGTCTACAAGCCTCAAAATAAAGCCACGATCTGCAAAGTTCTGCAGATATATCACCAGGGTATTATCTTGCAGCTCTCTTATCACCCAGAAAAGGGCTTTTCCCCTTGGTTGCCACTCGACATTTTCACCAGCCTGTTGCAGCTGTGGCAAGAGGAAGAGGCACATCACAGTCACAGCCACAACACAATCTTGTGCTGAGCAGCCTTGTTTAGTTTCCCTGCTTTCCCATTCACACTATCAAACATTTGTCATTAAAGATCACGCAGCTTGTTTGCTCTGCTTTATTTTTAAAGAATCTAAATCTCAAACTGTAGCTAAGCCATCAATCTGAGCCAGTGTTGGTTCCTGAGAACAGCCTCAATGCCCTTTCTTCCTGACCCACTGTACCTAAGAACAGCCTCAAAGCCCTTTTTTCCTGACCCACTGTACCTAAGAACAGCCTCAATGCCCTTTCTTCCTGACCCACTGTACCTGCCTTGATCCTGAGCAAAGCTGCTCTGCACACACTTTGTACCCTGCCCCAGAAATCCTTCCTGCTCAGTTTGACAGAGACACTCAGCACAGGGAAAAGGATTATTTTACTCCTGCTAGGGCAGACCAGGCTCTCAGCCTGCCTTGGACACTACCAATTACCTTACCTCCTCCTACCAAAGCCCATTTATTTTTCCTTTGCTATCATCTATTTATATCCTCAGCTTTCTTTACCGTAATGTACCACAGTGGAGAAACACTCCAATACAGACATTTTCTCCTAATTTCTCCCACCTTTTGCCTACCGTTCCCTGCCTCCAGATTTTTGAAACAGGAGTATTGTATTTTCCTTCCCTGTATATGCTGGTTTCTAGAAAGAAGTGAATGGGTGACCTCAATCACTTTAACAGGCAGTAAATATTTCACCTGAAAGGAGGTCATGGAAACAACATATCTGAGTTGACTGGGCTAATTTTCTTTACTATTGTTTTGCTCCTGCAAGGAGCAGATGAAATTTCCATTACAGCAGGAACAGTGGAAACCAGGAGCTGATGAAAGCTCTTTCAGCTCTTATGCTGCATGGTTTTGCTACCTGCTGCAGAGAACAAAAACACTGCCAGTGCAGAGGGCTAAAATACAAGGTTATCCATATCCCAGACTTGCTAGTCTGCACTGGGGTGCAGAATCACAGGATGATGGGATAACTTGGGCTGCAGGGCTTTCAGGAGGTCCCTATCCAAGCTCCAGCTCAAAGCAGGTCGCCTCTGGGGTCAGGGCTTAAACTACCTGGGTTTGGAAAACCTCCGAGGGTGGAGAGGGCACAACTTCACTGGGCAACTGTGCTGCTGTTGAGTGTCCTCCTGGGGAACAGGTGTTCCCTGTATTCATCCAGACCCTTCTTGTTTTGGCTTTTTGTCACCTCTCACCTCTGCTGAGAGAAGCCTGGCTCAATAACCTCACAGGAAGGCTGTGTAGGGTCCCCAAAGCCTTCCCTGCCCCAGGCTGACCAAGCTCTGCTCCTCTCAGGGAAAGTTCTCCAGCCCCAGCCATCCTGGGGGCCTGCCTTGCCTGCCCTTCCTCAGTCTGTCAGTGCTTTCCTGTCCTGAGAGCCCCAGAGGGCACACGGGGTCTGCATGTGATGGAGGGAGTGCTGAAGGTGAGGGAGGGCTGTCCCTGGTCCCCTGGCCATGGCAGCAGTGTCCCAGCCCCTGCTGGGAGCCGGGCTCGGAGCGGCACCGCACCTTCCCCGAACGGGAAACCCTTAGCACAACAGGGCACCATTGGCACAACTTCGCTGGGCAGAAGTTCTTCTTGCATCTCTTTCAGCACAAGGCTGCTAGAAATGTTTAATTTGTTAATTTACACGCTATTGTATAGTTTTACATTTTACCAGATTTTTTCCTGTGAGGGTGGGGAGGCCCTGGCACAGGGTGCCCAGAGAAGCTGTGGCTGCCCCATCCCTGGCAGTGTCCAAGGCCAGGCTGGATGGGGCTTGGAGCAACCTGGGACAGTGGAATCTGTCCCTGCCCATGGCAGGGGTGGAATGGGATCAGTTTAAGGTCCCTTCCAACCCAAACCATTCTGGGATTCTGTGATTCCCACTCACCTTGCACTCCATCTGCCTTTGGAGATGTGCCTTTGTGAAAACCGCATGCTCTCATTTTGCACATTGTATTTTTGCAGCATTAAGCTTTTTTCACATAGAACAAATTTTGTTGACAGTGGTACATTAATATCAGAACTTCTTCACTGACCTCGGTACTGCAGATAATTAACAAGTGAGGCAATTTTCACCAAAGGGCACTTCTGGTACAGCAATAACTTGACAGACAGCATCTTCCTTTCCCTGGCACTGATGAACAGCTGAGACATCAGGAAAATGTCAGTCATTAATTCTGACTAGTGTCATTCTAAAGACAGAAAGTATCGCAACCTCTTATTTCATTCTGTACCAGCATTGAATTTTAACATTGAAAGAGCTCAACACAACCCACTTCAGAAAAATAATTCTCTAAGAAACCTAATCAAGAACAAAAAAGGATTGTTAAATCCTGTCCACCACTGACTCCCTCTGAGATTCATCCGAGACATTTGATCACACTTAGACAACAGAGATGTTATCACTAACTTCCTTACCAAGCTCTTGTAAGTGTCAATTATATAGGCTGCAGTGTAGGTCACAAGGAGTGTGAGGGAGTGAAAACTGCTTCATAAAAATAGTTACTTAGGCATAACTTGACATAGGCTAGAATTTCTTAAAAATATGTGAAGTTTTGCAAGAAGAGAGGAAAGTCTAAACCAGGACATTGAAATATTCTGAAAACACTAGCTGTAGCACTCTAAGAAGACTTACAATACTTCATAGTGAATTGCTGTAAATACTCCGTATCAAATAATCTTAATTATGTTGCTGCATGATTAAAGGGTGAAGCTTTAATTCAAACTCATGTCTGATCTCTGTTCACTTTTTACTCACACCAGATTTAATTACACCGAGTGCACTCCTTTGCTATCTCTAAAAAACTGTTAATGCCAAGACCAGTAAAGGCACCACGGAAGGCCCAATACTCATAAAAACAATCTTAATTTAGCAAACATTAAAATGCAGACACAGACAAATGTTTATTTCACGTCGGACTGCAGAGCGGACCGGAGATGCTCGAGAACACCTAAATGTGTCTGTATGTCCAACAGAAGCACCGCCAGCCGTCCTGCAGCTTCTGGCCCTTGTGTCAGGGCCGGCGGTGCCCGGCGCTGGGCTCGGTGCCGCGCTGCCCTGCCCGCCGGGCTGCAGCTCCTCCTCACGGCCACGGCCCGGGCTGCGGCGGTGGCCGAGAGCCGCGGGGCTCCGGGAACTCAGCCCAGCAGCGCCCGGCCCGGGGCCGTGTGGCGGCGGGAGGCTCCTGCCCTCAGAGCGGGGACGATGCAGACCCCCAGGCTGGGGTGGCGGCTCCTGCCCTCAGAGCGGGGACGATGCAGACCCCCAGGCTGGGGTGGCGGCTCCTGCCCTCAGAGCGGGGACGATGCAGACCCCCAGGCTGGGGTGGCGGCTCCTGCCCTCAGAGCGGGGACGATGCAGACCCCCAGGCTGGGGTGGCGGCTCCTGCCCTCAGAGCGGGGACGATGCAGACCCCCAGGCTGGGGTGGCGGCTCCTGCCCTCAGAGCGGGGACGATGCAGACCCCCAGGCTGGGGTGGCGGCTCCTGCCCTCAGAGCGGGGACAGTGCAGACCCCCAGGCTGGGGTGGCGCGCTGGCTGCTCGGCCCGGGCCCAGCTCCAGCCATGGCACCGGCACCGAGCGCCCTGGGCTGGCTGCGGGAACCAAGGAATCAGCGGGGCTGGAAAACGTCTCTGAGATCATCGAGTGCAACCCACGGCCCAACACCACCTTGTCAACCAGGCCACGCCAGCGAGTGCCACATCCAGTGTTTCCTTCAACACCTCCAGGGACCGTGACTCCACCGCCGCCCTGGGCAGCCCATTCCCATGTCTAATCATCTCATCTGGGAAGAAATTCCTCCTGATGTCCGACCCAAACCTGCCCCGGCGCAGCGCCCCGCTCCCGCCCGGGAAGGGCGCTCGGTGGAGACGGGCCGTGGTGCGGTGGGAGCCCCGCAGGGCGCGGTGCAGCATCCCGGGAAGGGGAAAGGAAAGGAATGGGAAAGGGATGGGAAGCGCTGGAGGCGGCGGGGCTGGAAGCGTGGGCAGGGCTGAGAGAGCAGCGAGCGGCCCCGGCCGCCGCCGCCCCCGGGCCGCGAGTGAGGCGGAGG
>VZRZ01004346.1:0-12013 GCA_013398175.1 Climacteris rufus | reverse complement strand
GGCAGCCCGGAGCTCCCGGCTGCCCCGCAGCCTGGCCGTGCGGGGCCGCAGGGCACCGAGCCGCCCCCGGGGGCCGGCGTGGGGCTGCCAAGCCGGGAGCAGCCGGGACATATCTCTATATACACATATCCGTAGGTCTCCAAGTATCTCTATATCCGTATGGATGTGTGTGTGTGTGTGCAGGCGCGGGCAGAGCGGCAGCGCACGCCGCTCCATCGCAGCCGCAGTACCGCAGCACCAGCCCGGCGAGCGCGGCTCTGCCCGGGCCGTCCCCGGGCACGGACAGCTCACGGCCGCGGCCCCGAGCTGCTCTCGCTGGCTCGGTGCGATGCCTGTGATTTATAGCTCTGCTTCCCGGTCTTTTGTCTCTCCCGGAGCCCGTGCCGAGCGGTGTTGGCGGGGCCCGATGCTCACGACCTGGGGCTGGGAGCGACCCGGCTGCTCTCGGGAAAATGTCGCTTCCCACAGGGCGGCAGGTGCAGAAGGCGCTGTGTCGGGAGCTGTGGATGTGCCTGCCCCCTCCACCTCGCTCCCGCTGCTTCCCACACGAATTTAGCACCTGTTTCTTGCCAAGTTTTACACTCTGCAGTAGCTGGCTCTTCAGGATCACTCGTCTTCCCTGCGCCAACCCCATGTCAGTGTATGTGTGAAACAAGCACTGAGCAATATTCTTCTAGGGATTTTTGTAAGGTGTTTGTTTTTCAGACCCTCTTCTGTGGAAAATAATTGGATCAAGTGCCTAATTCCACAGAAATCCAGAGGACAGCTAGTGGAGAAAGATGATTTCCAGTATGATAAATCATAATTCAGCCCTGTTTAGAAGTGGTTGTAGCTCTGTGTAATAACTGTGCACTGCACGTGGGCTTTTAAGGATTGAAGGGAATTGCTTGTGTTTGAAAAAAGGCGACTCATGCGCGGCTGAAATTATTTTTGCTCGGGGAGAATTCTTTAATCGAGTGTCATTCATTTAGTGACAAAGACTCGATTTGTCATAGGAGTTCCCTGCAGAGGTGCTCTGATTTGTATTCATCTGTGTTTCCATTAAAAACTTGTGTAATGAGATAATTTGACTTTCTTATACATCATGTCAAGCTCAGAGCTGACATTCAGCTGTCAGCAAAGACAGAGGCGCTCGCTGTGACAGCAGTGGATATGGATAAGCAGTATATTTTGCATTAAAATAAATGTTTGTTTGAAGAATTAGCTTTGGAGACAGGAGGAATTTTCACTGGACAGCACGAGTCAGTGTCAGGTACAAGTTCTGTGGCTGGGTGTGACTGTTATGGTGCTTTTCAGCCATGACAAATAAATTCAGAGCATCTTTAAACCTTACTGCCCCCATGAATTGTCACTCACAGTGTTTAATAACTACCATATTATTTTCAGCATTCACCTTTATGATAATAGAGAGACTTTGCATTGGAGGTAATTTTTCACTTCTTCAGCTGCTAAAATTTTTGACCTTTGGCTTCAAAGCTTTGGAGCATCAACCTTGCTGCAGCTGCCACGAAAAACTGCCTGTCCTGCCTTAGAGGTGAAATAATGTGCAGGCACCAGCGAAATAAACTGCATGGGTCTGCCTTGGTCAATGATGCTTTGTGTTTTAAGAATGATACGTGGTAACAGGTTGGGTGTAAAGACTTGGTTGGGCATCTTGGGTGATTAGAGCAGAATTGTGGCATTTTCAGTGCTCTGTTATCATGCAATAGAAATACAGGCTACCAGAAAGCCATCATGTGAAATTGATGTAGGGATAAGTGAATTTCTTCAGCTTTCTTTTAACTCTTTGCCTTGCTTACAAAGGAAGTGTAATGGGGGGAGGGAAATGAGCTTTCAAAATGAGCCTTAAGTCTGCTCAGTTGTGTTTTTCTTGGAAGGAGCAGTGGATCTACTCCAACTGAAGCACCAGTTCTAAGAACATGTGTGAAAGAAGCATTGGAGTAAAGGAATTCTTTCCACTTTTTTCTCTAAATACCTTTTACCTTTTTTTTGCTGAATAGATCAGCAGCTTAATAATGATGCAGACAAAGTAGAGCAGTTCAGGAGAAGTGATGTTGTTGAGCCTCAGCTTGGTTCTGCTTGGTTTTCTTTTGATGCAAATAACTGGCCTTCAAAGCTGACCTTCAATGCTTAATTTTGGGAGGAATGAGCAGCACTCGATATTACAGAGTTGTCTAGGCTTGTTGTGGTGGAGAAATATTTGAGGAATTACCTGTGTCTGCTTTCCCCCCACTTCTGGATGCTGGAGCTCTCTTGCAGACAGCTGGGAGTTAGCAGTAGTGTTCTGCTAACTAATTAAAAACCTAATCCATTCGTTACTCTTCACCTCTCGGGGATAACACTGAACTGTTGTGGATAATTATTGGGTTAAACTGTGTTTAGTCTTGCTGCTGTAGTTCCCTTTGCAGAATGGACAGTCTTACGTGTGAGGGAGTCCTTGAGACACAAATTGTTCTTTGCTCTGGCCCTGCTTGCCAAACTAATAATTTTGTTTCTATATATTTATTGCAGCTATTAAGTCAGTCAGTCTTTTTGTCTCTCAAGTGTTGTGGGGGAGTTTATTTTCTATTTATTAATAACCAAGCCGTCTTTTGTTCTCATCAAGAAAATTCTGTCACTATTGGTCGTGGCTTAACGGCTGAGTGGGGGAGAAGTCTTTGTGGATATCTAACATAGCTCTGGAAAAGCTGGAATCCAGGCATGTTTCTTGGTGTGGTATTCTCAGAATTTCTCCTACAATATAAATGCAATAAAACACTGCTGCTTATTGTCATTTCTGTTAATAAATGGGATAGACAGTAGGTAAGCTGTGAGCTGAAGAGCAGGATAAGTGAGCTGGGGTGAGCAGTACACCTGAATTACAGTGTATTTGGCTTCAACTTTTATGATGTTTCTTAAAATTTGCTTAGTAGCATCTTGTAGCATTGTACCAAAGCAGCACTCCAAGAAGGTGATGAGCAGGTTTTGGTGTTTGCTGGTGGGATGGGAAATAACAAACCCACGTTGGTTTGCCAGTGCAGTGGAGGCAGATCTGTGCTGGCTCCTCAGGCGCGGACGCTCAGGGTCTGGTGTGGTTATTTCAGCTTACCTGTGTTTTGGAGTGTCTTGGGAACTGCATGGCAATGGAGCTGGTCCTCCCTGGCCTTGGGGTGGGCATCAGGTGTGGGACAGCCTCTGCAGTGCCCAGGGGAGCAGGGGTACAGCCCTGGGGAGGAATCAAATACGGAATATTAGCACCAGCCCCACATCTCTGCGGGTTTGCAGCTGAGCAGAGTGCAGGTGGTGGTGGTGCTGAGGTGCCTGACACCACAGCTGTCAGGAGCAGCCTGGAGTCCTGCCATGCCTCTGGCAGAACTAGTCACAGCATTTGTGTAAAAGGCTGTGAATTGTAGGGCATGCATGTTCATAGGATTTGTGTTCAAATGTACAGGAAGTGTAAAGGCTACGACGGGCACTGACGTGAGCAAACTTCACCTGATTGAATGGAGTGCTCGGGTCTTGCTTTGGGCAGCTCTTATTTCAAGGAGACAGCAAGACAATGGTTAGCCTCAAAAAAATGTGCCAGCAGAGCAGGGCAAGGAAAAATTAAAAATTCAATCTCATTAAGAATATCCTAAGGCAACACATATCATGAATTGTTTGTAGGAATTTAGTTGCTGTGACAGATTCAACTTTTCTGGAGTTTGAAGCTTTACTTTTTGTTTGCTCCCAAGTTTTCAGTCCTTCGTCCCTCCTGTTCTGATCTGGTAACAGCACTGAAATGAATTTTAGAAAGCAATTTTGGCTTTTCTCCTTCCCAGCTCGTTATTAAGTCTGAAGTCTAAGGTGAATTTAAGAGATGAAGAACTTAGTTTTGAAACTCACATGGGTAGTCACACACACACAGTATACAGTAGCATGCTTCATAATATGAGTAACTTGGCATAAAATTCAACAACTGGCAGATAAAATCACAATTCTCCTCACTTCCCCAGAGTTCTCCTTAATATTGTTGCCTCACAGGGCTAAATGATGGCTTGGCAATGGCTGTTTTCTTTTTATATGCCTTGTTGGCAAAGGTCTTTGGCACATTTGAGATCAAGTGCTTGCCTGATCTATTGACCCACGTCAAGAGTGAAAAGTTGCTGTTCCTGTAACAGTGTTGGGTTTTGTTTCCACCCCTGGCAGAAGGCATTAGCGTTGTAACACATTTTAACACCACTCTGGACAAAATACAGATTGTGTGAAAGGCTAAGTTCCAAGCTTTGAGCTTTAATGTTTAAAATAATCTTACTGCCTGATGCATTAGAATAGTGGTTAATGTTTGCTTTTTTTGTGTGTGCGTATAGCATAACCTGAAAAGTCTTCTAATTAATCCTTCGAGATTAAAAAAAAATAAGATGTGTAATTTAGGAATAGCCTGCATTTGGTGTGTGATGAGTTTGAGCTGCTGAATTCTGGACTGCTTGGAGGCAAGTGATAGGATATAGATGGTTCTCTGGAAATCCCATGGTATGTTTATGTGTTCTGGATTTTATAGCTGAGGAGGTGTCCAGGGGGGCAGGATACAGAACTGGGAATGAGGAGCTGGCACTGAGGACTGAAGGTCATTGACAGTAATGGAGTGAGAAGGCTACTGATGCAGAGAGTACAGAACTTGTCAGAATAAACTGAAATTTGGACATCAGCTCCATAAGAAGGATGCATGGACACAGGGTAGTCACCTGCTGTTGATACTTTCCTGCTATAAATACACAGAGAAGCACCAACTTAAAATGACATATTTGTGTCATGTCCAAAAGTGGCTGTTCCTAACGCTGTGATAAAACAGCTTGAAGTTTCATTTGGTCATTTCTTTCCCCCTAATGCCCTTGACATCTAAATCAGAAGGATTATCTGCCTTTGGACATTTCTGTCAGCGCTGGATTCGCTGAGCCCTTCCAGAGGTGTCCAGATGCCCAGCAGCTGGTTTGTGTGGGGTCAAGCTCCAGTGTCTCAAGGCCAGGAGGAGCAGCTTGACAGCCAGACTGGAATGCTCTGAAATCCAAGGATTGATCCATCTCAGGGCCAGGAAATTGTGAATGGCAATTAGCTGGAAGATTCCACATCTGAGGGCAGCAGGCAAAACGCTTTCTTAGGAGGGTAAATACAGCAAAGAAACTGTAAAAGGCCACGTGCTTCCAAGGCCATGGGTTTCAGAAATGCCAATATTATTTTTTCCCTCCGTCAGATGTCATCTGTCCAGCAGCCTTCCAGACTTTCCATAATCACAGCTTTAGATGTCGTTACTTGCTTTTCCAAGAAGGATTTCTTTTATACTGAAGAGAAATGCCTGTCAAGTTTATGGGTAGGCAGTGGGAAAATGGAAGTTTGGGACTAGTTATCAGGAGAATTAAAAGTGCTCTGGTGTGACTGAGAGGGACAGTCATGCTGGGAAAAGGTCTTCAGTGTTACCAACTGTAGGTGCTGTTAAACTGCACCGGTGCCTCGGATTCCTCTGCATTCCTCAGTTTCATTGGCTGCTTTGGGACGTTTCTGAGTCTGTGGTCTTGAATTAATTACACAGCATCTTTCCCTCCTGGCTGGCAGTGCTCTAGGGCAGCACTGAGGTTGTCTCTCTTTGCTAACTGCTCTTCACAGACTGACAAACCTTGGACTTCTCAGTATTTTAAATGTAGAATTTGGAACAGCCTTGAGTGTGGGGAACATTTGCCACCCATGTATTTACAGATAGTTTTATTGTATTAGTAACTTCTCCACTGTGCCCATCATCCTGTTCTGTGACATGCAGTGGGAGTTGGATGTACCTGTCTGAATGTAAAATTTGTGTCTTCATATTCATTTTCTGGTTTTTATTATAGTTAAATTGTTTTCTCAGGCATAGTGGAGCCATATTGATATAATTGAAATATTTGAATGTTAATCTCTTCATTTCCTTCTGTAAATAGGAAAATAGGATGGCAAGGAGCCAGGTGCAAACACTGTTAAATTGGGATTGTCAGAGTGGTTATCATGTGTTTGATTTCAGTGAGTGTCACTTCAGTTGTAACAGAAGTTGGAATGACATAAAGTCTTTGTGGTGCTCAGGGTTGTAATGATGCAGGTGCTTTTAAACCCTCCTTGCCAGAGCACAGTTCAGGATCCAAGGATGATGCCCTGACATGAATCTGATTCCTGTCTTGTTTTGTAGCCACACTGTTCCCCAGGAGCTGCTGGTGGGCCTTTTCTTTTTCTCATGGAGCACAGAGCAACCAAATATTGATCATGCTCTGGAGAGACAAGGGGCAGGCGGTTCTAAAGCTGTAAGAGTAGGCTTAAGTGGGATGTTGGGCAGGAATTGTTCCCTGGGAGAGGGGGAGGCCCTGGCACAGGGTGCCCAGAGAAGCTGGGGCTGCCCCTGGATCCCTGGCAGTGCCCAAGGCCAGGTTGGATGGGGCTGGGAGCAGCCTGGGACAGTGGAAGGTGTCCCTGCCCACAGCAGGGGTGGCACTGGGTGGGCTTTAAGGTTCCTGCCAACCCAAGCCATGCCATGATTCTGTGATGATACTGTGTGAGTCTGTGTCTCCCTCGTTGTTTATTCTCATTGAGTGTTTCTGTCCCACACACACAGTCTGAGGAGGTGTTTGCCTGTAAGCTGATACATGGTATGGGTAGAAAGCACAGTGTAAATACTTGTTATTTGTTACCAGATTTGGCTTCTGAAGCATGTAATTGATACTTGACGTTTCAGCTTCATATTTTATATTAATTTGGCATCTTTAGTGGTCTTCTAATTGACTGTGATTGTGCTTTGCATGTGAGAGACTTCCAGTTAATGTGTACAAAATATTTGCCACCCTGGCTTTGTGGAAGCACTGCAAACTACTCAGTTTTAACATAGCAGCTCCCATTCCCATCAGTATCACCTGCTAAAGTGTTTGGTAATAATTTTGAAAGGAGCCCATGAATGTACATTCAGGTGTTCTGTGAATAGCTGGAACGATTCACTTGATAACATTAATTTTTTAATTTCTATCTGAGCCTCATGAAATTGCAGGTTGATGGCTAATCTGCACCACTTACAGCTCTGCTCCAAGTGTTCTTTTTCTAAATATGTGGCTATATCCTTGTTTATGGAAGAAACTCCCATTTAAGCAGACTTGCTGGATATTCTTTATAACACACCACGTATCTGAGGGCCCAGTTCCCTTGTTGCTGTTTCCACACAGTTCAAACAAATGGATTCTACTTTGTGTAAATCACTGTTCTACTTTGTTGGTCCCAAAAAAGCCTTTTGATGTTTCTTTTGTGGGTGAGGAGGGTGGTCATACAATGATACTCAGCCACCTGGATTGTAAAGGGTGTGTGGAGCAGGACACATTCACATTTCTTCAGCTTTTTGTTGTGGCAGTGGTTTATTGGCTGGTTAGTGTCAATTGCTGTTGGCTTTTCTTGGCTGTCACTAAACAGCAAAGCTGAGGATAAATACCTCTGATAGTGAGAGAAGCCTATCATTAGGATAATTTGGGTTGGAAGAAACCTCCAGGGACCATCTGATACAACTCCCTGGTGAAAGCAGGGCCGGCTGCTCAGATGGATCCCACACATCCAGTCCAGTGTGGCTGTCTGCCTGGTGGGCATCCCACAGCCCCTCTCCAGTGACCCTGTTGCTGTGGATTTCTGCTTTCAGGTAGGAGTAGTTTCCCCTGTGAATTCTGCTGCTCAGCACTTGCTTAGCAGTTCATTCCGTCTGTCCATGCACCTTTTGCCATGGGAAATACTTTCTAATTTTGGATTTAGTACCTTAAGTAATTGTTACTTCATGTCTGGCTCATGGTGTGAGCCCACAGCACAAACTCCTCGAGATTTTAAATGGGGTTTTGGTGCCTGTAACAGATGATGATGATGATGGATACCAAGTCATCTCTCACATGTCTGCAAGGCTGACAGCTTGAACCTTGCCTGTTGGAGCTGCCCTGCAGAGCCACTGTGCTTTGTTTGCCACTCTGGACATCAGTCCATGAGCTTGGGTTTGTTGTTAGTGTAGATCACGTGTGATTCTGTCAAGAGAAGGTGACTCTGCACATGGCTCATAGAATACTGAATTCAGTTTGCAAATAGAAGGGAAAGCATTCCCAGTAAGTGTGACATTGAGCTTAATTGGGAGGACAAGGGCTGATGGCTGAATGAACTAAAACCAGTTCAGTAGGACTTTCCTCCCTGGAGTTTAGCCCCTCTGGAGATGAGGGTATAATTAGAGTAAGTGCAGTATAAACTCAGCAAGAGACAACTGGAGCAATGGTGGCAGTAACGAGGGAGGGGAGGCACAGCCAGATGCAGGGACAGCCTTGCTCAGGACCACTGAGCTGTAATTTCAGAGCTGGGAGCAAAAGGAGCTCCAGGCAAGATCCTGATTTGCCTGTCTCCTAGGGATTTTTGATCCAGAGAGGAAAAAAACTTCAGAGTGAATACTGAACATGCCAGATTATAATCCAGTACCAATTGTCATAGATTACAACTGGATGTAAAGCCATCTGAGCTGCCAGGGAACTGCAGGGAGGCTTCAGTTCCTTCAAACAGTGTCTTCCAGATTGTGTGCATTTTTTTTTCAAATCAAGCTCTTAGCAAAAAAGTAAAAGCAGAAAAAACCTTAAATTCCAGAATGTTTAATTGAATAAATTGAAATGAATGATTGAATTGAATACTCTGTGAAAACATGCAATCTGTTCCCAGTACTAGTTACAGTATGAGAGAGTAAAGCCTCAAACTCTAATCCTGTTCAGCTACCAAGTAACTGCACTATGACACCTGTTTTTAAAGGAGCTAATCCTCTGCAAAGAAAAACCAGAATGGTTGAAGGTGCTGTTGAACTTGGCACGCTGAATAGAGGTCTAACTCTCGTACTGTTTTAAGTCTAAATATTTACCTTTTACAATTTGGAACAGAAATCAGTTATTTCTAAGGTTTGTGTGTAATTTTTTTTTTAAGAGCCTGATGCAATTTTTTTTCTCAAAAGTGTTTTTTTCATGAAAGCATCAGAGAAAGTTAAGTAGGGGCTGGTGTGGTTATGGCCACACCTGAGCTGGATTTGTAACTTATCTCTTCAGCTGCTTGGTACCATTGCAGCCTGTTTCTGATCTCAAGGTGTGCTGGCACAACCAAGCTTCAGATGCTCTTTAGCCTTTGCCTGGGCTACAATAGGCACTGCAAAGCGATTTGGAGCATAATCCAGATTGTGAGTGATCCCTCATGCATCCCCTGCTCCCTGGTTAAAGCAGGACCACCACCGAGGTCAGTGCTGAGCTAGAGCTCAGGAAATGTTCAGTTCTCAGAAATGACAAATTTTGAGAAATAATGCTAAGGAGCCATTATTTATTGGTGGACTGAGGGTGGGAAAGCTGTGAAAGGTAAGCCAGGAAGGGCAGGAACAGAGAAATGCTGGTGCTGAGCTCCTCCCTTTGCTGCTTTGTGAACGCCTGCCCACAGCTCTGACTGGTCTGCTCTACTTGTTGCCAGCTGGATTTTGTTTTTACTGGACAGTGTCAGACATGGGATATCCAGATGCCCAGCCTACTGTCAGTCATGACTGCATTGGAGTAATTAATTAAGTGTATTTCAGTGTAAGAGGTTGTAAAGTGGATGTGTGTGACAAGTGTGGGTATTAGTCTGATGGAATTTTTTTCCAAGCACATTTGGGAGAAGGACATTCCAGCATAAGTTCCCCAGTCAGTGAGCAGGCAGGAGATCTGAGGGCCTTTCAGTTCCATACTGATACTTCTTCCTGTGACTACCTCTTTTCCAGCACTTCAGGAACAAGACTTTCTTTAAGTTTTTAAATCCCAACTAGTTTTCTTCAAATTTGTTGAGGTGTAATATGTTTGTTTATCAATCAGCTCTTGCTCTGGTGGTGACAGAGGTGTGTACCCTGTAATTGTGGAATTTGTGCTTAGGGGTTCTGCTGTGGCTGAAGACTGAGTCAGTCTGAAGGGTTGCAAGGGTCCATGTAATACTGGATAAGTTTTTTTTTTTTAAATGAATGACAAAAGTGGCCCTCTGGCCACAGGATAAATCCCAACAACTACTACTATGTTAGTGGCTCTGAGAGAAAGAAGTTTGATCTGCCTACAGGGCAGGGCCAGATGGGATATTGGGAAGAAATGGTTCTCCATGAGGGTGGGCAGGCCCTGGCACAGGGTGCCCAGAGAAGCTGTGGCTGCCCCAGCCCTGGCAGTGCCCAGGTGGGACAGGGCTTGGAGCAGCCTGGGACAGGGGAAGGTGTCCCTGCCATGGCAGGGGAGGAAGGACATGATCATTGAGATCCCTTCCAATCCAAACTGTTTTATGATTCTATGAATGTGGCTGCTCCCCTTCTCATCACCCTGGTGTTGTGTGACTGCTTCCCTCTTATATCCAGAGGGTATAAACAAGTCATAAAGGTAAAAAGATGATAAAAAAGGATCAGCTTGTGGTGTGTTAGAAGTTTTTTCAACAAAGGCTCACAGGGTAGCTCAATGCACGTTGTTCCTGGTTGATGCTCGACGTGTGACCTGTGAAAAAGAGATCTTCATTATGAAATGGAGAAGATGTGAAATGCTGAACAGGTGAAAAGTGCACATTGTTGAGATGAAATGTGTGTCATACTGTGAGCTGGAAAAATGACTGTGAGAAACCTGTCATTTAAGACTTTTTTGGAAAAGAATGCCAAAAAGCATGCAGAGGAGCAGTGAACTATGCCAGTGATTTTAAGAATGCGAGATTTCAGTGGAATAAATTTCCAGACTGAAGAACAGTGTGAGGTTTTACATTTTTTCTGTATCTTCTGTCCCTTTGCCAGTAGTAGTTAATCAAAAGTCTGTTGTACCTCCAGTCTAGAAACTTTCCACTTCATATTTTTCCCTCTGAACGCTGTCAACAACAGGAAGATAATCTTCCTTCAGCTCCTGAAAAACTTCCTATTTTGTAGCTCTAGAAAGGGTTAGTCAGTGTGAGCTGAGCTATCCAGGATTTCTTTTAGCAGATGCCTCCTTCACATCCAGTGGCAGTGGACTGTCCTAAAAGAAAGCTGAAGTGTCAGCTAAATGTAGAGGTGTTTCCCTCTTCAATTGTCCAAACAAATGGAGAAGGTCATTCACTGATGAGAACATCTGAAGAGATGCTTCACTGGTGATGGTTTTGTGACTGCTGGTTGGTGGCTATTACATGGTCAGTGCAATTTTGGGTCAAAATGCATCTCCTGATTGTGGAGTTGGATGTTTGGTTCTGGTGCCAGCTGTGGATGTTGCTGGGGTAGATTTTAGCAATGTGAAGAAACACAATCCAGACTGAAAGCCTCCAGTGCCAGAGAGAAGTCAGGTGTTGTTCACATGCATATTTCAGGACCAATATAGATCTGGAAATTGTTGGGAGTCAGGGGAAAGCTAAGCAGCCTTATCTGTTGATCACCAAGAAGATTAGAAACTCCACAGAGTGTAATTTGATTTTTTTGTTGTAGATTCATGGTTGGATTGACCAAGTTTCTGCTGTTCTCAGACTTCCCTTACCAGAGGCAGAGGAGGTGTTTGGTAGTGACAGAGTGGGCTGTGTGGCTCTCCCCAGCTTTCACATAGCTTTAAGGGCAGTGGTTTTCTTCCTAAAATTTGAAACACTCACTTAACTATCACTGCATCCCCTAGGGTGAGAGCGAAACACTTGGCATCTCAGATGAGAAGCCTTTCGAGTAAAGCTGCTCAATTATTTATTGTGACACTTGTGTAGTGTCCTCTGCAGTGCAGCCTCAGGCTTGTGGGCACGGCTGCAATAGAAATTCCAGACTCACTGAGGCTGGGAAAGCCCTCCCAGAGCATTGAGCCCAGCCCGTGCCCATCCCCACCTCGTCACAGCCCAGAGCCCTCAGTGCCACATCCAGGCCTTCCTTGGGCACCTCCAGGGCTGGGAAAGGCAAAGCTCCCTGGGCAGCCTCTCCCAGCGCCTGACTGGAGCAGTGTTGGTGTTAATGCAGCGCTGTGCAGAGGGGTGGCCCCAGAGCTGCTGTGCTGTGCTGCCATCACACACACAC
>VZRZ01004345.1:113240-159869 GCA_013398175.1 Climacteris rufus | reverse complement strand
TATTGTGTACTATATATTCTATACTGTTATAACTATATTGTTATATTATAACTAATATACATAACATATTATATATGTTCTATACAATGTACACATGCTGTAGATTGTATAGTATATACAATCTAATATTACATATTGCTATATATTATATATTCTATAATATATTGAGCATACTGTATAGATTTTAAATATGTATTCTACAATATATTGTACAGATTATAGAACACACATTCCGTGTGCTAGCCACTATATATTCTATTCCATATATTATATATTAATATATCATGTTACACATTGTATATTCTATTTCTGCTATAACCCACACTTTACATCAATTATGACATTTTTTAAAGCCCTTTTTTCTGCCCTACCTTGTACTCCTCGTGCCTGATGTAGGTGCAGCCCGTGGCCAGACACTCCTCCAGGGGCACGCAGCGCTTGGTGACCGAGACGCTCTCCCCCGTGGCCTTCATCATGTGCTGGCTGAAGCAGTACCTTGTTCCTGCACAAACAGGGAAAACCTTATCCCTCCAATTCCCATTCCCTGACAGGCTACCAGGAGGGAGAAATAGAAAGAAGTCTTGGATTTTTTTTCCAAATCCTTATTTAAAAAAAAAAAAAAATAAGGATTTTTGGTGTATTTATAATGTCGCTAAACACACATCCTGCGGCTCTGGTGGGATCCTGAGGTTTCAAAGGGCTCTGGGATGCTGGGATTTGATCCTGAGGTTTCAAAGGGCTCTGGAATGCTGGGATTTGTTCCCAGTCTGTGTTACAGATAAAGCAGTGCACGCACATGGGATTATCCGGTTCAGCTCAACACCCCAAATCTTGTCCATTGGCTTTAAAAAAAATTGAAATATTCACAATCTCTGTTTATGTCTGAAGCTTTCATTTGTATACATGAAAAAAATATTACATAGTATACAATAAATATACTTTTAAATAATGTTATAGATATTTTTCCCTGTATTCTTGTTTTCAACAGAAAAAAACCTACACCATTATATATTTATTCTCTAAATTGCCCCTTGTTTCTTATTATTAATAAAATTGTTGCTTTCACAGAGGGAAAGGAGGAGTGTGGTTAATTCAAAGCCACCGTTCCTGCCCAGCCCTGGATCCCAATGGGCAGATCCCACATTCCTCTCGTGTTTCAGGCATTTGGCAACATCCCAGCGAGGCTGTGGACTGAACGTGTCATTTTTTTAGGCAATAAAACCTCCCAGACATCTGACAAATCTCTGACCTGCTCTGAAGTGTGATATCCCAGCAAACAGACCCCACTTATCACCAGAGCACAGAGACCTGTCTGCCTGCCCTCCAGCCAGGGTTTTCCATGGTTTTTTTCACCCCATAACACTTTTAAAGCTGTTCCATTCTTTCTCCCTTGCTTTCTCATAGAAAATATTGGGAAATCATCTTGGAGAGATGGATTTTCCTGGCATAGAAAGATGGAGCATGGTGGCTGTCACCTCCTGCAAGGCTACAAAAAGTCCACAGCAAAGAATAAAATCCACACCCCCTTCTCCTGTCAAAACAGGGAGTGTCCAGGAATATTGGTTTCATCCCATGCCAGCCAGCCTGGTGTCTTTTATTGTTGTTGATGCTGTGCTGGTTTTAGCTCAAAGGAAGCAAATTTTGGGACAGATAACATGCTCTGACACAAGCTGCAAACACGGTGGGTTTGTCCTTCTTCCAGAATAAATATTTTCTGAGGGAACTTGTAAAATCCCAGAATAACCCAACTACATGGGGTTCATCAGGGGCTGTGGATAATCTTAATTTCTTGTGAGTGTCAAAAGTGAAGTGGTGAAGGTGGGGGACATTGGGGATCTCAGCAGTGCCTGGATCTGATATTTGAGTGCTTGTGTTCAAAGGTTTTTCTGAGCTGTTCCCAACTTCACAATCCTGGGGGAGTTATGAGATCAAACCACTGAAAATACCAAAATTCCAGCCTCAACTTCCCTAAGTGTGGATTTGTTCCATAGGGAAGGGAACACAGACAGAACTGGTCCTGTACTGACCAGGAAAAAAAATAAAATTCTTAAAATTCTTAAAAATACAGCCCTGTGAGGGTGGGGAGGCCCTGGAATAGAATTCCCAGAGAAGTTGTGGCTGCTCCATCCCTGGAAGTATCCAAGGCCAGGTTGGATGGACCTTGGAGCAGCCTGGGACAGTGGGAGGTGTCCCTGCCCAGAGTGGATGAGATTTAAGGTCCCTTCCAAGCCAAACCTGCCTGGGATTCTATGAAAAAAACATCCATTTAATCCCCAGCTGAGCCAGAGGAGGACAGGGAATAGATCAAAGTCCTCAATTTCATCCACTGCAAGGAGACAGAAAAGCTGAAACGATTCCTCCTATCACCCACACATCTTTCTTGTTGAGACTTTGAAGCAGGAGCAGCAGCATCCCATATTCCTTATCTCTGGGAATAAAGGAGATTATTCCCATGGCAGGGACAGGTGGGAGGTGGGTTGGGACGGAAACCCTGGAGTGGAGCTGTTTACCTCTGGGACAGTAAATATCCGGAGCCCAGCGGTTGCACTCGTAATTATCCGCGGCCTTTTCGCAGGTGAAACACTTAAACCCACGAGGATACGGAGTGGCTGCAAGGAAGAGAAAATATGGAGTTAAAAGGAAGAGAAAATATGGAGTCAAAATGAAGAGAAAATATGGAGTTAAGAGGAAGAGAAAATATGGAGTTAAAAGGAAAATATGGAGTTTGAAGGAAGAGAAAATATAAAGTCAAAAAGAAGAGAAAATATGGAGTTAAAATGAGTCAATTAATTTAGTTCTATGATGATTTTCAGGGACACACAACAACATTTGCTCTCCTCAGATCTCTCCTTCTCCAGATTTACCTGTGAGCTGCTTTAGGTTGAGCCTGAGCTGTAAAACCCTGTCCCCTCCAGCAGCGCAGGAGAGGCACTTTTAGGTACTTTTGGGCTCATTTCAGCTGCGTTTACCCAGCCAAAGTGCCCACTGCCGACTTCAAAGGGAGCAAGGAATACTCATTCCCTTGGAATCAGAGCTCACATCCAACACTGCAGCTTTATCGGTGCTGATAACAAAATATCAGATGGATTCGAACACTCTGGAAATTGTCCCACCGAGGGAAAGAGCTGCTCCTGTTGAAGGCAGGCTCATGTCCCCAAAGGAAAAAACCACTTTGCCGAACCTCCTGCTTTGAACAGCAGCCCCTGTCCCAATTTATCTCGCCAAGCAAAGAGCCTAATTCCTTAATTGCTCTCCTGGCAGCACTTCTGGAGGGCATTCAATCCATCCTCAAGGTGCTGCCACCTTCTCAGAAGCCAAAGGGTGAGCAGGTCACATTTATCAGTAAACTGAACCTCCACAGCCCCGCAGGCCACACCTTCATCCTCCCTCCTCATCACCTCCTCCCCTCGCTCTGGGCCAGACCCCGATTGGGAATGAGAAGTGGAGCAAGAAGTTTTCACTGCTGGTTTTCTTCCATCTGTTAAGGACCAGAAAGTCACCCAGGAGCATCTCTGGTGGGGCTGGGGCAACAAATTAATTACATTCACCCCTCTCACCCCGCACCTCTGACAGGCTGTGGTTATGGCATAAAACAGGAATTTCACTGTGCTTCTACAGAATATACGTTTCAGCCCATGGAGTGGTGAGTTTTCTCTGGGAAGACAAGGCAGGTACAGCTCCACAAGGACCCTCTTCTCGTGGAATTCAGTAAGTTTGTGTCTGATAAACTGAACAGACTGGTGAGAGTCCAGGGAAGGTCTATTGATGCCCAGCTCCATTGCTCCAGGAATTACTGGAATCACACCAGGAGCTGTTGGTGCCTCAGCTGCCAATGGTGGAAGAAAACCCAAGTCCTAGTGGGAGATATCCCTGCCCATGGAATGAGATCGGCTTTAAGCTCCCTTCCAATCCAAACCATTCCAGGATTCTGTGTAAAACCAGATTAGAGGCAGAACCAAAAGCAAACAAACACAGCCATGGTTCAAGAACAAAAATTAGGGAAATATGTGGCATGTGGAGCAGAGGCTGGATAAAACGTGGTACAGAGAAATCCAGCACCCCAGTGCCTTCCTGGAAAACATTCTAGTGGCCTCCATGGACCATGGAAATGACAATTGTAAACGGCTTTTGGGTTGGGCTCGTGTGAGAATTTGAGTGCAAATCCACAACCTGGAGGCTCGGGATTCACACAGCTCCAGGCTGTTGCAGAGCACCCCACAGCACTGATTGCTCTTCCTGCTGCCTCAGCACACATTTCCCTTGTCCCTGTCCTCATCCTCGTCCCAGGGTGAGGGTCACTTACTGGAGGGGTGGAGGTAGACGATGTCCTTGGCGGTGAAGTCGCGGCTCCGCGCGGCCGGAGCGCAGCCGGACAGCAGCAGGAGCAGCAGGAGCAGCGCCGGCGGCCAGGCCATGGCCCGGCCAGGACGTCCTCATGCAGGGGCCGAAATTCCCCACCTGGGCAGAGTCACAGAATCCCAGAATTAGCAGGGTTGGAAAAGACCTTTGAGATGATTGAGCCAACCCATGACCCAACACCACCTTGTCACCCAGAGCAGGGCACTGAGTGCCATGTCCAGCCTTTCCTTAAACACCTCCACAACCTCCCTGGGCAGCCCCTTCCAATGCCCAATCCCTCTTTCTGTGCAGAAACAGCAGAGACCAGGGATGAGCAGAGCAGCCACCACCATGACCCTGTGGTTATTTTGCCATCAACAGCCCTGGAAAAGCCTTGGACAAACGATCCCAATGCAGCAGGAGTCTGTCTGGTCCCACAGGAGGTTGATGATTCTGCTGACACCTCATCTCCACCTTCCTCCTGCACCTCCTCCTCACTGTCTGGGCCACACCTCCAAGTTCCTATGAGGTTCCTACTGATTTTACCTTGATGTTTTCCCTTATCTTTCCCCTGGGAAAAGCCTCCATCTCAAGGCTGCAAACAGGAGCCCCGGGAAAGGGGGGTTGGCTTTGTCCTTGCAACTTAAACAGTCAGTGACTGGTTTGTAAAAACATCAGTGGGACATTGATAAAGTCATCAGAGACTGAGCTGCGACAGGATTGAGCAGCTCCTCTTGGAGAATACTGGGAAATTAGACCAGCAAGAAAGGAAACAGGGCAGGTAGGGATCCATTGGGATGTCTGGGAGAGCAGTGGTGGGTCTTCCACAGCCACACTCCCACACAGGCTCACACCCTTCCCAAATGGACAAACCAGAAGCTCCACATCATTTTCCATATGGGAAAGCTGCTGCAGGTGGTCTGTAACATCACCTGGCTGCTGTTAATACCATAGAGTGACCACTGCATTTTCCTTATCCATGCTCCAAAGGGATTTATTCCCTTTCTGGTGCAATTAATAAACAATGCAGCCTGTTGTTTCCAAGTCCCCAGTGATGGGAAGTAATTTGAACAGAACCAAATAACCACCATGGTACCATTCCTGAAACCATCCCAAACCCAGCAGTTTTCAGGAGCACCCCATTCCCTGCACCAGGACTGTGGGGAGCCATCCAGGAGCAGACAAGGCTAATACATCGTTAAATACACAGCTCATATTATTATAAACCCTTAAAAACTATGAAAGTGCCTCAAAAATTAAACGGGAAAACCCAGAGGGGATGTGGCTGCCGAGCCAGGCAGGAGCCGACAGTTTCCTTTGGAATTCATCCAGAGCACACAGGGTTGGGATGGGATTTTTCCACCCAGACCCACCAAGTGATCTGCAATACCCAGATATTTCCTAAGCAGCTTTGAATATGTGGTAGTTGTTATTTAATAAATATTTTTGTTGCTTTGGGTTTTTTTTCAGGAAATGTGCCACGAGTGGGGACGTCACCTCCCACCTCTGCCTCCAAATGTTTGTCCCACAGCACAAATGCACCCAGGACCAGCAGCACAAAGTTGTCATTGTCCTTGCTGTTATCTGCAAACAGCTTTTTTTTATTAAAACACAGTGAAATCCATAAAAACAGTGAGGGAAACAGATAACGCAAAACTCAGTGCTTTAAACTTTGTTGTTTTAACCTTAGGAAGAGGGAAATGCCAATTTCTGTTGGGTTTACTCCATGGATGCCTCTCAGCCAAGGGATAAAGAAATCCTGACCAGAAGCAGACAGGAAGTAAAACAAACCTCTCTCAACACCGTGGAAGATGAAAGAAATGGGTCCATGTGGGATCTGGAGGGAGAATCCCCAGCCAAACCAGCAGAGCCCACCTGGGCGAGGGGGCCAGGAGCACACATGGAATTTGCTCTTTACACTGCTGAGATAAATGTTTGGAGAAGCCATGGAATTTGGGATTATTTTTTTATCCCAAACTAGACAGGTTTTACAAGCTCCACTCTCAGTTTCAAGAGATGAACAGTTTGCAGTGAGACCATCAGGTCGCAGCTGCGGTCCTGAGCTGTGGGATCAAAAAATGAGGATTCACATCCCAAAAAAAAGGAGCTCATCACAGCTCAACTCCAACTTTCACAAGCAACCTGTGATTAACATCTGTTATCAACATAGAGGACAGATAGAATCACGAAATCTTTAAGGTTGGAAAAGACTTCCAGTATCATTGAGTCCAACCATTACAGCAATATTTCAAGTTAAAACACAGCCAGGTTGAAATAAGGGCAGGAATTCGTCCCAATAAGACAAGAATTTGCTCACCACAAGCACAAAAAGCTGTTGTCCTTGCAGAACTGATCAAAGCCTTGCAGTCGAGGACACCAGTTTTCCCAGTGTCCCTTTTGTGGGACCCATTGCTCATCCAGCCCCTCTGCAAATCCTGTGTGTCAGCACTCAGTCATCAGAGTCAGAAAAGTGGCTGTTAGAGCTGCCTGAAAGGGTGGCAAAAATCCTCCAGCTGCTCCCTAAAAATATTCACATCGTGCCTCTCGTAATTGCGAAGACCTTAATTGCCAGCTTCTAATGAGTTGCAAGAACCGTGAATGAACAGAGAGAATTTACTCCCCCACCTCGATTTTATGTTTGAAACAGATTTAGTTATGGGCAAAAAATTAAAATTTGAAAACACTTTGGGTTACAAAATCACCCAGAGCAAGGCAAGCAGGGCGAATATTTTAAACTGTGGAATTTAGGGAAGTAAAAATTCCTTATTAACCAAACAGCTGCTACTGTTATTGTCACCTTTTGTCACAAGGAGCACGTCCCGCCTGCTATTTCCACACACACAGGTAGGGTAAAACCAGGTATTTCTGTAAATATGGAAATATCCACTGCCAGAAACCCAAATACTCTATTCCACAAATATTTTTTGTAAGAACAAAGGGGTACACATAGGTCTGTCTTTCATGGGGAGCAAATATTGGGTGATATTTAAGGTAATAATGATATTTCACATAGAGTGGAGTAGCAAAAAAGACTTTGGAAAAAAGTCAACTTATTCAATATTTAATAATTCAAATAATATTATAATTAATGAATATGTTCATAATTATAATTATTTATTAATTGATTAATAATATCTATTAATTCAGTGTTCAGCACATTCGTTTTCTCTGGTTTTACAACCACACACAAAACGTATGGAAGGAGATACAGATATACAGATATGGATGCACTGCCTCAAAACCCGCAGACATTTGACAAAAAATTGAGTTTGGTTCCCAAAATCCTACAAAATCAACCTCTAAGCCTAAGAGGTTTCACCAAGGCCACGAAGGTTTTTTCCTTTGTTCTCAAGCCGCTTTTTGATCACGGCTTCCATCCAAAACCACCGAACGATGTCCATAATTACATTTTCAGGAGTTATTGGTGGTGTATCAGCTACTCCAAGGCTAAACCTCTGTTGGCAGAGCAAATAAAAGGCACGGGCAAATATTTTTCCCCTCAGAGTTAACTCGGATCCTCTCCCAGCGCCGAGTGCTCATCCCGGCCTAATGGAAGCTGGCATGGCCCGCTCGGAATCCGCTCCTGGTGGCAGTGGGGGGACCCAGTCACACGGTATTTAGATCATGCAGTCTGTTTGTGAAAGGTCCTGGGCACTGACACAGAAATCCTGGTTAACTCAATCTTTCCAGCCCCGGCAGCACCTCTGAGCCGCCAGGGCATCCCCGCTCCTGCCCCGCAGCGGGATTACTGCTGCCTGCCCTCGGCCCCGCCACGGCGCTGTGGAAATGAACCGTTCAAGGCCCCAAACAGCAGCCCGGTTGCCCATTTGTCAGGTCTCATTAGGGAGGTGACATCTCGTCCTCGTTGTCACCAGCGCTGGGGACAATGGAAGGTCCCCATCCTCCAGGGAAGGGCCGGGGAGCGCCGGAGTGGACGCCAGATATCAGACCTCTGGTTTGGGGGAGAAGTGTTGATGGAGGGGAAAGTTATTTTTAAGGATATTTTGTCCCTCCTGTTCCCCTCTCAATCCCAGCTGGCTGACCGTGACCAAACCCACAAGCTAGGCTGTCACCAGCTGCAAGTTTGCAGTAAAAACGCCATTTCAGGAGGGAAAAAATAGGAGTCAGACACCAAATATTCCCATACAAACGCTTGGCCAAAGCCAGGCATGAAGAAATTCCTGATTCACAAGCATTTCTGTGGTTCTCATCACGAAAGTATGGGACAGTCTGTGGTGTTCAGTGCCCTCCACCTCCCTCCCACAGGAGATGGAGCATTTCCCTGCTCTCCCTGGATTTCTAATGCAATAGGAAGTTGCCTGGTCTCACAGGAGATTGGTGATTCTGCTGAAGCCTCATCTCCACCTTCCTTACATCTCCTCCTCACTGTCTGGGCCACACCTCCAAGTTCCTATGAGGTTCCTACAAATTTCATCCTGACATTTCCTCTTATTGTCCCCTTTGGAAGAGCCTCCATCTCAAAGCTCCCTAAATCAACCCTTCCTTGAGTGAAATAAGCCAGCAAAAGCCAGGAAAAGTTCCCTCTCAGGGGGCAGGGGACTTTCTGAGCCCTGAAGCAGCGAGCACAGCGTGGCCAGGCAGCGACATCTGTGAGAAACCGCTGAGGCCTCAGCACGAGCCGTTTGCTCCCGCAAATTCCGCTGTGCAGGGTCAGCTGGGCCATCCTTCCCCTGCCTTAGGATGATTATTCCTCAGTGGGAAATGAAGCCATGGGAGCTCTGAGCAGCCTGACAAGGCTGGAAGAGCTGTCTCTGGAGGCAGAGTCTTCCCTACAGGAGCTCCTCCTCATGCGCCTTCCCAATGTGACTTTCCCAAATAACTCCATAGATTTTACTTCTACCTTTCTTCCAGCTCACACAAAACTACAGGTTGGAGTTTCCATGACTGAATTTACAATGTTGGGATTAATTTACATCTTCCTACAGCTTCAAAAATCCAAGCCCAGCTCTCTGCCTGTGTCATGTCATCACTGTCCAAAGCCAAATCGGAATGGCAATGGAACGTTTTCCATCTGCCAGCTGTGCAGGATCCCAGACAACAATCCCAGGGACTATTTGCAGCTTCTTCAGCTCTAATTGACATTTTCCCCCCTTCTCCTTTATCCAGCTCAACCCTTTTCTTTTTGTGTCCATCCTGGTTATTTCTTTTCTTTTGGTTCCCACCATGCACATCAAAAAGGTTATGAACAAACCCAGGAATTCTTATGAATAACCTCCAAATCCAGCTTTTTTCCACGTGCCATTTTAGAGGATTTTCTTTGCAGTTTGTCCTCAGGAATGGTTAAATGCGCATCCCCCTCCCCATAAAATGGGACGCAATTGTACCCAGGGAACCTCTTGGAACCCTCACAGAGGGGTTCGCTGCCTCTCCTCAATTACAGTAAGCAAGAGTAATTAAACAATCAAACACAATTAGTGCACTAATTACTCCCAGGAACGTGGACCATCTAATCGCCTTGCTGCTAATTACAAAGGCTGGAGTTCATTGAGCTAAAAGCCCCCGGACCTAGGGAAGTGAAGGGGGGGACAATATGTTCCCTCTCACGCCGCCTTCCCTTGGATGCAATTTAAGCTTTAACAGGATGTGATTTCAAGATTATTTTACAAGCAGCACTTGGCTTCTATTTTCCACCTGAATTACTCATATCTTCAGTCCCACGAGCAAAACTTTTCTAATTTCACTCATCTTTAATTGGGGTAAAATGTCACTTCTATTCATGTGTCGTCAGGATAGTGTGACTTCAGATAAACACAGAGATGGAATAAATATATTTTACTGGAATATCTAAGGTGCTTATTAGTATTTGGCATTAAGGACAGGAAAAAAAGTGAATTTAAAATTCAGCCAGGCCATGATATGAGAAAATATAATTTCTGCAAATTAATTGTCAAACCGAGAAGGTGAAATATTCCAAGTTAGACATAAATCATTCCCATTTTACTCCATAAATAACACAGTGGTGCAGGGACACCACTTTTGTTTCTCCTTTAAATTACACTGAATATTCAAAACCATGACCATGAACACTTCTGAATCAGCAGGAAAATGGACATGGATATCCAATAAGTCATTTCAAGACCTATTCCCCAGGCATTTCCATGGCTTGCAATAGAGGCAGCGAGGGCAGTGAGCCCAGGGGAATGTGGAAGATGAGGATTTGGCTCAGTTTATGGATTTTGGAAACCCCTCAGCACACAGGCTGACCTCAAAGTGTGGAGAGCCCCCAGACAGCCCGGCTCCACACAGACAGAGGATAAGGAAGCCATGCGTGAGCACAGAAATCCTGGGATTTTCCTCCTAATAACAAGCAAAACCCCCCAGCCCCTGAGTTCCAGTGGCCAAAGGGAGGAGCAGGGTTAAATGATTCCCTAAATAAACATTTAAGTTCACTGGGGCAACTGAAAGGGCTCCTCTTCCCCAAGCAGGGATGTGATTGCTGTGGATTGCACATCGCCTCCTGCTCCTCAGGAAAGTCTTGTAGCAAAAGGACAAAGGGGAACACCCAGAGGAGGAATTTCAGGACAGGGAGGCTGAGACTGCTGGTCCAGGGTTGGTGACAGCACTGGCACAGGGCAGGGTGGTGATGTTCCCCTGGGCAAAAGCAAAATGAAGACCCAAGGTCGTGAGTCTATGCATTAAGCCAAATTTCAGTGAAGCTCCATGTGGAAACAGCAATTGGGATCATCTGGGACCATCTTTCCTACTTACATTTAAATAAAAGAATGATGCAATGTATGACCAAATAAAACACAGTGAAATCGAAAAACCCAGGAGACCATCTCCCATGTTTATGGCAAGAGCTGGCAAACGATTTAATCTGCAACCAAGACCTGAAACTCATCAAAAAAATACTTTTCTAGTCCATGTTCCATCTTGGCAGACACAGAGAAACAGCATTTTTAATGGAATGAGATGAGGTTATAATTTTATTACATCAAGAAAATTGGGACAAGCCTGAGAGCAGGAGGATCACCAAGATTTTTAAAATATCAAAGGAACAGGCCCAAGGTCATCCTGGGTAAACTCCTGGAGCAGTTTATTTGTGCACCAGCAACAAGTTTTTTGAGTAGTAAAATATTACAAGGGAGGATGGTGTGGAAAATAGGTCTCCAAACAATCCTGTCGTTTTCCAACGGGCAGGATTCCAGCTCTGGCTGTGAAAGGAGACTCTTACATGGAATAATTGGGGGGGAGACCAAAGCAGAGCACCAAAGCCCCAAAACCTCCTGATTACAAAAATGAGTTCTACCCAATTAACCAAGCATGCTCGGGCCAAATTAAAAACCCAGCTTAGTGACATCTCAAAATCTAATTGGTGAAAAGGGCACCTCCAAAGGAAAACACGGAATTTTTTCCCCCATTTCCCTGCAAGTCTAGGTTTGGTAATTTTGTACCAAAAGTATTGATAAGAAACTTGTTGATTAGAGGCTGATGGGGACATGAAAGAGGGAGTTTGTCCCTCCTGCGACAAACTGTGCTTTAATAAAGCCATACATCAATCTGCACCATTGTGTCCCCGCTGTCCTGACGCCTCTCCCCGGCTCTCCAGGGGGATTTGTGACAGCTCCTCTGGGACATCACCCAGCACATTTGCCATGCTAGATTAGGCACCGAGGCACAACCGCGCGGCCTCCGCCCGGAGCGAGCGTTCTGCACCCACAGAGCTCAGCCCTGCAAACGTCACCGCCCACAAATGAGGGTTTATTGTTATGAACTCGTCCCAAATTTGAGCTTTTTCCCCTCTGAAGAGCGTTTTGACCCACCCCCGATTGGGCCATTATTATTCCTTGCCTTGCCTCAATTACAAAATATTAATGAACGCCCTTGTTTTCCCAATTCCGGCTATAATGCCATGTTTTTTCCCAAACAATTTAACACATGCACGTACCAGTTAATGAACACCAAGTGGTATTTTCCCAGCCCTGGACACACAGGGATGAGGCCTTGGAGCAGCTCCCTTCCCCTGACAACTCGCCAGGAGTTCATCCTATTTTTCATTTCCCGACCCGCACGAGAATTCCCGTTGGCACAAGACATCAAAAATCCAGGACACACAGGAGGACCACGCACCTGCTTTGCTCATTTCCAAAGAACACGTCTCAAACTGGGCTGGAGAAGATGCCACGCCAACCTCGACACCAGGGAAATAATTGGGAATGGCTTGGCCATTCCCAGCTGTACAATTCCGACCTCTACGTAAAATTTAATGACCAACGACCCAAGCCTCGTACAAGGATCCTTTAGATAAGTACCTTGCTCTCATTTTTCTTTTGATAGAATAAAGTAGCTCATGTTTGTGTGAATCCAAATCTGTTTTGAGGCAGAGGTGGCTCCTAAAACCAGATTTCTACAACAAAGTAAGACTTTTTCTTGTTCTGTTTTATTGTTTCTCCTGCCACCCTTTGCTCCATGAGGCCTGTAACAGACTTTGTTGTGAATTACGAATTATATTTAAAGAGCAAAATCAATCTGGTTTCATATTTTCTATCCTGTGGCACCAAAATTCAAATATTCTCCTCCAAAAGCTTTACTTAGAGTTATCTCAATCCAGTTTTAATCCATATTTTATTTGTATAAATTAGAAAAGCTACATATCATTAAATAATGTGAAATAAACCCAAATGAGAACTGACCAATTAGCATTCTTTCAGCTGTCTGGTTAATCCATGGAGTAAACAAATCGTTAATTCAGCAAGATTTTCATTAGCATTTCCAGAAAAACAAAACCCAGCATAACCCAAAACAAACAAGAAAAAACAAACCCTCTCCTCCATAAGAATTTCCAGGTTTTTTTGAACTCAATGTTCAATTAATTCCCACTTGTCCCCTCAGAAAAAGCCATTTAATTCATTTTTTTTCCCAACTTGTTGATGAAAAAAGGGCTAATTAAAAGAAAACTCCCATCCCCAGAATGATGGGATGCTATAAAACACCATCCTCATTTTAGCCACTGCTCCCAGAATGGTTTCAGGGTTCCAGGATCACAATGAGGGGTCTCAGTGGATATTTCAGGGATGGAGATCTTGGACTGCTCCATGGTTTTTATCCCATAAATGTTCCAGGAAGCTGAGCAGTGTAAATAGGAGCCTTCCTACAGAAAATCCTCAGCCCTTGGCTTGTGCAGAAAAATCAGCCCCTCTTTTTATGCCATTTACAGAGGGACAAAATGCTCTGAAAAACTGAATTAATTCTAATTTTAAGTCATCTTTCTGAAGCTAAAATGAACAACTTTGCTGTTCCCAGTTCAGTCTGCAGGAAACTCTTTATGAAGTGAATTAACTGCAGACAGAAAACTCCAGGAGTAAAGCAGGGACGTTTCATTCCCCCCAGCACCCGTTTCCTTGCTTATTTAATTTCTCATTCAGTTTTGACACAAGTTCTTTACCCTCCCTGCATTTCACCTGTAGATAAACACTGCCAATCAAGCCTCAATTTTCCTGTGTATTTATCACGTAAAGAAAAGTATGGGCACAACACAAAATTATAATCAAAAATCCTGGTTTTACATTCCACACTTGAACAGGAAAACAGTCCCATGATCAATAATTGCCTGCTAGCAGTGCATAAAGCTCATGCATAAATTTGTGTGTTCATTTTAGTAAGAGTAAACAAATATTTATTTAATTATCTATTTAATAAATAAAATAAATCAAGCTACTGAAGAGGTAAATATTGTTGCACTTGGAATCACTGCCAGCAGAAAACCAGGCTCTCATCCACATGGATTTCTCCCCAAAACAGACCTAATAATTTGTAAGCAATGCCAGAAAAGGGGGTTTTTTTGTTGCTGTGGGTTTTTTTTCCTGTTGTTTTGGGATTTTTTTTTAGGTTTTCTTTTGTGTTTATTTTTTTTCATCCAGTTGTTACCTTAACCCATCAGAAATAATTCACTGGAGCTCCTCAATTATTTGCTGTGTCTATTCAGGATTATCTGCAAATAACAACAGTGCCTAAGGATAGAAAAAGTGAATTTCCATGAAATTACAGTGTCTAGATAGCTGAAATTTTTCCCAAATAACATTTTATTTTACCTCATGGCAGAAATAATGATGACAGGAATAGTTTCCCAAAACCTTTCCATGCTCTGCCACCAACCCTTTCAATCTGCTTTAATGCTTTAATTCACCAAATGGCAAATATTATATATGAAATTAAATAAAATATTCAAGGAGTCAGTAACTGGGATGTTCTTCATCTCCTGGAGATCTCCAGACTCCTCTGCTCCTTCATTTATCTCCTCATCTGCTCTGCCTCTTGTTGGATCCAAGTGCCTCATCCCCTTGGCATCACAAAGTCCACTTTCCCAAGGTGTTTTTTGGAGCACCACCAGTAATTCAGGAGTCTGCCAGCTCAGAGATGTTATCTCACACGAAGAATCCCTCAAAATCATGCTCCAACTCATCCGCCTCAAACACTCACCTCCAGAACATGCTGAAAGGAGAAAGAGTTTTCAAAACGTGCCCCCCTGGTTTCAGCAGTTGCTTCGTTTTCCCCCATGAATCACCTGGAATTCCAGAGGCCACGATCCATAATTTTCATTATGTCACCACTGACATTTTCACTGTGATTTACTGGTTTTCATTAAATCTGGTCTCCACGCTCAGTCCTACCCCAAGCTCTTGGAGGAATCCATGTCTGACCAGGGAAATGTTGAAAATACACAGATTTTCATCTGCTAATTTCTCTAAAATTGACCTTTTTCTGCCAATTATTTCCATGCCGACAGTAACAATTGCCACTGTAAATAACGAGCCTCCAAGGGCCTTGGGAGAAAAGAGGCTTCTAGGAAAGTCATCCCACAGCACTTCTGTATTTTACCACAACAAACACAAAGGAACATTTAAGACAAAATAAAACCATTTAAATTTGAAACGTTTGAACTGAAGCTTTGTAGAGTTTTGCTTTCCAACTGAAGCACTAGGCCAACATAATTATATTTCATTATACTTATTTTTAACTCTCTAATAATTGAGAAACCACCTCCAAAAGGCTGAAGGATCCTTGGGATTGCCCCTGGATCAGCACAGCCTGTGCAAGATAGAGCTGGCAGCACAACCAGGCCAGGCCAGAACACTACAGAAAAGAAAGAAAAATTAAATTATATCAGCCTAGAAAGAAAGTATAATAGAAGTTTACTCCCTAAGCCAAGAGATTAATCAGAAAATGGGCTGGAAATTCAAAAATACCACTGGTCTAAAGGACACATGAGAACGTGTGTGATAAGAGGCATTCCAAATTGCTTTCCATGTCATTATTTTAGTTTCTTTTTTAAATGTCATTGAGACCTCATCAAAAAATAAATCAGATCAAGGTTGTTAAGGAATAATAGCTTTTCCAAGGATATTATAGATAAAACACTGACAGTATCAAAGACCATACTCATCAACAGACAGTGGCACAGAAACACTGATTTAATTTCCATGATGTCTACTTGTGCAAATACCTCAAACCATCAAGGAAAGAAAGATATTAAAAAAAAAGGAATTTTCTTCTTCTTCTTTCTGCAAGCTCCAGGCACTGAGAACCTCCACCCAGCTCTGGACATACTTGGAAATGAAGGCATGGAGTTGGCTCATGCCAGGGTGTCAGTGCTGGTTGCAATGATTCTCTATTAAAATAAAATTTATTCTTATCATTATAATATATTTTAATACTATAATTCCTATTGTGATATTATCATATAAAATCATGGAGTCCCAGACAGGTTTGGGTTGGAAGGGACCCTAAAGCCCATCTCATTCCACCCCCTGCCACAGGCAGGGACACCTCCCACTATCCCAAGGTGCTCCAAGACTTGTCCAACCTGGCCTTGGACACTTCCAGGGATGGGGCAGCCACAGTGTCTGGCTTTAAACTGAGAGGCAGTAGGGTTAGATGGGATATTGGGAAGAAAGAAGCTCGTAGTTGTGGCCACAGCTCTGAGCACCACAACCCCTAAATTCCAATAAAATGAATTTGCCCACATCTCAACTCACCCAAGCACTGGAGACCAACCAGAGCAGTCCCAGCACCTTGTGCCACCAGCAGATCATGCCTCTCTCATCCAGATCCCTCTTCTGCTCCATAAAAACCCCTCACAAAGCAAAAAGTGCTTTAAAAAATGTACCTTTCTGTAGGGCACAGGCAACCAAAGAGATCCAGACCAGCAGGATAAAGTGAGCAGTAACCCAGCCTCCCAAACCAGGGAACAGGATCTCCCTGAGCTCCTTATAAAGTCACCCAGCAGCAGGAGAAGCACCAGGAATTAATTAGAAAACAAGTTTCCACCTCTGCTCAGGTGTCTGCTCTTTCTGTGACAGCTTTGTTTACCAGAATCACCTGACAAAAAGCATTGCTCCAGGTAAAAGTGTCAGACAAATAAACAAAAAAATAACAAGTAGAAGTTTGTACTGTTTAATCTTATATTTACAATGTGTGCCCATCCAGGCCTTCTGCCCTATGCAACAGAATTAACAGATAAGAAGGAAAGGTCTCATCCCTCCACAGAGGATTTGGTTCTTCCAGACATCCCCACTACAAATCCTAAAACTTTGCACAGAGTGGCCATGAAGATTGTTTGCCTCAGAATACAAACTGATTCATGGTTTAAGAATTTGCTTGATAGTCTTCCAGTAAAAAAATAATTAAAAACAATCGAAGTAAAATAATAAAACAAAAATAAAATAAAATTTCAAGGTTGGGTTGGACGGGGCTCGGAGCAACCTGGCCTAGTGGAAGGTGCCCATGGCAAGGGGTGGAACTGGATGAGCTTTAGGGTTCCTTCCAACCCAAATCATTCCATGATTCCATGATAAACCACCATCTATTTTTACCTGCCAGCACAGATTTATGATTTTTATTAGTGTACCTGGCAGCACATTCAACCCTCGTGGCTACAATTCCACGATAAATCATCAGATCCCAGCCAAAACAGAGGCACCACTCTGGGAGATCAGGTGCATTTTCAACCCCAAGAGCCACAGAGGGGACAGAGCAAACCCCAGAACTTCCCCCACTGGGCTTGCTCATCCTCTGGGAACCAGATCACAGCTCAGAAAGGTTCACTTTTCTTCTCAAAGCGGAAGAGAAGAAATACAAAATGTGCTGTACAACCTTCTCTTGTTATGACAGACTTGCAGATACTTCACATTTTTGATTTATTATCAGGGGCTGGTTTATGGAGCTCCAAGCCACGCTCTGTGCCAGAGAAATGATGTCATGGATCTGAAGCTCTGACTCCCTGCCAGTTTGAGCTGTGATATTAAAAGGAGCCAAAATGAGCTTCCTGTGCAAAACTGGGAACAAAAGAGCATTTTTCCAGTGCTACCCTGAGGGTAGAAATCTCAGTGTCCAGCTCCAGGCACAGTTCCCATCTTATCACACCATCAGCTGCTGCATGCACAGATCAGAAACCCAGTGTGGGCTCTTTTGGGATTTCTTTATATTTAACTCAGTGCAGAGGCACAGAGAGACTCAAAACCAGCAGCAGGAACAAGCTCCCAGCACAGATCTCCCACCCCAGACATTCCCAGCAAGGTGCCCATTTCCCAAACGTGGAGCACAGGGTAGAGGGTGGAAGATGCAACCTCAAACCACAGCTGGAGACCAATGCACTCTGTAATCATGGAATGGTTTGGGTGGGAAGGGGCCTAAGAATCATCCCATCCCACCCCCTGACATGGGCAGGGACACCTCCCACTATCCCACGTTGATCCAAGCCCCATCCAACCTGGCCTTGGACACTTCCAGGGATCCAGGGGCAGCCACAGCTTCTCTGGGCACCCTGTGCCAGGGCCTCCCCACCCTCCCAGCCAGGAATTCCTTCCCAATATCCCATCTGACCCTGCCCTCTGGCACTGGGAATCTATTCCCTGTGTCCTGCCCCTCCATCCCTTGTCCCCAGTCCCTCTCCAGCTCTTCTGGAGCCCCTTTGGTCACTGGAACAAGCTCTGAGGTCTCCCTGGAACCTTCTCTGCTCCAGGTGAGCAGCCTCAGCTCTCCCAGCCTGGTTCCAGAGGGGCTCCAGCTCTTGGAGAAGCTCCATGAGCTCCTCTGGACTCTCTCCAGCAGCTCCACATCCTTCCTGTGCTGGATCCCAAGGCTGGAGGCAGCACTGCAGGTGGGGTCTCACCTGAGTGGGGCAGGGTTGCCATCTGAGTGACAACCCAAATTCTCACCCTGTTATCCCCAGGACTGGCCAGGGAAGGTGCCATCCATGGAAGGCTGGGCTCAGGAGGTTTATCCCACAGCACCATCAGCCAGAAGTGGTCAGAGATCTGCTGATGGTGATGTTTGCTTTCAGCAACCTCAGTGCTTAATCTGCATGGCAGAGGACCAAAAAACAAGATCAGGAAGTGCCGTATTATCCGGTCAGGTGAGCTGCAGGTATTTTGGATTTGAAAAGAATGAGCAGATATTAAAATCTTACCCAAAACACTTAAAAATTATGTGGAAAAATCTAACAAATGAAAGGTGGTCAGCCAGACCCAAGAGCACTGGCCCTGTCAGATCCTGCTGACAGCTGCTGGAAGCACATGGAATTTTTCAGGACAGATCACCTTAAAAATAATCCTCCCTTGAGAAAGCTTCTGATACCAAACAAGCACAAACCATTCTAAGACATAGGTGGGAAGAAAAGGACAGTGAGGAAAAAATTGCTTGGAAAAGCAATTATAATATGAATTATAAAATGGCTTGGGCTGGAAGGGATCATTTAGTTCCAAACCCCTCCATGGGTGTTGATCAGAGAGAAAAGCTGAAGATAAACAGTGGCAGCAATGAACACATTTATCAGGTATTGTAGAGCAAACAGGACAAAATTCAACCCAGTGGTTTGGAGTTGCTCTCCTTTCCTGAAGATGCTGGATGCAAACCAGCAGGCAGGTATGGGATCAGCATTGGGAACGAGGCCTCTGCTATCAAATCCATCAAACTGGCACTGGGATCACAAATGCCAGAGTGAATTTGGATGGCCCGTGCACATTTTTCATTTTTCTATCACTTGAAGTTGTCTGAGAGTTTATGAAATTCCAGAGTCTTTCCCGACTCCAAGGAAAACCACATTTTACTGAAAGTTACCACATTTTTAAAAAGAAATCTAGAGATAACCTGTATGCTAAAGGCATCCCCAGAACTTGCCCTGTTGGATAACAAGAAGTCACCTCCATTCCTTGACTCCAAGTCAAGAATCCATTGGGAAGATGCTCCAGTGCCCACAGAACTCTGAAACTCCCACACCTTTATATAAAGATGTGCCAACATATTTGTCCCAAGACATTTTTCCATTCATAGAAGCAACATAAAAACGTTGCTGCAAGACTTTAAACGCCCTTCCCACAGAAGTTTTCGTTGCTATGTCTCCCATAAAACCTCCTGTGGATGGATCCTGGACACAAGGCTGCCAAACAGCCTTGGATTGAGATTGGAATTAGAATTATCACAGCAACAAGCGTGGTTATAATGTTGATCCTGCTTTTGCAACCTCAACATAATTTTCACACTGTGTGGCATCACACAGTTCCCTTCATGTTTTTGGCAGCCAGGCCTGGAAAACCCCCTCCCCAAACTCCCTCCCAGGCAAGGAATTAAAACGGGAAAAAGGAGTGACAGACGTAGAGAGCTCCACACCTTGCACAGGGACAATTTGGTGCATGGTCCAAAGCACCCAACCTGTCCTAATCACCTTGAGCTCATTAATTTACAAAGCTCTGGCCCAACTCTAGGGGCTGGCAGATGATCAAGCTCTTAGTTGATGTGATTCAAACTAATCCACTAAAAGGCATTTAAGAGCCAGCGAGGAAATCAGGACTTTTCAATTATCAGAAGTGCTAAAAAGTTTTACTGACAGCAGACTTTCAAGGTGAGGGGGAGAAACAACATCCAGCTCCATCCAGGGGGGTTTCCCACTTCAAATGCCACCACCAGTGGCCACCCCACGGTTCCCCTGCTGTTCCTGACCCCTTTCACTGGAGAGAGGGGAAAAAAGCAACTTGACCCAGCCTGTGGTGTTGCTTCCTTTTCCTTTTTTCATCCTTCAGGTCCCATCTTCAGAATTATTTCCTAGGGAAAGGAGGATTTTGCCAAGTTACACAACCTTCCACTTGGAGCCATCAAGGCTGGGCAATTGGCCAGGCTGAACATGAAGGTTGGGAAGTTAATGAACATTCCATAATGGGAACATCCTCCAACTGCCTCAGCCAAGGAAACACCACACTTGCATTAATACTTCACTAGACACCAAAAAACCCAACCCCAAAAAATCCCAAAATCCAACAGAGAAAGAAAGAAGGAGGCAAAACTTTCAGGTGTTCCAGTCGTGGAAAAGAAAATCAAATTAGGAACCAGGATAAGGCACAAAGTTGTAGAAAGCAGCTTCCTCACACATGGGGCTTGGTGTGCTTGGAACCAGGAATGTTGCTGGGAATTTGCTCTTAAACTGGGTCATGCTCAAGATTTTAATTTTGCCTGTTCCAGCAAGCCAAGGCCTTGCTGTCTGAACACCAAACCAAACAACACTAAATGTCATTACCAGATAAAATATTTTAGTGTGTGTACATAAACTCTGAGCAGGCAAATATTAATTCATATAACAACACTCCTGGTTCCCTCAACTGAAATTTGCTCAATAAAGCACTCAGAGAAAAACACTCCTGAGGACAAAACCCCCTGAAAAAGCCCTTTTCCCACTTGAATATCAGATCTAAAACCAAGTTATACCAAGGCATAAAATGTTTAAAATCCCTCTTATCTGGAAAAAAGTAAGAAAATTAGGATATTAATTTTTAAAACACTGTCAAATCCCCCTAAATATGCTTTGTACTCTATGAAATGTTTAAGCAGTGCATAGCTTGGTACACACAAACTGAAGTCTTGTTGAAAATAATAGCAGTGAAACTTTCATATTTAAACAGCAGCTGATAAAACAACTTTAAAACCTTCTCAATCCTTGAAGACCAACAAACAGATATATAGATCTCTGCGTACATATTTGATAAAGTTATATAAAATAGATATTTTAGATATATTTAATATATTTTTGGTATATATATGTTTATGGATGGACACACACTCCTCATCCAGCAGAAACAGGAGGTAAAACGAGGACGACAAGGACTTAATCTTTCCTTGGGATGCGGGGAATCCGCAGCGTTTTCGCTCCCCACAAACCCCTCCTTGTTGCTGCCTCCCTTGGGCACCCTAAAAAACTCTCATCCACCAAGCAACCTCCTTGGAAAAAACCTCTCCAAAGTCACAGCCACTATCCCAAGGACCCAATTTCAATATTTAGGGATGGCTCCCCAATCCATATCCCAACCCTGCGCTCACCCGCTCCTCCGGCGCCGCTCCGCGCCCTCGCCAGCCCCGTGGATCTTCCTGCAGAGGAGCCTCTCCCAGGGCTGGAAGCTCCTTAAGAGCATGAACACATCTCAAGAGATATTAACTCTTAATATCTGCAGACTGGCATCTGCTTCCTCGGCAGTTTAGCCCCAAATGTATGTCTGGGAAGAAAGAGAGCCCTAAAACCAGGCGGGATTTCTATGAAATCCAGCCCTGCACTGGTTTGGCTTTAGAATCTTGTTATATCAACACAAGAATCCCAGGAAAACAAACTCCCTTTGGCTAAATGTTGAAGGTCGGAGAAGTCTGATTGTTAACATGCACAAAAACAAAGAGCTCGATGTGTGTAGCAAAAATAAAATGTGCAAAAATAAATTAAACCCCATTAAACATTTAAACTTACATAGTAACACAACAGAATAAGCCAAAGTGGTCATAATATGCCAAAAAATATGCCACTAATATGCCAAAAAATCTAAAAATTCAAATGGTCTATTTAATTTTGTGTATTTAAACCTATGGAAGTGCCACAAGCCTTACGTGGGGGCACTCACACAAACACAATGAGATGGGAATTCATACAAATGCACAAATCAACCCTAAACCAACTGCACATGCACATCACCTATGAAACCAATATTTGGGGTGTGAAATTAAAGCGCTGCTCCTTGGGGTTCTGGGCAGTGAAAGCCCACGAGACCCCATGACTTGAGCAGCAGATGCACAGAGCGAGATCTTGAGATGCTCCGATTTTATCAAGGGCTCCCATTCTTCTGCAGACAAGAGCCATTGTTTCCTCTCCCACCAGGGCTGTTTGGGGACACTGCTCATGCACATCTGCCCAAATTAGTTCTTGTTCAATGCCTCAGAAATAACATCTGAAGAGTAACCTAATGGAATTTGTTTCATCTGTTCAAAAATCACACACATCAATTTGAAACAACAAACAAATTAATATCTGCAAGAGCTGGCAAAGAGAAATCCAGGGATTTAGTGGAGACTGTTTTGGCTTTATTGTCCTTCAGCCTTATTTTCAGGTGACTGAAAACTTTGTGGCAAACATTTATGGCATAATTTTACCTTGTCTCCCAGACACACAATATTTTCTTTAAAAAATCCATCCTACAGCTGGTTAAACTCCTGAAATGAGCTTGTCAAGCCTTTCTCTCCACCAGCCAGACCCAAAAAATCCTGATTTCTGTAATGGGAGCATGAAAATTGTGGCACAGAAGGACAACGAGCTGGAATCACCTCGACTGCACTCCAGTAGCAGAGCTGGAAATCAGCATGGGCTCACACTGAGAGGTGATTCCAGCTGAAAATCTCTGCATGGATAAAGGAATGATAACAGTGAAAGGGAACAGGGGCTGGAGTGAGAGATTTCCAGCTTTTTAGGGAGGAGATGTAATAAGTAAATAAACAAACAAACACTAAGAGAAGCAGTTCCTGTAAGTTCCTGAGAAAATGTATTTTTGAGACTTTATTTTTAATTGCCCCAGGGTGCTTCAAAGCCATATCTAATAAACTCAAAATTAGGCAAGATCAGGACTGTGCAGCCTTCAGCATTTCTGGATATCAAACACCAGGAAAACACCCTGCTTGCCTGACTTCCACTTTTCCAGAGTCATTTTATTCCCCTGCACTGTAAACCAAACCATTTGCCCTGTTAATCTGTTGAGACACTTTTCTGTAGCACAGCACATCCCTTAGCAGGGAAACTCCCTCCTCGGGACAAACCCCAGGAGTTCTGTAAACTGCCTGATGCTGAAATATTTACGTTACCATTTTGCCAGCCAAATCCCTCCAGTATCCACAGGGATCATCCCACAGGGAGTCAGGCACCTGCCTACAAGTCATAATTCGTCTGCACAGCAGCTCAGGAGATGAAAGCAGAGACACACAAAAGCTCTGGGTTGACTGATAGGAAGTAATTGCAGGCAGAATTCGATGACAGGAATTTATGTAATTCTATTAAAGGCACTTGTAGAGGAAGAGAATGAAAGGGCAGATAAATAAACCACTCAGAATTTAAATAGAATGCACCAAGGATTTGATACAAGACGTGAATAATTCGCATGAAAGGAAATAAAACATGTAAAGGAAAAACATGATAAAAGCTTAATTATAGTTGACTTAATTCCTCCAACCTCTTCCTATCATATTTAACAGTTTATATAGAATATTTAGGTATTTATATAAAATTAGGTGAGCCCCTGGAAATGCTTACTCAGGAATACACACCGATGGAGCAGCAGGTGGAATGTTTTACGTCCTCATCCTAAATCCATCCCAACGTTTAACTTGGAGGCTTCCACGAGGAATTTCCTGAGTATTCCAGCAAAGCCAAGCCCTGGGACCCAAGGGACAGCTCCTGCTGGGTGCATCTGCAGCATCCCTTGGGAGAGAGCCCCAGTCTTAACTCCCTGCCCTGGCACTGCTGGCAGCCTGATAAATGGGAATATTGTGGATTCACAGGGAATCACTGGAGAAGGGGCTGAACTGGGGATCACGTAGGCACAAATGGGCAACACACAAATGGCCATTTATACAGAATTTTTCCTTGTTTAACACGTGCCAAGGGATAAAATGTGGGTTTATTGGACACACAGATGTCAAAAATAGATATTTATGGGGTTAACAATGATTTACTGTTGGTGGTGAAGGATTCCTGCCTCCAGACACACATCTCCACTGGGAGCCCCTCAAAATTTCCACAGCAGCTTTATAAAAACTCAGCCAGGGCCAACAAAGTGCCACGGGCAGAGGACAGCCCAAATGCCAGCCCTGACAGAAAATGATGATTATTTGTGGGAACATATGGCCACGGAGGGATAAGGGCTCTGCTCCCCCCTGAGCAGGTCACACCACACCACAAAGAACACAGAAAACTCCTCAGGGAGGAAAACGTATACAGAATTTTTCCTTGAAAATAAAAAACAAACAAACAAAAAAAAAAACCACAAGGAATTATTCATTTTATAAGAAAAAAGGATTTCTGACAAGTCTTATCATTTAAACAAAAAACACAGAATCACAGAATCCAAAATAAATTTAAAAAAAGGAGATGGCACAAGCGTGGGATATATTTGTATTTTTGTCCTTCCTCACCCATTACATCACAAGAAGGCATTGTCTAATGTAAAAATCTATTCAGAGGGCCAAAGAGCCACCAGAAATTCTACCTTAGCACCTGCTGTGAGCTGTTCTCACTCAGCCAAGATCTCCTTTCCAAAGGCAGATCCCAATCAGCAACCCAGACACGGCACCTCTTACCCAGGGCCCACGTCAGCCGCCCCAGGACTGAAATAACAGTTTGTTTTCGAGGCAAATGAGTTCATTTTCACTAAATAGGTCTCACTGAGCGTTATCGAGCCAAACCATCAGCAGCACCACCAGAAACTTCCAGCTCTCCCCGGAGTTCTCCACGGCTGAGCTGGGCCCTGGCATCACTTGACCCCAAGGACTCGCTCTGCCCATTCCATCACAGCAATTTGACAGACAGGAGGTGCAAGGTGGGGCCAGGAGAAGGAGGGGGATCGTAACTCACAGCCCTCAGGTCCTAAACAACATCTTGAGGGATGCTCTGTGTTTATTTTAGAGCTCCTGAAACACCTTTATTCATCCAGGCCGTGAGAAAGCGGATTAATCGACAAATCATGGGATGCAACTTGGGTTTCCACTGGAAAATCCCAACCCTCCTCATGAGCAGAGCTGAAAGAAAACAATTTATTCTATTTCCAAACTCCATTGTAATTTATACTTCACCTTTTACACCAGAGAGCTGGAGGAAATCAGCCCCACGATCAGACATGCGAATGCCAAATAATGAAACCGGCGGATCGCTGACGCATAAATAAAGTTTTAGATTTACAGCGAACAAATCTCCTACTGTAACACAGCCAGGATGCCTTTTCAGATGTTTTTATGTCAGCACTGGCCTAAAAAAAAATCCAGTGGGAACTGGAAGGGTCGGATTCCCTCCGTGCTGGCACCTCCCGGGGCTGCACGGAGGCAGCGGGGTTAGACCGGAGGGCAAGCTCGGTAAAAACTTGTCCTTGGTGTTTGCATAACTAATGAGGGGAGTGTTGGGAATCATTTCATCCGAGCAGCCCTAATGAGTTAAATCACCATGTAAAATTTCAGGATCGTTTTCCTCACCGAGGATTTGTTTTTACCTCGTTCTGCAGCCGCGCAAACGCGGATCTGGTGGAAAAACCTCATCCCGACCTCTCGTCCCTCCCGGAGCCTCACCACTGACCACAACCAAGCAGAAATATCCCAATTTGTGTTGCCCTGCCCTGCCTCCAGCACGGGTTACACAGGGAACAGCACCACTGAGTTTCCAGCCCAGGAAAACAAACGCTCAGCTCTGAAATCCGCAGGATTCCGCGAAGCCGGAGTGGGATGTGGAGCCAGCCCGACCTCCTGACACCACCAGCCCCCAGCTCTGAGCAAACCACCGTTTTCTTGGTGGAAAATGCCATTTCCACAGCGATAAAAGCAGGAAAAAAAATCCAGCAGAGGTTGCTCTAAAGGTATGTTAATGGCCACACCGGGGATTTCCACCCACTTCCCACTGAGATCTGCAATCATTTTATTATTTGCAATAATTTCCACAGAGCAAGCTCTCTAAAGCAACATAATACTTTTTTTTTCATAGAAAAAATGTGCAACTTCTGCCCAATGGAAGTTCCCAAAGGATGATAAGCACCAGACACTGGTGTGGCCTGACAATGAGTCTGAAAGTGATGACAAAAAATGAACCACAGCCCCTCTGCACAGCCTGGGCTCCTGACACTGGAAAAACCAACCAAAACACCCCTGATAATGTGGATTCCATGCTGTGGATACTCCTGCAGGTAGTCCCACATTGTGCCATATTTTGGGAATTTTTACTTGGCAATGGATGTAAGAGAAATTATGTGGATATATGAAAGAATTATCCAGCTCATTGCATTGGCAAGTGATGCAACTGAGTGTTTAGGAATAAAATTCAATAATTATTAAGGAACTGTTAATATTCCCTCCAAGTTTAGAGGACTTCAGCAGGAAAGAGCACATGCGCTGGCTACACTTGGAAACACAACTATTTATCTGGGAAATTAATTTGATTTTTAATTTAATTTAATCCAAAGATAGGCTGGATGGGGCTTTGGTTTAGTGGAAAGTGTCCCTTCCCATGGCAGGGGGTTGGAACGGGATGGGCTTTAAGATCCCTTCCAACTCAGACCATTCCATGATTTTTTACAGAGTGATGGTTTTTAGTTAGCAGGGAAGAAGAGCAGGAAGCTCTTTAGCAGCAGCGCCGCGTTTCTCTTTCACTCCATAATTATTCCCTTTGCTTTTACTCGGAAAACAATTTGTGAAGAGCCACATTTGCATAAGCAGGCTCTCGAAAAAAAAAATTAAAAATAATAATCACAGCCACAGGCTCCTGCCAAACCCAAGAGCCCCGCTGGGGAGCGGGGCAGGACCAGCCCCGGGAGCGCCTCCATCACCTCCTCCAGAGCCAAAAACACCCGGAGAATCCTCTCCTGCTGCTGTGACTCCCCAAAATAGGGAATTTGGGGGAAGAAGGGGGTGTTTGGAAGGGAAGGGGGGGTTCCAAACACGGGGGTCTCCTGGAAACCCCTCCAGCTCCCCCCGGGGCTCATCCCCCGCTCCCGTGGTCGGTTCTCCCCCTGGAGAGGAGCGGGGAGTCCCAAAATCCAGCTGGAATCACCGACCGGGGGCTTTCCGGACGGAAAATGGACATTTTCCCTTTAACCCGGCACGGGCACGGGTTGTTTTCCCAAGCACGTGTCAACACAAGTGACTTCTCGACCGGGAAAAAAATCGCTTTTTTTTTTTCGCTGAGACAATAGAGACAAACAATAGAGAAAACAATGGAGAAAAGGGGTGAAAGAGGCGGTTTGGGGGTTTAAATAGAGAGCTGTACCTTTGCCGCACGTACTTCCCAGCCGCTTGTTCAGGGAGTTTCCATCGCGCCCTCGGCGGGATCCCGGGAGCCGGGGATGCGGGAGCCGGGAATGCGGGAGCCGGGGATGCGGGACCCGGGGATGCGGGAGCCGGGGATGCGGGATCCAGGGATGCGGGATCCAGGGATGAAGGCTGGACGCGACTCTCTGCCGGGGCCGGCTCATGGAAGAGCAGTGCCCGCTCTCCTGTGCTGGGAAGGGAAGATTAGGATCTCCGGCGGGCAGGGAATTGTGCTGAGCTCTAGCTTTCCTTCATGCTTCGTTAAAAAGGAGATGCTGCCTTATTTCAGGCAGATATATATATATATATATATATATGCATAGCAAACAATTAGGTGGTTATCCTGCTCGCTCACACAAATCGTCTTTGTTCCGGGAGGGAAAAAAAATAAGGAATAGCAAAAAAATCCATTAAAAAAATATGGATAGCAAAGGATGAAGTCAAAAGCGCAGGGAAGCAGCAGCCAAAAGGGAGAGGAATCGTATCCTGCGAGCCAAGAGCGACGCAAGCACCGTCCAAGAGGGAAGCACAACCACTCCTGCCTGTGGGATTACCTTATTCCCAGCAGCTTTTCCGCTCTGCGGGGCTGATTCTGCTCTCCCGAGGGTCACTCGCCAGCGAGTCCCATCTCCCTGCTCCAGCTGGGAGTGTCTTCCCAGCCATGAATCACCGGGTTATCCCAGCAGAGTGCTACAGAAAGCTGTACCCAAGCAAAACTCCGGCTCCGAGGCTGCAGGTTTTCATCTCCTGCCAGCTTCCAGCGGGGATTGTTATCTTGGCTGCTCGGAGGTTTTAAGGACGTAATGAGGTTTATCACACCGAAGTCACGGCTGTGTCTCGGCAGGCTGAGCACAGAAACCCCCACGTATTTCGAGAGCATGACATCACATTTTAGCTCAGTTAAGTGGCTTTTAGATAACAAGCAATGCCCCCCTCCCCGAGAATGCTGAGATTAGATAAAATACAGGAAAAGGGCTGTTCGTTTGCACACGCTGAAGTTTAACAACAGAACTCAATTCATTTCGGGACATTAATTAGTCATGCTGAAAGTATTCAAAACAGCCTAGGCAACAATTCATAAAAAAGGCATTACTATTAAATCAGCATTGGCTGAATGCTCTTGGGAGAAGCTGCACAACCTGTCTCCCACTCCCATCCTCACTCCCAGCACACAAACCAGGGGCAGGGGCTCCACGGCACCACCGGTCTTTCCTGCTCCGTGCTGCTCCTCTTTCCTCTCCAAATGTTTATGGGAACAGCTCCTACAAAATGGAACGTCCCCCCAAACAGTTCTGGCCCAGCCACGGAGAGTTTTGTCCTCTGGGTTCTGAGTGCTGCCACGCTGCTCCTCTGCATCATTTCGTTGGAAATCATGGGATATCCTGAGCTGGAAGGGACCCACAGGGATCATCCAGGCCAACTCCTCTCCCTGCACAGAACACCCCAAAAATCCTTCCTGAAAATATTATCCAAACCCTCCTGGAGCTCTGGCAGCCTTGGGAGTGTCCCCATTCCCTGGGGAGCCTGGGCAGTGCCCAGCACCCTCTGAGGGAAGAACTTTTCTCTAAGACTTGCCCTTTTGGTACAAACATTGATCACTCACTGAACAGGCTGCAAAGTCAGACCCAAATCTTGAATTAATTGCTTGTTATTTACCTATATGGCATCTTGGAGACATCCACGTTTTCCTCCTAGGGTTACTAAAGGACAAATATTAATTTAAAAAATTCCTTAGGCTTTTGCATGAATAATATTGTAGAATTAAGCACTGGCCTCCTCAGGTCACTGTATCCCAAAAGTCAGGCTGGAGGAGGACTCGAAATAATTACTGGGAAGGAGGGAGATGGTCTAGAAGAACAGGTAATGGATAAAGAGATTTGGGAAAACCTCTACAGGATTAAGGAACAAACCTCTGTGTGGGCAGGGAGTGATCCCTGTCCTTGGCCTGCTGCAGGAGCAGAGCTGGGGGTGGCTCTGGACCATGAACTGCTCAGGCAGGTGATTTGGAAGGCAGATGGCAGATCTGGCTGCAAGGACTCAGTCAGGGCTGGGCGTGGAGGCTGCGAGCTCAGCGCTGAGCAGGCACCGGGATGGAGAGGGCAGGGACAGGGAAATCCCTGGGGGGAGGAAGCATCAGCAGCCCCAGTGAGAGACAGGGCATTGCTTGGGCCAAGAATCCCAAAATCCAGAATGGTTTGGGTTGGAAGGGACCTTAAATCCCATCCAGTGTCACCCCTGCCATGGGCAGGGACACCTCCCACTGTCCCAGGTTGTTCCAAGCCCCATCCAACCTGGCCTTGGACACTTCCAGGGATCCAGGGGCAGCCACAGCTTCTCTGGGAATTCTCTTCCAGGGCTTCCCCACCCTCCCAACCAGGAATTCCTTCCCAACACCCAAACTAAATCTCTCCTCTTTTAGTTTAAGGAAGGGCATCAGGTGGCAGCTGCAGAAGTGGCTGAGGCAGAGCAAATATTCAGTGGTTCTCTACAGATGGAGGTGGCAGTCAATCTGATCCCAAAAATAAATGAGTAGAGAAAGAAATTTCCTTTTCAAGGAAGAAAACACGGTTAGGAGAGTGAAACAGACACTGAGCATTGCTCACAGAGGGTGGACACCCTGGGCCAGAGCTCCTGACTCAGCTCAGATCATCCATCAGACCAAAAACCCTCACCTGACACACAGGATTTAGTAACACACACCTAATTATTTCCATATTTATCCCCACAGATACCAATAATAGGAACAGAATGATCTGTCTGGTGCCTTCAGTGCCTGTGAATCATCCCAATGAATCAATCATAACAAAACCAGGAGCTTAGTGAAGAGAAAATGAGCAGCGAGGCTCTGAGACAGCATCAGGGAGATGAAAAGTTTGACAGGACAGGCAAGAAATCCCAACACAGAATCAGGATTACAAGGGCTGTAAGTCCTGTGAAGGCTACAGAAGCCTTGTGTTCCTGCAGGGAGATTAGGAGGTCAAAATGTCTCAATGAAAAGGGGTTTAGATGAATCAATTTATTCCAACTCTCTCCATCAGGATCCAGAGGAGTGAATCCCTCCCTGCCTGTGTGTGCTTGTACAGAGTTGTTTCAAACACCATGAAAGCTTTGTGTACAAACCCCATTGTTCAAATCCCTCGTAAAATCATGTCAGTCGTGAAATAAATCGTAAAGCGTTTTAAGACTCCCATACAGAGTTGAGGATTAAAGAAGTAATTGATGTCAGCCATAAAAAAAAGAGCTGGGTAATTTATTGGGAGAGACATTTATCTCTTCTCCTGAGGAGCAGCCAGGCTCCACGTGCATCCCTTGGCTCAGTCTGAGCCCTGATGAGGGATATTTGGGGCAACATCACCCAGAACATCCCAGTAAGTGCTGGGTGCCTCACACCAAGCCAAACTGGGGGAATCCTGGAGCACAAAAAGCCAGTTATTAACAGCTGTTATTAACTCATGAATTTAAAATATCACATGAAAGAATTAATGCTGGTAGAGCTCTGTTGATATCCAGTCCTGGAGTTGTCCTTATGCTGAGGGACATCTACTCCTTCAGGAATGGGTTTGACTCTGCCTTTGGGCACCAAGTAAAAATAGATTGAAATTTTCACACATCTTCAGACGCTTCCTAATTGGCCAGGAATGAACCCCATTAGTGTTTCACAGGATCTGCAGCTCAGCCCTTGGGTTCTGTGCCAGCTTTTCAATGCCTTTGATTCATTTCTTGCTCATGAATGATCAGTTCATGGCTGGGGGAGATGAAAGCTGAGCCTTTGCTTAGCACTGCTAGGAAGGATTCCTCAAATTCCCCATGAACTCTGGGGAAAGAGCTAAACTGGGACTGATCATTTCATTCTCTGTGTTCACCAGACCTAGTCTAGTCTAGCACAAAGCTGGACTTTGTGTCTCAGACCAGTAACTCTGCTGTTAAATATAACTTATTACTTCTATTTATAGCTCTCCACTATCAACATCAAATAAAACACGTCTGACTAAATTAAATTTTGCTATAATTTTTTTTTAAAGAGCCTTCTGCCAGTTTTAATCACATTTAAACTTCTGCTGAAGCTTTGCCAAGAGCACCCAGCATTTGGTGTTTCTGGAAAAACAGCTCAGTTATTGCAGGTAGGCCCTGAAGAGGGGCTGATTTTCTATAAACTTTTGGATTTAGACCAAGGTTTTGGAAGACAGAGTATAAATCATTAACCCTTGTGGAATTGGGGCTGGGTGTTACAGCAGCCCTGAGGAGAAGGATTTGGTGGACAAGAGGATGGACAGGACCTGGCCATGTGTGCTGGCATCCCTGAAACCCCCCATAAATCCTGGGCTACATCCCAAAATTGTCCAAATTATAACCCTCCAGGTATCCCCTGATTCCTCCAGAACTCAGGAGCTGAGGTGTTTGTGTGCTGACCTCAGGAATCATCACCAAATCCCAGCAGTGTCAGCAAGAAAGAGCCCAAAATCAGAGTCAAGGATATTCAAATTTACATCCCAGAATGACCATTGAAAATATTGAGCTTTGAGGCCTCAAGCTCAAAATTCCCCACCAAAATTTTACCAAATGAACTCATTTGGTAGGAGATCCCATGACAACACCCCTTGGAGATGTATCCCAAGCTATTGGTGTTTTACAGTCATATTGCAAATGTAGGGTTGAGGTTCCTGCATGCCCGGACAGTCCTTGGTTTCACATGGAATTAGTGACATAATTAACAACTTTTAATAATGTTCAGCAGATACTCGGAGCCAGAAGGAGCAGTTTAAAGACTGCATTTTCCAGTCCTACAGAGGGAATAAAAGGAAAAATCTGTGGTGTTGCTGGTCTGCAGCATTTTACTACTTTCCCAGTAGTAAAACTGGAAACACGTTATTAAATCACAGCACTTTAGGAAGAACAGGATATACTGGGAATTCCTGTATCCTTCATTTCACTTCAGGCTGCCTGGCCTAAGTATCACTTGAAGAGAGTGAAAAATCTGATCAACTGTGTGTTCTAATTCCATCCAGTTTAACCACCAAAGCAATCTCAAAAACAAAAGGATTTCCTATCACTTGAGCATCCCTTAATTTTCAGTGGTAACTCCCAAATAGAATTCCTTTTGGACATCCCTTTGAGAGAGACTGGCTTGATAGGACAAAACACATCTCTAGTTTAATTTAAAAAAATTAATATCTCAAACAAGAAAATTTTACAGGAAGAATGAGGTAAGAAAGATGGGCAGGTGTAGGAAAGTTGGAGGGGAAAAGAAGGAATATTTCAAGGACACGGGGGCAACAAAACATGGAGAAATAACTCCAGGATGCCCAAAGAAGCTGTGGAAGTGTTCCAGGCCGGGTTGGATGGGGTTGGAGGTGTTGAGGTGTGTGGCCTGTTTGAGCAACACCCCACAATTTATAAACTCCACTCTCGATGTGCCCAACAAGAACAATATTTCAGCAAACCACTCACAGGGTGTTTTTCCTGCCCTGCCAGGCTCTGGCAGGAGACACTTCCATGCCAGGAAGGAAATTCCAGAGGTGGAAGAAACAATAGTTGTGAGCCTTTTTTGCTGGATGAAAGATGTTCCACAGAGGGAGCACTTCTGGATCAGCAGCAGCCAGAAAAAGCACAGAACCATGAAATAAAGGAAAAAAGAACCAAACAAATTTTGAGTTTAATAAAAAAAGTAAACAGAAGGGGGAAAAGTCATTGGGAAATACTTTGCATGTCTTTAGAGTTAATATATGAATGGTCCAAAATGACATCTGTGTTCTTCCTACATTCTCAAAATATATACAAAAAAATTCCCTAGCTGATTATGTCAGCCTGCTTTGAAAGCCCACAGCAGATTTATTATTTCCTTTGCAAAAAACGCACTTTGTTCTTCCTACAATATCATTCCCATCAAGAGGAGAGTGCCAAAAGAAGCTGCTTTGGGAATAAGCCAAGGAGATGCAGACAATGTGGGGGACTCTAAGCACAGACTATTTATGGGCTACGGGAGAAAATCTTTTTGTAATTTTGGATGTCTGCATTGGCTGTGAGTTAATGAGAAAGTTTGAGAGCCTGAGAGGTCTCATTAAGAGATGTCACTCCAAGATCCCATCTTTGTTTTCTTAATTTTCCTTTAAGCTGCTCCGAGCTGACTGAAAAGAATCTTTATGAGAGAGGATGAGATAAACTTTGGGAATTTGAGTGCAAAGATGGCCTGGACAGATTTGATGCAGTTATTTCTCCCTTGTGGGGAGTTGGTGAACGAGCCTGAAAGTCACTGAGAACAGGCTGTGACAGAGCCATAAAAGCCCAGCTGTGTTTTCCTCCCACTGTATCAGCAACTTTTTGGGATGAGCAGAGAGTTTCTGGTTATTGGCAGTGCTGAGCACAGTGAGACAAATTCAGTGCCAGTGGTACTGGAGGGGTGGAATCCCCATCCCTGAGGGATTTAAAGCCCTGTGGATGTGGCACTTGGGGACATGGGCAGTGCTGGACTGAGCAGTGGTGGGAATGGTTGGACTCAGTGATCTCAGAGGGCTTTTTCAACCTAAAATTCTGTGATTTAAGTGCTGTAATCGAAGCTGAGTTGCCTGCCAGGGGCTTCCCCAGCAGGGTTCTACCCCAGACCTCTGGGTCATTTCCTTTTCCTAACTCAGCCCCAGGGAGCCAGGAGAAGGTGTCCAACATGCATCTTATTCCCAGTAACGGGAATAAAACTTCCCAGCACGGCTGCCAAGAGCCACAACTGTCCCCTGCAGGTCCCTTTGACTCCTGGCACTGACACCAAACCACAATGGAGGGGAAATTGGGATATTCCTTTATGTGCAGCAGCAAAAACGGTGGAGTTCAACTTAAACCTGGTTGCAAGCCCAAATCTAGGAGATCTGAACAGAATTCCAGGATGGTTTGGGTTGGAAATGGCCTCAAAGCTCATCCCATTCCAAACCCCTGCCATGGGCAGGGACACCTCCCACTGTCCCAGGCTGCTCCAGCCTGGCCTTGGACACTTCCAGGGATCCAGGGGCAGCCACAGCTTCTCTGGGAATTCCATCCCAGCCCCTCCCAGCCACGAATTCCGTCCCAAAATCCCATCTGACTCTGCCCTCTCGCACTGGGAAGCCATTCCCTGTGTCCTGTCCCGCCATCCTTTATATATATATATATGTAATATATATATATAAAATGTAACATAACAACTTCACCTTTGTCTTTCTAAATTAACAACAGCAATTTCTAAGGAATCTTCAAATGAGGGTTGTGGGATTACAGCTGTTCCAAGGAATCCTCTTATCTAACAGGTGAACAGGCAACATTTTGAGGGATTTGTAATGAATGATAAACACAACTTCTCCTCCCTGTTTACTCCCCAGGACTCATTTGTGTCCCAGCCACGGAGCCGAGCTGTCTGCTCCTCACAGAAACCAGAGGAGCTGTAAAATTGCATCAGAGCAAAGATAAATCCCTCACCTGGGAGAGCTGGGGATCCACAGGAGCAGGAAGGAATGTAAGATGAGATCTCCCACAAATGCTCCACGATAGTAACTGGGCAACCCAGGACGCTCCCAAACTGCACAGCCCCACTGAAATCCAGCCCTTTCCTGCACAGGCATTGCACTCAGGCTGTGAAAGTCCTTTTTCCAAATATATATTTCCTTTGGAATACACTTTAAAAAAATTCTACTTGTGCTTTTATGTTTCTGTTTTTGTGTGAGTATTGAAAATTCAGATTTAATTATTTTTCTTCAAATCTTTGCCACAAATATCAAATAGCGAATATGATTTATTTCTTGCCTGGAAGTGAAACCTGTGGGAGTTAAACCCTTTTTTCCACTTTTTCATGCTGATAATTCTTTTGGCATATTTTCAAGCTCATTAGCTGTCACTTGAATGATTTTTTTCCCCTAAAACAGCACGATGGAAAGTCATTTTCCCTGGACTATTTTCATCCCAGCAAAAATTTTCATCACCAAGATGACTTGGTTTTGTGGAAAACATAATGGCTGAAAAAATTCCCTTTTCAAGGGTAATTAAACAGCAGCACTGGGAGAGCCAAGCACTTTTAGCAGGAATGGGAATGCCTCATTCACAGCCATGAAGCTCCCTAGCTCCTCTTCCATGGTCCCATCCAAATGGGAATTGAATTCAGTTGGGATTCTCACAGGGTTAAGTTTATACAGATGTTTAAAATGCTTTTGATAAGGGAGGTGAGGCCCTGGCAGAGGCTGCCCAGAGAAGCTGTGGCTGCTCCTGGATCCCTGGAAGTGTCCAAGGCCAGGCTGGACAGGGCTTGGAGCAACCTGGGATAGTGGAAGGTGTCCCTGCCCATGGCATGGGATGGGCTTTAAGGTCCTTTCCAACCCAAAAAATTCCATGTTTCCAGCATGGTTTTAGACTGGGATTCAATCCAATCCAGCTGGCCACTGGAACAAACTCACTGCAGGGGAAGAAAGGCTCTGGTGATCCTGCAGCTCATACAGGACTCTCCAGTGCTTCCCTCATTCCTTCAGCCTCACACACACACTTCCTCCTGCTTTTCCCTACCTTTTCACCTCCCTGTCCTGCTTCCCAGAGCCTCCTGCCCTGAGGACACCCACATCATCCCTTTAGGACAGGGCAGGACAGGAAGGGGACAGAGAGACAGAGAGGGGCTCAACCAGCAGAGAAGGAAAAACATCGAAGGGAGGAACAAGAAGGAGCAGAGCTCAAACCTCACAACATCAGAGAAAGCTCTGAAGGGTGGGAGCTCTTCAACCCATGGGTGTTTTCTGACAGAATCAAAGGGCAAGTTCCTGAAAGGTTGACAAGGAACCATCTACTCAGCCTGCCCACAACACATTCATGGAATGGGTTGGGTTGGGAGGGACCTTAAAGCTCATCCCATTCCATCCCTGCCATGGGCAGGGACACCTCCCACTGCCCCAGGTTGCTCCAAGTCCATCCAACCCAGCCTTGGACACTTCCAGTGCAGCAAAACTCCTCAAACCAGAGAGGAGCAACTTGACAAGGATCAGTTGTCTCAGCCCCTTCCCAGGGATGCAGGACTCTCCAAGTAGTGTTTGGGAGTTCTAACTTGTTTTTGCAACACATTAGTGAATAATTTATCTTGTTAATCTGAAAAGCTGGAAAGAGAGAACTGTCTCTAAGATTGATAGCAGAAACTGGGTGAGGGGGAAGTGGAACATGAAACAAAATTCCTTTGAGAGCAATCTGCTAATGCAAAATGATTAATGGGTGATCTTGTATGAGTGGGGGAATTTATGGAAATATTCTTTCAAGATTTAGGAAATAATCCCACTCTCCTGGACCTGGAGTGGAGGGGCATTTTAAGAGAGGGAGAGGTTGTCCCATAACCAAACATGTCCCTGCTCACATTTACAGACCAACTGCAGGTGTTGTACCTGCAAACCAAAAATCTTTCCATCAGTGTGAACTGATTTATAGGTGGAGGTTTTGGTGAGTGCTGAAAAGCCTTTGTTCCAAAAATCTTCTGGTAATTGCCAATGATCTGTCAAAGAGGGGATTTTTTCTTCCCTTGATATTATAAATTAGGCTATGACCAAACCACACTTCTGTAAATGCAGATTCTGTGCAAACCTGGTCTGAACTAAACACAAACATCCTGTGGCAAGGAATTGCATGGGGAAGATGTTCAGGCCCTCCCCTTCCTCCAGATGTTTGAGCCCCAAACCTGCAAACAGAAAGGAAATTGTCATCCCCATGGAATGACATCTCCTGCAAACCCAAACCTGTGTTTCTCTGGCTCTTTCTTTATCTGCAGCACTTGTTTCACCACTCAGTACTCACCATATATACTCACACTTTGCTCTTTTGCATCTCTGTAAATGCCATTTCTGAACGTCCCTGCATCCTTCCTCTGTCTTCCCAAGTATCCAAACCTCTCTCACAGGGGCCACGTTGTCAGCTGTAGCAGCCAGGTCTGCCTGGGCCATTCTTCCTTGATTTTAAAAGGTGTTGAATACAGTAATACTCAACAGTTTGCTTTAAAAAAAATCAAAATTAGTTGTAAATCGGTGTGTGGGGAGGGGGGGGAGGTGGGAAGGCACAACATGAGAGAAATGCCTGGGTTTTGTTCCAGATTTACACAGATTTTTGTCATAGATACATCCTAAATTACCCTGTCTGTGAACAATAATTCATACTCAGTTAGGCAATGCTTGTAAACCACATTTTCACAGGAAAAGAACTTTTCTTCTTCCATACACATGAAGCTGTAGCTGGAGCAGATCAGTGACACCTGAACAGGAGCAAAACCAAACACAGCCAAGCTCAAGGTGTGTGCACAGAGGCCTGGGCAGGTGTGGGATGGATGGAAAGCACGGGAGAGCTGTGCCTGGAGAGCAGGGACTGAAGGGAATGTGAGCAAACACCAGGCAGGACCAAACCGAGCTGAACGTGCTCCTCCCTGCCTGAGATGGCTCCAAGCCACGGGAATTGGAGATGGAGCAAGTCCAGAGGAGGCCACGGAGCCCTTTGCTCTGGAGCCAGCCTGGGAGAGCTGGGAATGTTCACCTGGAGAGGAGAAGGCTCCAGGGAGAGCTCAGAGTCCCTTCCAGGGGCTAAAGGGGCTCCAGGAGAGCTGGAGAGGGACTGGGGACAAGGGCCGGAGGGATAGGACACAGGGAATGGTTTCCCACTGCCAGAGGGCAGGGTCAGATGGGATATTGGGAAGGAATTCTTGGCTGGGAGGGTGGGGAAGCCCTGGAACAGAATTTCCAGAGAAGTTGTGTCTGCCCCTGGATCCCTGGAAGTGTCCAAGGCCAGGTTGGACAGGGCTTGGAACACCCTGGGATAGTGGGAGGTGTCCCTGCCCATGGCAAGGGGTGGAATCAGCTGATCTTTAAGATCCCTTCCCACCCAAACCAGTCCTGGATTCTGTTGTTTTATCCTCAGACAGGTGCAAAGGGAAGCTGCAAATCCCAAATCATTCTCTTCTACGAGATTTTCCCTGCAGTATCAGCCCTAAAATTCTTCTTCCAAAACCTCCTCCGAGGGCGTCCAGGATGCCTTTGGCCATCCCTGGATCTGTGGGAAATGAGGAAGTGCTGGGTTTGAGGAAGGGTTTGGTGATGTTGAATTTTGGAAAACAGGGAGGGGTCATTTCATACCTTCAGGGTTCAGCCTGAATTTCACACCCCCAGCATGAGGGAAGGCAAAGGAAGGTGGTGTCATCACCCAGGGGGACATCAGCACTTTTAGCTTTGACATCCCAGAGAATCAGATCCCAAACGGGAAGGGGTGGAGGGAAAAGCTGTTTGGAAGCACAAAGGATTAACACCAACATGTATTGATCTAGTAGATTATTAAAAAGATAAATATATTTCATGTATCTCTTTCATTCCATCTTTCCCTTAGGAAATTAACAGCCCCAGTGCTTCCCAGTGCTATTCCCCCCCTCAAACACATTTTCCTATATGGTTATGGAGCAGAGCCCAGCCCTGACTTGCCCAAAGCCATCAGGGCAGCCCCTTTAATCATTTCAGCCTCTTTAATCTCTCATTTCCAGCCTCTGAAGCCCAGCATGAATAACACCATTGTTGCCCCCTATCAGTGCCCAACGCTAGGGTTACACCACTTTGGGAAATCAGCAGCCTTGGGATCACCCCTCCTCACCAGGAGCATGTCTGGGCCTTTTAAAGGCATTACAGGATGCAAACAAACACGGGAAAATTAATGTATCATTTCAGGCTGTAGACAGAAGTCAAAATATGGATTTTGAGCAGCTGGGCAGCAAGAAAAACCTCTCTGCCCTCCACACAACCCAGCCTTCCACGGGCACTATCTCCTTGCATTTATCAAGTTCAGGGTAACAATGGGAATACTGAGGGAATCCAGGCAGGAAACACAGAGCTATTGAGGCCTATCTTGGGCTCCATCAATCTCCATGTCCAACAGCGCATTCCTGCTCTCTTCGATTTCAGAGGATAGGGAGATGAGTTGAGCAAATTTGGTGTAATTGCTGTGCACTTTGGAGCTGCATTTCACCGTCAGGTGCCTGACCCTCAGGGCTCACCTGCACCCAGCTCTGCCATCCCTCAGGACCGTCCCACTGCTTCCCTCTCGCTGCTTCACCTTGGCTTAGAACAGAAAAAAACAACGAAAAAAATGAAAATTCATCCCCTTCCCAGCAGTTTTTACTGGATTTTCGGACGAAACTCAAGTTGCTGTATTGAGGTGATGACGAGCAGCCCATCAGAGGGAGGAGGGCAAAGCCAGCCAAGCTTTTCACGTGAGACAAATTGCTGTGGCTTTCTTTGCTGGGAATTTCATGTTCCTGCTCGTTCTCCCCTTTGAACGTAGCCAGGATTAGTCACCAGCTTAAACCTCTCCAAAATCTGCTCCTCACTGCACCTCTGGCAGCTTCAGCATGAAACCACAGGCATTGATTTATAATAGGAATTATTCTGATTTTTATTCTCTCTGGGGAACACAATTTTCCCCCCAACTTACAGATCATGGACCAGCCTGGAAAAGGTGGATTTGGTATTTTTGGGCAGGGTTTGAAGGTTATTCTAAAATAGAAACCGCAGCAACTTCAGAATTCAACCCTGTTTGGTGTTGAAATTGATCACAATTTTTGCCACCTCCTCCCTTCTTTGTTTGGAAGGGACATTTTGGTACTTGAATGTCCCAAAAGTTAAATTTTTAATGCCAGAAGTAGCCTTGCTCAGAGGTACACAAAACTGTCTGGATGACAAACATGTCCAGTTTCTTGTAGCCCCTGGCATAATTATATTGATATTTCTTAACAGTTTAAATATTATTTATTTTCTATTTCTTTACATACTATTTATCTATATTTACATATTTTATAAATATATGTGTATTCTTAGACCTAAATATGTTTATATTTATATTTATATTTATCTATTTTTATCCACTAATTTGAATATTATATATATTATTAATGTTTTAACATTATTCTTTATGAATATTTTTAACACTGATAATATTTACAGCTTAAAATTATATTAACATTTAATTGTTAATTAAAACAGGCTCATTGCCTTCTAATATATTCCCTCTGACACACAAAAATGTACTTAAAGAGAGCAAATATAGACAGAAATACAGAGTGCAACTGCAGGAAAAGAATCAGAATTACCCAAGCATTCAAAACGTTCATTTTAGGGGTTTTTTTTTCCCCCAAATCTTTATGATGAGAAGCTTTTCCAGAGGTTTAATTACTCATTAATCCCAGGGAGTATCAGGGGTTCAAACAGCTGGATCTGGACATCAGTGCAAGATAAGGTTTGATATCATTAACTCTGCTGAAATCTGGCTAAAGGCACCACAAAATAACTAATAAAGTCCCATAAAAGTGACACAAAATAACACCAGGACCTGCAGTTTGGAGGGAAAAAATGGGATTAAAAAAATCATTCTATTTTAATTTATTCTTTTACCTGTAGAGGTATTTCCTGCTGAAAAGAACAAAGTAAATCAAGAGAATAAAACAAAAATGGATTTTTTTTCCCCCAAAGGGCTTTTCCTTACAGCACTCACAGTTTATCTGCTGAAGTTTGGGTTTGTTTTTTTTTGGCAGATGGATCCTTTTGCTTCACTTTGTGAGTGAGAAGGAAACCTGAGCCTTTTTAGCTTGAGGCTCCACATTAATTCTTCCCTCCTTGAGAGATGTTGGCCTCCAGCTTTTGGCCAGGGAAAAAAGCAGGAGAAAGCCCACGTGTCCCTGTTGCAATATATGGCCTGGGATGTAGGAAATAGAGCCCACAGAGCCTAAAAAGAGCCTAAAAAGATCCTGCAAGGATTTCTCTTGGGATTCAAAGGTGCCTCCAGGCTGATCCCAAGGGAAGAAAATGATAAAAAACAGAAATGATCAATCAACACGTGGAAACGAAGTGCAGAAGGGAAGAAAATGCCAGTTCTGGAGGTGCTCTGGGATGAGGCATCCAGGCAGCACAGACAGGTGAGATGGACCCAAAGATCCATCAAGCTATGAAAGAAATATTTAATTATTATTGGATTAACAGACTGCCCAGAGCAGCTGGGGCTGCCCCAGCCCTGGGAGTGTTTGGAGCAACCTGGTCTAGTGGAAGGTGAACCTTCAAATTTGGTGATCCTTAAGGTCCCTTCCCAGCCAAACCAGTGGGATTCCATGATTTAAAGTAGCCTCTAAATACCTTCTGGCCTAAATATACCAGAATCTTTCCATCTCATTTATAATAAGGCCAAAAAAAAATTAAATTAACATATTAGCTTCTGAATCCATCACTTTTATGCATGAGATTATTTTTTTATCCAAAGCACTGATATCCTACTCAAAAGAGTTACTCCCCATCTTTTTTTTTTTGGTTTTTTTCAACAGTAAAATAAGGAAAAAAACCAAACCACTGTCATCCAGCCACTTTTATTATCTCCAAAATTATCTCCCTGTGCTGTATCCATGGCAGAGAGATTTACAGGATTTAATGGCAGCCAGGGCTGGAGGTCACATCAGGAAGCTCTGAAATTCCTTCCCCTAGGACAGCAAATTCCAGAGCGTTTGCAGGGAAGCTCAGGCACAATGACAACTTTGGATGGGCTGATGACAGATGGAAAATTGTCCTGATACCTGTGCAGTGCCCATGGCCTTGGGGAGGGGAGGGTTTCCCTCTGGATCACTGCTTTTCTGGAATCAGAAAGCATCACCAGCTGCACTTTGCACTCCTCTGAGGGAAACACAGGGTTGGTGCAACTGGGATGTGCAAACTCAGATCCCAGTCACAACTGGGATGTGCAAACTCAGATCCCAGTCACACTGGGATGTGCAAACTCAGATCCCAGGCACAACTGGGATGTACAAACTTAGAGCCCAGTCAGAACTGGGATGTGCAAACTGAGATCCCAGTCACAACTGGGATGTCCTAACTCAGATCCCAGTCACAACTGGGATGTGCAAACTCAGATCCCAGTCACAACTGGGATGTGCAAACTCAGATCCCAGTCACAACTGGGATGTGCAAACTGAGAGCCCAGTCACAACTGGGATGTGCAAACTGAGATCCCAGTCACAACTGGGATGTGCAAACTGAGATCCCAGTCACAGCTGGGATGTACAAACTGAGAGCTCAGTCACAACTGGGATGTCCAAACTCAGATCCCAGTCATAACTGGAATATACAAACTGAGATCCCAGTTACAACTGGGATGTGCAAACTGAGATCCCAATCACAGCTGGGATGTACAAACTCTCACCTTCCCACATCTCTCCTGTCTCTCTCCCAGCCCAAATGGTTTCAGATTTCAGATCCAGTTTCCTGCGGTTACAGGATGAATCCCTGGGCATTTTCAGTCACCACCACCGGGCCTTATCCTCTGCTGTAAAGAACATTTCCACGAGTCAAGTTTCCTCACGTGTTTTGCCTTTCCTCCCTGAGGAAACTCCCAAATTTCTGTGTAATTGGCTTTTGCAGAGCCCCCCTCTCCCAGGCTGTGCAGGGCCAGCTCAGACACTGCCAGCTCCCCACCCTTCCTTGCTCATGCTCCCCTAATCCTTGCACTCTCCTAATCCTCCTATTCCAGCAGGATTTCCCTTTTTCTCCACACTTATTTTAGATTATTTTTCAGTGTGGAAACAAAACTCCTCAGTGGAAGGTCTTGCAGCTCTCCTGATGGCCCAGGAGATGAAAAGGCTCAGGGTAATATTTGACTATTTAAGAAGCAAAAAGAATCCCAGACTGGGTTGGGTTGGAAGGGACCTTCAGGATCATCTCATCCCACCCCCTGCCATGGGCAGGGACACCTCCCACTGTCCCAGGCTGCTCCAAGCCCCATCCATCCTGCCTTGGACACTTCCAGGGATCCAGGAGCAGCCACAGCTTCTCTGGGAATTCTATTCCAGAGCTTCCCCACCCTCCCAGCCAGGAATTCTTTCCCAAAATCCCATCTGGCCCTGCCCTCTGGGAAGCCATTCCCTGTGTCCTGTCCCTCCATCCCAGGGGAATAAAGGAAAATTCACAAGTTTGAGCAAGCTGGGATAGTGGAAGGTGTGGATCAAGATGGGCTTTAAGGTCCCTCCCAACTCAAACCGCTCTGAGATTTTATTATCAATGATATTCTCTGATATTCTGATTGTGAAATGTTTCCAATGAACCTTTTAACACTGAACATCTCAGCCACTGGAAATCCTGAGCCTCAGAGCTTTGATTTAGAGCCTTCAGTCATGAGGAGCTATTAATAGTCCATGTGAAGAAAAGTGGAATTGCTGCGTGTCAGGAGCAAGTCTGGGGTTTCTTGACATGTTTTATGTGTGAGTGCAGCACTTATTTATAGCTGCAGTCACAGAAAAAGGCACTTTGGGAAATCATTCACCAACAGAAAGGAATAAATTGTGAGCTGGGTGTCACTCAGCTGAACCCTCTGGCACTGCTGAGGTTTGGCATTTAGGGCTGCAGTCATATTAAACAGAAACTTAAACCTGGATTAATCAAACTTTTAAACTTGGATTAACCACAGCATTTTCTGCCTGAACAGAAGGAAGTCCAGAGATGGACATTTCTCTCACTGAGAGATGAAAATTATGATCAGGTATTCACCAGAACCTTTTAATCTGGTCAATCTCATTGCTTTTCATCTAATTATGTTTAATTTTACTATCTTCCCATATATGGGTTGAAATAATATTACAATAATCTTAAATTCATAAACATCAGATAATTCTACTTAGAAAAAATCCAGCCATTACAGCATAATTTATGCACATAAATATGTATATAACACATATAAATATGAACTTTAAGGTCCTGTCCAACCCAAACCAGTCTGGGATTCCATAACATTCCCTAATTTTCCACAAAGATGACAACTACGGAAAACCATCCAGCAACCAGCTGAAGCAAACACCAAAGGAAAACCAAAATGAAGCTCAAGAAGCCCTTTGAAACTGGCCCAAAAATGCACCAAGTAGTTTAGCCATGAAACTATAATAAAATTATATTCCTTGAAATTATAATAAAATTAAAATTCTCTAAAAGCAAACAAGCAACTTCTTTTGGACAACGATTATTTGCAATCCTAAATTTAATTTTTAAATCCTCTAAGGAGACAAAGTACAAAGAACAAAAGGACAATCTGGGTTTAAAAAGTAACAGTTGATACCAAGCTCTGATAGCCTGGTGGTTTCTTGTGAAATCACTTTTTTTTTTTTAAATTCAGTTTATTCTTTCTATTTACTTGAGTGTAAAGCAGCAGAACATTTGCTCAGAGATTATTAGAAAATAAAACCAAAGCTGGCCAGCAATGGTGACCAAAAATTAACAAAATGTGCTTTTAATAAGGATTTTTAATTGTTTAACCAAACTGGAGGAAATGTCAAGGCACAGACAAGAGCCAGCCTTGATCCTCAGTGATTCCCAAAGGATGGGCTGGGCTGTTCTTTGCATTATCCCAGAAATCCAGGCAGGGAAAGTCCCAAGGCAACAATTAATCTGTCCCTAAATCCTGACCCCACAGCCTCACAAGGTGTGAAGTGATTTCACAGGCCTAGACTTGGCTTTCCTGCTGTAAAATAGCACATTAATTATGATAGAACTTTCATTTCTGACTTTGGGGTCTTATCTAGAAACACATCAGAATCTTTTGCATATTTAATTTCTTTTTTTAAAAAAATGCAGATTTATTCTCCCCACTGCTTCTTGTCCCAAGTATATCCCAACACTATTAATAAGATAAAAGTGAACCATTTACAGGATTTAATTTAACTTCTCTCATCTCTTTCAATTCATGTCCTATCCTTTCCAATAATGTCAAATAATTCTTTCAAAAACAAAAAACCCACAAACCACTCAAAAAAACCTCTCCAGAAACCCCCCCAAAAACAAACCACCCCCAAAGAATTAGAAACAAAATGCCAAAAAAACCCAAATAAACCCAGCAATGTTCTGTTCTGACCCAAGAACAAAGAGAAAAACATCAGTTTCAGGAATTCCTACTTACAGACAACTTTCCAGGCTGCAGGAATGATGTCCCAGTTTGGGGGTTCTGCATGGAAAACTCCTTAATAAAATGTTTTCCATCAGACATTTCCCAAAAATTTGATTTCCTGCCAATGTGAGCAGATGAACTATGGACATTTTCCCTCTGCAACCAAATGAAAGCCTTTGCTCCCAGCACAGCTCTTAATCAATTAAAGTGATGAATTTCCTACTTTTGAAATATTCCACTGAACTCCAGAACTTCTCAGTGGACAAACCCATCCCAGGCCCAGTGAGAGGAACGTTCCTATTCCCTGGAAGTTTTCAGGCACTCAGGAAAGGGAAAAAATGCATAGTTGGAAGGATAATTCCATATTTCTCCATTGCTGAGGGCAGCAAAATCTATTTATGGAGAGATTATCCAAAAATCTTATGGGTTTGATCTCCATGGAGCTGCTGGAGGGAGTCCAGAGGAGGCCATGGAGCTGCTCCAGGGCTGGAGCCCCCCTGGAGCCAGGCTGGGAGAGCTGGGAATGTTCCCCTGGAGAGGAGAAGGCTCCAGGGAGAGCTCAGAGCTTTTTCCAGAGCCCAAAGGGGCTCCAGGAGAGCTGGAGAGGGACTGGGGACAAGGGATGGGGGGACAGGACACAGGGAATGCCTCCCACTGCCAGAGGGCAGGGATGGATGGGATATTGGGAAGGAATTCCTGGCTGGGAGGGTGGGGAGGGCCTGGGATGGAATTCCCAGAGAAGCTGTGGCTGCCCCTGGATCCCTGGCAGTGTCCAAGGCTGGGCTGGACAGGGCTTGGAGAAGCCTGGGACAGTGGCAGGAGTCACAATTCCCAATGCATTGTCCAAATCCCAGTTGTACAGAATTCCCAATGCCCTCAGGATCCGCTGCTCCATCCAAGAGCAGCTGATAAAAAGCGAGAGGGAGAGGCCCTGTCCTCCTGATCTTCATCAATTCCAGGAAATTCTTCTTCTTCCTCTTCTTCTCCTTCTTCCTCTTCATATTCTTCTCCTTCTTCCTCCTCTTCTCCTTCTTCCTCCTCTTCTTCTTCCTCTTCTTCTCC
>VZRZ01004345.1:96971-113219 GCA_013398175.1 Climacteris rufus | reverse complement strand
TCCTCCTCTTCTTCTTTCTCTTCTTCTTCCTCTTCTCCTCCTTCTTCTTCTTATCCTTCCTCCCCTTCCTCTTCTCCTTCTCCTTCCTCTTCGTCCTCCTCCTCTTCTTCTTCTCTCTCTTCCTCTTCTTCTCCTTCTACTTCCTCCTTTTCTTTTTCTCCTTCTTCCTCTTCTTCTTGTTCCTCCTCTTGCTCTTCTTCCTCTTCTACTCCTTCTTCTCCTTTCTCTTCTTCTCCTTCTACTTCCTCCTTTTCTTTTTCTCCTTCTTCCTCCTCTTCTCCTTCTCCTTCCTCCCCTTCCTCTTCTTCTTGTTCCTCCTCTTGCTCTTCTTCCTCTTCTACTCCTTCTTCTCCTTTCTCTTCTTCTCCTTCTACTTCCTCCTTTTCTTTTTCTCCTTCTTCCTCCTCTTCTCCTTCTCCTTCCTCCCCTTCCTCTTCTTCTTGTTCCTCCTCTTGCTCTTCTTCCTCTTCTCCTCCTGCTTCTCCTTCCTCTTCTTCTCCTTCCTCTTCCTCCTTTTCTTCTTCTTCTTCCTCCTCTTCCTCTTCTTCTCCCTCTTCTTCCTCTTCTTCTCCCTCTTCTTCCTCTTCCTCCTTTTCTTCTTCTTCTTCCTCTTCTTCTCTCTCTTCATCCTCCTTTCTCCCTCTTCTTCTCTCTCTCCCTCTCCCTCTTCCTCTTCTTCTCCTTCTTCTGCCTTAAAAAGAGTTAAGAAAATAACAATACCTGGAAAAAAAGGAGTGTGGTAAACAAGACCATCACAATCCTGGGCAGAGCTTCTGTGCCTGACACCATTCCCAGGTCCCCTTAATTCCCAAATTCTCTTGGAGACACCTGGAGAGTCTCTTCCCTTCAGCAGAGTTTTGGCTTTTTCCACGTTCTCCTGCCCAGGATGTTTCTGTTTGGATATTGGATGTCCCCAGAATGGTTTGGGCAGGGGAGGCACCCACTGCTCTTCACAGCTGCTGCTGCACAAGAAAATAAGGTCAAAACCAACCCAACAGGGGAAAAAAAGGGAATAAAAGGAAAAAAAATAAGAAAAAAACAAAACAAGATTTTAAAAAGGGGCAACAAAAAGATAAAACGTCTTAAAAATCCACCCACAGCAAAAAAAATTAAAGTACAAACCCAAAAAATATAACATCTCTAAAGTTAAAAACTGCAAAAAGTAAAATAATTTTAAAAGAAAAAAAAATTATCCAAAATAAATTATAAAACCCCCAAAATATTGCACAATCCAGACATAAAAATGCAAAAAATATATCAGAAACTAAAAAATATAACATTGCCAACTCCCCACAAAAAACTAAAAGAAATAAAAATCCCCAAGAAGCAACACTAAAACTGGGATAAATTAACCCAAAAACTGTGTGATGTGACTTTAAACCCCTAAATAAATTCCCTTGTTTCTTGCATAAATCCATTAAAATATCTACAGTTCTCCTTCCTTTAACAGCAGCTCAACCCCGAAGTGATGATGTTTAAAAATTACCTTATATTACCAGGAAATTTAAATGCTCTCAAATTATGAATAATCAATATATTTATCATTTTCTGTTTTCCCACCCTCTCCCCCAAAGTCAGAGCTGCTGCTTCTGCATCTCCTTGATGCCAGCAGCAGAATAAATTATATTTAACACTACAAAACCACAATTGAAATTATTTTAGCAATGATTCCAGCAATCAAAGTTTAAGAAATGCAAATAAAATAAAGTTTTCTTCAAACCTTTGAACGTTTCTGGGCACAGTGTGTCCCTACCAGGATAAATCACCCTCCAAAAAGGGAGGGTAAATGCAAAATTCCCAAAAACACTGTTGGGATAAGGCCAAGAAGATGAAATTTAAATGATACTGAAGGCAGGAGAGAATTTAATTTAAATTAAGATTTTACCAAGCAATACTTCTCACCACAAATGTTTTCCACCAGTAAATATTTGAATAATTTTATTAAAAGTGCCATTTCTGGAGAAGATTTAAACCAGTTACACAGCAGTAAGAAAACATCATCCAAACAACACTGAATAATGAAGAATTTATCAGCATTTTAAGTTTTAAAAATAAACCTTCTATAGACTGTCCAGTGCAATGTAAATAAAAAAAAATCATATTACACATATATATCATAAAAAAATACATTTAACTGCACAAATTGATGGATTTGCCATTGAATTATTTTGAGGTTCAAAGGGCATAAAATTATGGATTTACAGAACCATCATTCCCAAAGCTGTGGGGTGAATTTAGGCATTGAAAAGTTGAAAGTATTTAAATCACAACATCTGTGAACCCAAACTGAGATGAAGACATCACTGAAAATTTGGTTTATCAAATCAAATCACTTTTTTCTAAGTCCCTCAGCCAGTCCTTCAGACAGAGATCTGAAAAGAAAATACAGCTGGTATCTGAATATATTTAATATAAAAATTCGACCATTAATTAATGTTGGATTTGCTGTCATTAGTCCTGCCAAAAATATGCACCAGGGTGAACTTTAACACTGTTTTCTCTGCTCTCAGCACATTTTCCCTCCAAAGTCAGCATTTAACAAAAAATACAAGCAGGGTTTTACATTAAAAAAAAATGCAGTAAAGGGAAAATTTGATATTCACTCTTAAATTCCATATTTCTTCAACCTGTTTGTGCAGCTTTAGCTTTGAATTAACAGCATTTGCATATTTGATTTCCTATCAAAAATAGTCCCAAACTCTGCAAAATTTTGCAAATACTTTGCAGTATTGATGTATCCAGATGACTACAACTCATCCTTAATATTGTCCACACTTGGAATTCCATTGTGCTAAAAAAGAAACCTTTGGCAACACCAAATCTTTTCATTTATCCAGGTTGCATTCTGGAATCTTCAACTGATTTATTGGCTTTTATTCCAAACAATTCTTTACCAAAAGCAGAAACGTTTTATGAGGTTGAAAATCTTGATTTTAAGATTTCTTAACTTTCCAGTGAGGCAAAAGGGGAAAAAATAATTCCAACAAGATAAAGAAACACAGATTTTTCCTTCCTAAAATGTCCTTTTTTTTGTTGTTGCAGAGAACCTGCAGCCCCTTCCCTCTGCTCCTCACTTCTTCAGGATCTCCCTGCCATTCCCAAAAGGTCTGGAATGGCATTTGCAAAGTGGAAAAAAGGCAATTAGATTATTGTAATTTATTTACAGACACCAAGAACTACTTTCTGTTGGCAAGGAAAAACCATTTCCATCCAATTTTTGTAGCTACAAAATTGCTCATCCAGAAACCACAGACTGGGCTTTAGACACCTTTTTACACTATAAAAATATTGTGAGGGCAATTTTGGGATGTAAATAGGCCTGGAAATATTTAAAAATCTGTTTTATAACTGGTATGCTAAATATCATTTGTGATATAAAATAGCAAATAATTAAGACAATAATGATGGAAAAGAACCCAAATTTGTATTTGCTTGGAGTTTTCAGAGAAAATATCTAAATTTCTTTTTGAGTCAGTTTTAGTGGACCATCCTTCCTGAAAAACATCCATCAAGACAATAATATTTCTGGGAGAAACCTGTGCAAACTAAGAGAGAACACAGCAGACTTCCCTCCTCATTTATTCCCAGTGCCCAGTTGGAATTTTTAGGATAACAAAGCTGCTTGCCTGTAGCTGCAATTTCCAAGTCCTGATCTCACAATCTCACAAAAAATGAAGGTTCAGCTGAGGTGTGACTCAGCTGGGAGGAAATCATCCCTTTGTGGGGGAGGATCAGGAATTTTGACAGGATTTTTAGGAATTCTGCATTTCACACTGCTTTCAGATTGGAGGATGATACATTTTGCAGAAAGAAAAGATATAATTTTGTATTATTGCCAGTAGAAATTATAGCTCTGATCAAGCAGGAAAAAAAAAATCTCTCATAAATGTTCTTTATGAAAACCATAGGTGTTCTCTATGAAATAAAGATAAGCTTAAATACCTGTTGATAAGAGAAGAAATGTCCTTTATGCACATAAACAATTTAAAACCAGTTTCCACCTTGGCACATCGCCCATCCAAAGCTCCTTTAGATCTCAGTTGGGCAAGTGATTGTCACATTTCTATCACAAAAACCATGCCAAGCAAATGTGCATTTCCATCAGAAAATAAGGAATGACAACTCGAGTCCACCCCACTGCCCAGTCCTCCAGAGGGTTGGTGTGGGGTTTATTTTGAAATACTGACACGGGGTGAAGCATCCCCACTCAAACACCCAAGGAGTTCAGGGGGTCTTCCCAGTGTCCCCAGTGATGGAGTTGAGGATATCAATGGGTTCTCCTTGGAGAAATGGGACGTTTTTCTGGGCAGGGAGGGCAGTGTCAGGCCAGTGCCATGGCCACCAGTGTCCCCAGCTGGAGTTGAGGATATCAATGGGTTCTCCTTGGAGAAATGGGACGTTTTTCTGGGCAGGGAGGGCAGTGTCAGGCCAGTGCCATGGCCACCAGTGTCCCATGTGCTGGAGTTGAGGATATCAATGGGTTCTCCTTGGAGAAACAGGAGGTTTTTCTGGGCAGGGAGGGCAGTGTCAGGCCAGTGCCATGGCCACCAGTGTCCCCAGCTGGAGTTGAGGATATCAATGGGTTCTCCTTGGAGAAACAGGAGGTTTTTCTGGGCAGGGAGGGCAGTGTCAGGCCAGTGCCATGGCCACCAGTGTCCCCAGCTGGAGTTGAGGATATCAATGGGTTCTCCTTGGAGAAACAGGAGGTTTTTCTGGGCAGGGAGGGCAGTGTCAGGCCAGTGCCATGGCCACCAGTGTCCCCAGCTGGAGTTGAGGATATCAATGGGTTCTCCTTGGAGAAACAGGAGGTTTTTCTGGGCAGGGAGGGCAGTGTCAGGCCAGTGCCATGGCCACCAGTGTCCCCAGCTGGAGTTGAGGATATCAATGGGTTCTCCTTGGAGAAACAGGAGGTTTTTCTGGGCAGGGAGGGCAGTGTCAGGCCAGTGCCATGGCCACCAGTGTCCCCAGCTGGAGTTGAGGATATCAGTGGGTTCTCCTTGGAGAAACAGGAGGTTTTTCTGGGCAGGGACCGTGCAGGCAGCCCTGGCTGAGGGGACAGTGTCAGGACAGTGCCATGGCCACCAGCATCCCCAGCTGGAGCTGAGGATATCAATGGGTTCTCCTTGGAGAAACAGGAGGTTTTTCTGGGCAGGGAGGGACAGTGTCAGGACAGTGCCACGGCCATCAGTGTCCCCAGCTGGAGTTGAGGATATCAGTGGGTTCTCCTTGGAGAAACAGGAGGTTTTTCTGGGCAGGGAGGGACAGTGTCAGGACAGTGCCACGGCCATCAGTGTCCCCAGCTGGAGTTGAGGATATCAGTGGGTTCTCCTTGGAGAAATGGGAGGTTTTTCTGGGCAGGGACTGTGCAGGCAGCCCTGGCTGAGGGGACAGTGTCAGGACAGTGCCACGGCCACCAGTGTCCCCAGCTGGAGTTGAGGATATCAGTGGGTTCTCCTTCGAGAAAGAGAAGGTTTTTCTGGGCAGGAAGGGGCAGTGTCAGGACAGTGCCATGGCCACCAGTGTCCCCAGCAGTGCCACGTGTGGCAGGGCCCGGCCGGCCCGGGCCGTCCTGCGGGCCTGCAGCACAGCGAACACGGCATTCGTGGCATTCGTGGGGATCTCCACGTTGCAGATCATGCCCTCACAGCAGGACACGCATTCCTGAGGGAAAAAAGGGATGTTAATTCAGGGGTAGTTAATGCAGAGTGGCTTTTAGACAGAAATGTGCCTTTAACGTTGCGAAGTTGAACTCAACACTCATGACTTCCTTGCCAGCCTGGCTCAGGGCAGCAAACGGAACAGAAATCCTAAAAATCATCCTCAAATCAAATATATCCACAATGAAATCTCCTCCACATCAGGAGTGCAGCCTTCCTGGAGTAACTCATCCCATGGTCTCACTGAGCTGTGGTGGGATGAGCTCACACGTGCGCTAAACCGTAGAACACAGAGATTCTCCTTCTAACACACACACTGAAAACATGCACTGGAACGTTTCAGGTTTCAGTTTTTTAAGCTGAAATATTCTGACTGTAAAAACTTTGCTCCCATTCAGTTTTCCCCTGAAGGTTTTGTGGTCAGTGCAGCTTCACGTGCTGAATCTGGATTTGGTTTTCAGTTTTCACTGCCACCAAGCCACTGGCACAGCTGGTTTCCAGGAGAGAATCCAAAACCAATTCTCTTTACTTGACCTCCTTACTAGAAAAGCCAACAGAATAAATGAATAAAATGCTAATTTTTATCTAATCCACAGGCACAACAACTTTTAAAAGATAAAATCTTTGCCCATGGCTGGGGGTTGGAACGAGACGAACTTTAAGGTCCCTTCCAACCCAAACCAGGCTGGAATTTTACAATTCTATGGAAATACAGCAGAAGGCAGGATGAAGAGTCATTTTATCTCCTCAGTCCACCAAAACCTGTTGGAATTTGCTTCAAAAAACACACAGATCCTTTTATATTTAACACGGCTGTTGCCTGCTTTGTTTCTGGCATCTGAAATATTTCATGTTAACAATAACAAAACTAATCTTCACAGAACTATAGAGGAATTAGTGGATAATACTTTACAGAAGCAAATAATATTCTGATGGGCTTGATTATTAAGAATAAACTTTCCCCATCATGTCAAGGATGGGAGAAGGCAGCAGCTTTAGCTTTTTCCCATGGAACAAAAGCTCAGTTGTGCCTTGCTTAAGTCTATGGCAAACACAGTCTTGCATAACCTCCCTGAGAACTGCAATCCCAAGGCTCATGGGTACACCCCAGCAAGCCCAGAAGTCCCTCTGGGAATCACTGCCACCCTGTCCCACCCCAGCAGGAAGGAGGAAGGAAGGGTTGGTCCTGCTTCTCTCGCAGAAATTCCACTGCCATTGTCCCATCCTGGAGAGCGTCTCTGGGCACATCTTCCTCAGCTCAGCAGGAAAAACGAGTCCTGGAGTGCACAGCTCCAGCCCAAGGTGCTGCCCTTGCCCAAGGAGTAGGGCAGGAGTAGGGCAGGAGTAGGGCAGGAGTAGGGCAGTCCTTACCGTGTGGCCGCTGTCCCCATGCCGGTGGCAGCCCACCAGGTGACATTCCTCTCCTGTCGCACATTTCTTGGTGACCGAGGTGCTCTCCCCATGGGCTGTGAAGAGGTGAACTGTCAAGCAGTACTGAGTACCTACAACAGAAAATTTAGGGTGTTCATTTGCATAAATTAAGCGTTTGTAACAGGGTTTAAAGACTACATATGATTAAGAAGAATATTCCCACAAAATGGCTGTACAGAATTATTTTCAACTTAATCAAAAGAGCGTTTAGCAACAAATTAATTAGTGTGAAATTTTAAGCTTAACTGACCCTTCAAACTACCAGAAAGGCTGATATAATGTAAATCACTAATCAGCACCACAGTCTACACATTTATCTTCAGTCCTCTCCTCTTTTTAGCAGCACGTTCCTGCTTGGTTTCAGGTAAGTTTCCTCATTCTTTTAATTTGCTTCTTCCCCTTTCCCACCATTACTGTGGATGTCACTGGGAAGAAAAATGAGGAAACATTTCCATTCTTTTCTGTGCTTTACCCTCCTCTCACACAGGTGTGATCCCCAGTCAGTCAGGTCCTGCTGCTCACAAGGAAGCCCAGAGATACCATTAAATTCTGGGATGGTGTCCAAGAGGAAGGGGATAAAGCTACAGATGAAATTCTTCCAGATTTTTAAACAACATCTTTAAAATTACCTCCTGGGAAGCACATATACACAGAGAAACATAGTTAATTAATCTCATTGATCCATTATTAAGAAATCTGTTAGAATATTAATATTGTATTGCAATATGTTATATAAAATTGAGAGAGACATAGATAAATAATTTTTCAGTGCTGCTTTACACTTTGAAATGGTCCAAATTGTCCTGTCAGCAGGAGTGATCTGACTCAGCATTGCCAATAACAAAACTGGCACATTAATCTCATTAATCAGCCAGACTTCTACAAGGGGGTGAGTCAGGGAGAAGCAAGTTCAAATATCATAAAGGATCTCCTGAGCCCAGACTTACTCACACTTACTTTCAGGACACCACCTGTCTTCAGCCCATCTGTTGCAGTTGTAGTTGTCCACTGCATTGTCACAGGTAAAGCACTTGAAACTGTTTGGGAATGGGGTGGCTTGGAAAGTATTAAAATAGAGTCAGTTGGCAAGTATTAAGAAAAAATTTAAATGCTCAAAATAATGCTTGCACAGAGATGTGCTTACAAAAATGTATTGCATGTATTTACATCTTTTCACTGTTAGACAAATAAAACAAGTTTTGCAGAAAGGTTTTTTTTTTCTGTTAGGCCTGAACTTAAAATATATCCTCATGTTTTCCCTCCTAGAATCCAAAATGGAAGCAGTGGTGGGAAAAGCAGGAAAGAGGGAACAGTTTATCTGCATCCTCGTGGAGGTTTGCACAGCAAACACAAATCTACACCTTCCTTTGATGGAAAAACTGCATTTCCAAACCAGCTCCAGAGCCTGATCTCCCACTCAGAAGAAGTTAGATGCTTCAAACAAAGGGATCAAGAAGATTGTTTTAAAAATCTTATTTACATTATTTAAATGAATTATTTTGAGGTGCACAGTTCCCTAGGTGCACCTATTATATCCAGCTATTATATCCTGCTGTCCTGGCTGTTTTAATGATGCAGATAATGCAAATGAAGGGATGGAACACTGGTGATGTCAGATAAGAGGGCAAAAAAGTGATGCCATTAGTGACAACTGGCTTCACAGGTCTCACAAGGTTTTTAATTACCTTCAGACTGAATTAATTGCATACAGCAACACCTATTCTTTGCCTTACAAAACCCCCAGCAAGATAAAAGACAAAAAAACACCTGTTCTGGATTATTTACAAGGAATCCACTGCATAATTTCCTCTGCAGGGAGACAGAAAAATTTAATAAAAGCCCTTAAAACGTGGAAGTCCTCATGCACTTTTCAATTTAGCAATGCAGGCAATTTATTTTCATTCAGTGAGCTTGTAAAATATTAGAAATAAAGCGCTGTGGGTTGAGAAGCAGAGTGTTCATTTTAAAGTTTTTGTGGACACAAACACCTGAACCCCAAAGGACTGAAAGGATGCGGCAAAAAAAACTCGGATGTTAAGGTGGAATTCTGTACAGAAAAGGCTAAAAATCCATACAGGAAAAGCCAGAATTCCATAGAGGAAATAAAAAAGTGCCTACTTACGGTCTAGTGGAGGCCTCACGTTGTAAAAGTTGATGTTCTCAGCTGAAACCCAATTTCCTGAGAGGAGGAAAAGCGGGAGAACGGCTCCGGCCAGCGCGTGAGGGAACAACAACATCCTGGGTGCTACTGCACATGGAAACCCAGACTCCTCAGGCCTAGCAAGGCAAGGGAACACATTATTGAGGGGGAATCTTGAAAATCCGAGCGTGCAGGGCAAGAAATTTCCTGTGGAATACTGCTGGAAGCTCGGAAATCCCATCGGGAATGCCGGCGAGCCGGCACAAAGCTGGGCTGGTGGTGCCTTCTGCTGGCCACAATCCCTCACACAGGGCCTGAGCTTCCAAAAATGTCAAGTTCATGTTATTTCTTTCATCTCTTTGCCCTCCCGAGCAATGGAAATCCTAGAGATTCCTTGAAATGATTCCTAAAAATCTACAGGGAGACTGAGCTGCTTTAGATCCCGCTTAGAACAGCCCGGAGTACAACAGGACTAAGGAAGCAAAATGCAGAGAAATCCCAATTTTAACACCACCAACCTACAGCCCAAACCAATTCCTCAGCTGAGACAGATATATGTGACTTAAGACAAGCTCCATCATCTGAATTGGCATCAAAGATGGTAAGTGCAAATTAATTTTATTAAATTTATTTGTTTGTAAAGTGCATCCCAAGGAAAAGCTAAGGAAGATGCCTGGGGGTGGCACACACGTTTCGGAGAGGGGCAGGGTGGAAAGTTCAGAGGGATGAGATGCAATGACACAAAAATACATTTATTTGCGCCCCCCTGGGCACCCTGTAAAGCCTTCAGGGAGAAGAAGAACAGAACATTTGGGTGAGTTTGATATTTAGATGTCCACACAGGGATTTGTGGCGAATTCCAGGGACCCTGGAGCCTGGTTCTGGTATTAAAAAGCAGCATCAGCCTCACTCCTCCCACACAAATTCCCAGCAGGACAAACAAGCTGGAGTGGAGGCTCCTGACAAACCAGAGCCAAGGGCATTCCCTCCAAACTTCCTGGCACACCCCGTCCAGGCACCACCATGAAAATGCTGCTCCTCACCACGGCAGGGAAGTCACGGAATTTCCCTCTTTTCCCTGTGTTTTTGTGGATTGGTTTGGTTTCTTCCTTTTCCCATGGAGATGGTTTTGCCACCCAACCAACCAACAGAAAGTTCGACTTGATTAATTGTGAATTTTACGGTGAATTTGGCCGTCCTACTTAAAATCTGCTTATTAAATCCTGGCTTTATGAATATATATATGAATATAAATCTGCTTATTAAATCCTGGCTTTATGAATATATATTATGAATACATATTTGGTGTCAGAAGACAGCACTTACCTCTGCTCCCAGAGCACCTCCAACACTATTTTCCATAGGATGGTCCAGATTTCTTTTGGCCCAAAAGATCCTCCACAGATCCTCTGGCCCAGGATCTAAAGGATTAAGCAGAACAATCTGTGGAGAACAAACAGCAACAGATTATAAAAATTCTGTCCTGAAGAAATGAATTAGCATTGAATTAAGATAAAAAATAGGTTTTTACAATGAAATATCCAAAGAAGCACCTGGACTACACTGGATGGCTCTGCTTTATTCAGTGTTATGCTACTGCAGAAATTCAGATTCCTTCCTTCTTGTGATATTCCAATGCCATAAAAGACAAACAAAAGCCAAAAAGGGAAGGAATGAGGCTGCTCAGTCCATCCCTGAGGATGAGTTTCCTTCTCTTACACAGGAAAACTATAACCTGGCCATGACCAGGCTGCACCACATGAATGAATATTTCCCACTCCAGGGATATCCCAACTTTCCACACGAGTTATGCCCAAAATAGAAGCATTAACCAGCACCAAGGGAACCTGAGAGAACAGAGACAAATCCTCAACCTCCCAATGAGAGGCTAGCAGGAAATGATGAGCAAACAGCTTCCCCCAACTCCTGGAGTTACAAGTAGGCAGCAATTTCCAGAGCCACACATTCCTGAGCCTGGTGACCTCGTTCTTGTGTCCCTGGACCATCAGGGATCCAGTTTTCCTGAATCCTTAACACAAACTGGCCTGAGTGGTGTTGGTAACAAGATGAGAAGAATCTTTTTTTTTTTTTTTTGTGCCAACATCCTCCTTCCTGGATGCCTTGCAAATAACTGTGTTTATCCTGGAATGCCAGAATGGTTTGGGTTGGAAGGGGCCTGAAAGCTCAACCAGTTCCACCTCCCTCCACTCCCACACCTTCAGGTTGCTCCAAGCCTTTCCAACCCAGCCTGGGACACTTATGGCCTTTGAATATCTCCAGCAAGTTATTTATAAATCAGCAAGCCAGTTCTGATCAAGAACTTCATAAAATTTCAGCGTATTTCAGGCAGCTTAAGAGCATTTCATTATTTCCATTTTACTCTGCAGCAAGGCAGGGAATTGAATCATTCCAATGGCACAACATTTCCAAAACTTATCTCCTTACCCTGTATTTTCAGCCTGGCTAAGGACACTCTGCCTTCATGGGGAGACTGGGCTGTAACTGGATCTGAAGCACCTGGACAGCAAATAAAAGGCACAATTCCACTTGTGCCAGTTTGCTGCAAATCCAGGCTCTCTCCTGCTCCCCTCCCCCAAGTTCCTATTGCTTTTCCCGGTGCCAAGTGGAAAATTTTAGAGAATATAAAAACAAAAAGCTGCTCTTTGGCTGGGGGAAGGCACAGTAAATTGACCTCCCAATCTGATGTAGTCAAAGGTGTCCTTGTTTGCCAAGCAGGCCAATAAATAATGGATGTTGTTTGCCATGGTCTTGGTTACACAGCTGCACCATGAGGTGTTCTCAAACAAAAAAAAAAGGAAATATTGGCCCAAAAATGGCTTTCATATCTCACCCAGAATCTCTCAAAAGCTTATTTTCTTCACAGCCCCTTATCTCTGCTGTGCTTTCAGATAATATTATCTACCAGCGTGAGTAAATGTTTCATTATGCCCAATTAGGAGCTCTCATTAATGAAGGGAAAAAACTGTCACAACACGGAAGATTAACTTCTATAAACAGGAGCAAACAGGGAGCTCCAGCTTTTCCTGGGGGAGGGAAGACAATCCAAGAGGGAAGGGCTGGTGCTATAAAAAAACCTGTGACTAAAACCCATTTCAAGACAACAACGAGGAACACAATGGCTGAACTAATTCATATATTCCAGAAGGTTTGAAGGTTTGTCTCGCAGGGTGTGACAGAACAGTAGGAACCAGCATCCCTGATTTCTGATTTTAATAAAATTCAAGTCTGTCTACATTGTTTTTCCTGGCAGGTTCTGTGGAGGATTAGCAGATTGAACATCAGATATGGAATGCAAATGAAACTTCCTGCTGTCATTTAGTAAGCAATTTTCAGGTGCTATTAGATAATTGCAAATGCTTCTGTTAAGCTTGTTAAATACCACTTCAGGACATGAGAGTTCCACATACATAGGCAGAAAGGTATTTAAGTTCAGGGCTGAAAACCTAAAACCCAACACCTGACAGCACCACATGTCCCTGCCACAAATCCCAAAGGCCAAAAAGGAAATTCAACTCAGCTGAAAGGGTAAAAAGAGCTCTGTGGCTCCTCCATTCTCATGTTTTCCTCTGATTTAATTCCACCCCACTGCAAAAGTCAGGGAGTGGAGCAGAGGATGGAACAAATAAGAAAAAAACCCCAATTTTCTTTAGGAAACAGGCAGACAGATTTAAAATCAAAAGGGGGGAGAAGTAAATATTCTGAAGGATTAAAAACTCCCCCAAATTATTGCAGATCTGCAAATTAAAACTCTTTGCTATGGAAGTTTTACCTTTTCCTCCCTGCTGAGTTGAAGTCAGTATTTTTTCACTTTTTGCCTCCCACCTTGTTCTCATTAGCACAGAACTCTCCAGGAAAATGGATTTTGTACTGCACTGACAGGCATCTGCAAGGAGTAACAGTGACAAAATCAAACTGAACTCACCCACAGGAGTTTGAAACACCACACATCCCCTTTATCTGCACCCACAGTCACACTTCACCGTGCCTGGAATGAAATTTGGCCCTAATTACAAGAAATGACAGAGTTCTTTATCTGAGATCTTGTCAAAGTAAAGCACAACATCATTTAGCTCAGGGGGTGATGTTGGCATGGGAGGTGTGATGCAAAGGGCTGTGAGGTGTCTGACTACACAAAACACACAACTGCCATGATTTCAGAAAGAAAATAACGTCTGATGAACAGGATAAACCCGGGAAGTACCACAGGAGTGAAGTATTTGCCAGGAGAAATTGTGCCATGAAAACTGCATTATTCCTTTTACAGCCCAAACTGACATTTAGGTGAAAATTCAGAACTCTCCTTCAACTGTGGAAAATAATTTATTCTATTTAAAAAATCCATTAATGAGATTAAATTTCGGATTCTCTTCTGCAAGTTTTCCGTTTCCTCAAAGCTTTCCCAAAGCTCTGCATAGCCAAAAATTTTACATTTGAGCTTTAACAGCTTTTATACCTCACATGCAGCTGGTTTAAATCCCTCTCTCACCTGTGCAAGACTGGAAATAGGAACTTAATATGACTCTAGAGAAAAGAGATTACAGGAAAAAGCAGCTTTTTTTTTCTTTCCTTGAGACTTGGTTTAACATCATTAAATTTACAGAATATTTGGTTAAATACATCAGTGGATCTGGCCATTAGTAAGCAGTGAGGTTGACATGAGTGAACACAAAATGTAGGAGAGAAAAACGTGATTTTCAGTGTTTTTCTTCTCCAAGTTTAGCTCCAGACCACATTCAATAAAAGATTTCTTTAGTCCTGCCAAGTTACTCATATTCAGCAGTACTGCAGAAATTCCTGCACAGTGCAGCCCTATTTTCCAGCATGAAAAAGGTGGGACAAAACAACACTGCTCCAACAAAATCAAGACATTTCTGTACATTTCTATACACTGATTATTACTACATGGAAAATGAAGGGCTTCAGGCAGTTAAATTCATCCCCATAAATATGCCCTGGTTTTACAGCCTGGCTTTCCAAGTGAAATCCTATTTTTAACACAAACTCTGCCCAATGTACACAGGCACAAATGCCATGGAGCTCCATCTACCCTTGCAGACAACAAACCACGAGGCATTCCAGACACCAGCAACAAGAACTTACACGATTTCCTCTTGGCCCAGAAACATGATGTTCCCTTTCAAATTCAAATTTCACATCGAGACCCGCAGAGGAAAGATTTGCTGGGGGTGTTGGCAGGCAGAGCTGCTTCAAACCTTAAATCCACCCAAATCTGGGACAGCTTCTGCACCACAAAGAACATTCTTCACGAGCCTCACGTTGGGCTGGAATTCAGAATAAAGGTTTAAGGGACAAGAGCTGAGCTCCTGAACCTGAAAAGCTGCTTTTGCACCCAATTCTGGGGGGAGTCTCACCCACATCATCCTTCATTTCTTCACTCATGGTTGTTACCTCGTGACCTCAGAGGGTTTTTCCAGTTGTTTAGGAAGAATAAAAAGAAAAACACAAATCAGCTCCCTGCCCTCTCCTACAGTTTTATTCAGCAGCTTTCCCCAGGTCACAGAGGGTTTGGGATGGTGTCTGTGCTGATGCAAACCCACTTTTTGTGCTGAGAGAAGAGGGAGAAAAGGGAAATTACATTTATCTGGGTTTATTTTGCTGTCAGGGTCCAAATCACCTTCCTGAAGCAGGACTCTTCACCAAACCCCCAGGTTTTCTACAACAACACACCACCACAGAGACTTTTTTGCCTTCATTTCCCCCCAAAATGATGAAATTATCATGAATCATGGAATATTCAAGTTGGAAAAGGCTTCTAATATCCCTGCAGCACTCCAGGCTCACCTGCCACCAGTTTAGGGCAGGAATTGCACTGGAATTGCACAAAAAAAAAAACCAAAAACACACAGAGCTGATACTGGCAGGGTTTGAGGTGTGAAAATTCTGTCACTGCTCCTTGTCTGGTGCTATCTCTGCCTCACGTTCACAGCAGCTTTTTGGCTTTTTGTTCCAATGAAATCCTTGAAATCCTGAACAGCATCATCTCCTGGGATGCACCAGGAATCACTGGGGGACACCAGCACTTCCCACTGCTCCCACACCACATCCAGGGTACTGCTGCTGAATAAAAAATAAATTTTAAAGCTTAACTAATTGAATAAATAAATAAAAGTTTAAATAAAGTACATAAATAAAATTTAAATGAAGTTTCAATAAATGAAAAGTTTAAATAAGACGTTTAAAAATCAAATGTGACCAGTGGGCCTAAATATTGAACTCCCACAGAGAGAATTTTTGTCCTGAAGCACCTCAGCTCATTTCAAGCCCTGGGAATTCCCATTGCTAAGGAATAAAAGTGTGTGAATTAAAGTCCTTATTGAAAATTTAACTTTAAAAGCCGATCATATATATATTTTGTATATATATATATATATATATATATATATTTAAAAGCAGGCAACTCAATTTACATTTTCATGGTCTAGCTGACATTTCTGTTTATTAAAATGTGATGGAGGCAGGGAAACAGTGAAATTCTGATTCCTGTCAAATCAATAGAGAATTTCCTACAGGAATAACTCTCCAATTGACATTAAAATACCCCTGGAAGCTCATTCCTTATGGATCCACACCACACCTCCCACAGAGCACCAGCAGCAGTGTGACAGAACCAGTTTTGAGCAGAAAATTAATGAGTGTCACTGATGACACCTCTGAAAAATGTCCTGTGCACACCCCCCTGTTCCACATCACTCAAGGCAGCAGCTCCAAGTTTGCAGGTCCACGGACACAAATTGGTGTTGAGCATTAAAAAAATTAATAGAATATTATTTAATTAAAATTATTTGGGAAAAAAAATAGTTTTGTGCAAATAATAATTTGTATATTTATGCTTTTCACCCTAAATATCCTTGCTCCAGGACTGGAATCACATCACTTCTTCCAGCAGCTGGAAGAAAATCACATTTTAAGGTCCCTTCCAACTCAGGCCATGCTATGGTTCTGTGATTTTGCATCATTTCATTTGCTAAAGGTTGAGCC
>VZRZ01004345.1:81044-96880 GCA_013398175.1 Climacteris rufus | reverse complement strand
TTATATTAATATTATAATTATATAATAGTTCATATTATTATATTATATTAGTATATTATTATATTATAAGGAAGCATTCCCAGGATGCAGAAAATAAAAATCCATCCATAATTATGGGATTTTTTTTTCAGCATTGTCCAGGTCAAAAAGCATTTCACAGCATTTCTTCCTAATATTTTTTCATTAAAGTGTCATCCTCAGCTTAGCAGCACATGGAATATTGGAAGGAAACAGATAAAAGTTTATTCCAGGAAAAAATCCAACCCTGATTTTCCCAAAGGCACAGGGATGCCTCTTCTAAATCCTTCACACCTCAAAAGGTGCTGGGGCATCCATGGGTTTTGTCCTAAAGAAAAGCTTTGGTCCAGGACAAATATTCCCTTCTCCTGACAAAAATTTCCCTTTTCCCATTCCCAGCTGTTTCTTTTTTAATTCCTTATTTCTCCAGCATGATGCTACTGAGATGGTTGAATTTTCCCACTTTTTAGAGGAGCTTATGTAAGGATTTTATACTTAAAGTGACCAAATCTTCCTATTCAGAACCATCCCAGCTCTTCCATCCTATTTTCCAAGCATTCTAAGGCTACTTACACTTCAAATTGTCTTTTTTTCTTCTTCCTCTTTAGCTCATGGATATTCCTGGCTGGAATTTCTCAGAGCTTAATAATTCCTAAAACCTCACAGTTGATTCCTTTCAGCCAAGGCAGTGGAATAACAAAAGCAAACATGGGAAGGAATTTATAATCTGAATTAAAATTTTTTTTTTCATTCAATTAGAAAAGCAATAAAAATAGATAAAGTCTCTTTGGGCACTTCACTGCCCAAAAGTCACTGACAGATCCTTAATTAAATCTTGCTAATTACCAATAAGAATTCCTCTGGGTGGGGAGATTTATTCTCTTTCCCTATTGCCCTGTTTAATTTGACAAATTACAGTGAACAAATTTTCTGTCTCCTTCATTTCCTGGTCACAAATCCAGAGTAACACCAAACAAAAAAAAACCACTGAAGGTAGAAAAAATTGTAAAATTCCTACTTTACTAAAAATTACAACCAGTAAATGCCTGGCAGGTGAGTCAGCTCTGAATAAAAACATTAAAATATTGTATTTTAGGAGCCAGTGCCAACCTCTGCATCTGGAATACCAGCAGTTGCTTTGCAGCTGGATTTCTTCCAGGATTTTTGAACTGGCATTAGGAAAACCAAACCAAAATAAATCCTAGTAAGAAAATAAACACTACTATGAAAAATCATAAAATTATGGAATTATAGAATGGCCTGGGCCGGAAAGGACCTTAAAAACCATCGAGTTCCAACCCTTTGCCATGGGCAGGGACACCTTTTGCTGTTTATTTTCATTATTATGCTGTTTGTTTTTTATTCTTACACTGTTTATTTTTCTTATTTTTTTTTATGCTGCACATAAAAACACTGCAGTCTCTTGCACCAAGAACTACTGCACACCATTATTATTATTATTATTATTATTATTACTACTATTATTGTTATTTTTTCAGGTCTATGTGCACCAGGCTGGACAGATTTCCCTCAGCATTTCTAAACCTCATCTGAAAAAGGCAAAAAAATATTAAATTCAGGAAACCCAGCTGTCAGATCATTCCATTTTGGAGGATTTGAAGGCTTTGGGTTGATTTAATTATTGTCTCTTTGGACTGACAAGACATAAATATTTCAAGCTGTCTGTCACTACTCTGCTTAATGGATGAAAGTGGATTTTTCACTTGATTTTTTTTCCCATTAGAAAATACATTTTCCAAAGGTTTTTCTATCAGGCTTCCTCCCTGGAAAGGTGGAGGTGGTGTTTGCCTGGCAGGTGGCTCTGCCCTGTGTTAGGAAGCTCTTTTTTCCCCAAAAAAAAGTGGTTTTATGGAAAAATAAATGATGGCAGTGATAATTCTTCCTGTGGATATTCCTCCTCTTCCCAAATTCTGCAATTCCTGGCACACAGGCAGTTGTGCAGATTTTGGTGTTTAATTACCTGGCTTGCTTAATTGAGCTGTCCATGGGTTCTTCCTGAGTCCACTCCAATGGTATCACAAGGGGGCAGAGATACACACACAAAAATATATATATTTATAAATCCTACACTTCAACCTAATCAGGTTTCATTCCTAAACTGAAGGGAAAATTCAATTTGTGTTGTTACTAATAGTTCATTAAACTTCCCTTTGTTAACTCCATTAATTTTCATGAAATACACCCTTTATCCACAGGTCAGAAATACACCTTGTTAGGGGGTTAAATTCAGAAATAAATCCTCCAGGCAGGCCAAGCAACTCCTCAAAACACATTCTGTGCATATGAAAAATAAAAGAGCTTCAGAGGGCAACTTATTCCTTTTGTTGGGATCCCCTCTAAGGTGCCACATGGATTATTCAGAAGTTGCCACAAAGAGAAAACCCATAAACAAAACAAGAACAGAACTGAAACGTTCCCAAATTCAAGATCTTCCATCCCAAGTGTTATAATTCAAGATCTTCCATCCCAAGCCTGGGGCAAAATTGGATGTGTGAGCTACAGGATTCAACCCCCCAAACGTGGAAAGGTTCACAAAGACCATCCTTGCAGACTCTTTAATTATTACTGCACTGAAAATTAGAGGTGAGCACTGTGTGGTGACAGGGGAGGGGAAATAGGTAAGGGAAAAGCAGGATGGGCTGCATCCATAAGACAATTAAATAAAAATATGGACATAAGGATCAGGACAAGCTAATTCCAGGAGAATATAAAAAGTGAGCTGAAATAGCAAATTTTAGAGCTTTAAGGTTTTTTTTAAGGCTTCTTTTAAGCCTGAAGAATTTCACAGAACAAAATTACCCAACAAGTGTTAAACTGCCCCCTTCCATAATGCCAGGCAAGGATATAGGAAGCAATAAACTTTATTAGAGGAGAAAAAAAGAGGTTCAACAACCTTTTGAAATAAGAGAACTTTACACTGCAATTCTGGGCTCCCACCCTGAATGGTGTGAGTGAAAATTGACAGCAGGGAAAGGGAAAAGCAGAGCCAACATTCCTGAACAGCTCTCAGCTGCTGTTTAATCAGTTTTATTATCAGGATAAAGGGATGCTGCTCCAGCAAAACCTCCTCAGGGCTTTCAGGAAGTTATTTTTGAACATTCCTAGAGAAATCTTGCAATACCTATACAGAAGTGGATGCAGCAGCTGAAGGGAACAGCTTGGAACAAAATTGTGCATCTGGTTCCCTTCCACTGCCTCTGATGGAACAGAATTTCACCTTTTAAAAAGTTATTTATTATTAAGATACTACTTCCTCCTGCCCTGTCTCCCTCCTTCCATCACCTCCCCAAATCCTTGGTTGCTTAAGGTCATTTAATTAAAGAAATAAGATGAAGTTTGATGATGTTTTTAATGCTAAACAAGATTTAATACAACGAGCCCAAATTTATTCAGAATGTTTAAATGCTGAGTGACCCTCAAATCCTCCCAGCTTTGGGGAGGGCTGGGATCCAGCCTGATCTGCTGATCCAAAAGGGTGCAAGAAGAGGCTTCAGCTCAGAAAGCACAAAGCCAATTCCCAATTATTATCCATATATTGCACCTGCCACACCAGTGTGAAAACCCTCTTGGATGTTCCACAGCTTGGAATTTCACAGTGCACCACCCCAGCCTCTAATTCCACCCCAGGAATTGTGTGTGTGCGAGCCTGACCTCTAATCTGAACTATTTATTACGGCCTCAAAGGGTGGATTGCAGGTTTGAAACAGTAATTTCAAGGATGTTGTCAGGAAAACATTGGCAGCACAGCGAGTTTGGATCTCAAACCACAGGGTTGGGATAGAACTGGGAGTTTCCTCCTCTTGGTTTACCTATAAATCATGGAATTTGGCTTGGAAGGGACTTTAAAGCCCATCCAGTGCCACCTCCTGCCATGGGCAGGGCCACCTCCCACTATCCCAGGCTGCTCCAAGCCCCATCCAACCTGGCTTTGGACATTTCCAGGCAAATCACAAATTTCTGCAAGTTTTATGCAGAAGAAAAAATTCAATGTACAAAATTTAATGATGAAAACACAACAATTATTACCCCACAGCAAGCAAAGCACCAAGTCCACATCCATCCCTCAGTTCTCCCTATCAAAACCTACAGTAGGATGAATAACACAACCTACAGGATGAAATCTATTTGGGGTCTCGAGCTCATCTAGTGGGTTTAGAACAGCCCTGAAAAGAAAAATCCAGTTAAACACTCACGATCTTATTCCAAAGAACCCAAAACACAGTCAGCAGCTACATCACTTCAATAAAGAACTGGTAGGAAGGATTTTTAGGTTAAAAATCAACTTATTCGCCAAGAAGAGAATAAAAAATTCGATTTTCCCACACAATATGAATCTAGGAGAAAAAAATTTGATTTATACTTGGCTTTTTGCAGCCATCTAAGTATAAAAATACCAATTTTGGCTGGAACAGAGTGAGGAGCTGCTGGAGCAGGGGCAGAATTCCTCCAGCTCTTATCGGACGCTGCGTAAACACCACAAAGTGCCTGGGAAAGATAAAGTTCTCCAGCTGCTGAGGGCTGCTACTGTTATCAAAAATGGGGTCAAAAAGTTAACCCAGCCAGGTTTTACAGCTGAAGCCCTTCAAAATAAACCCAGATTTGGAGACAAAAAAAGGGCACGTAAGAGACTGAGGCAAAGACAAAGATCAGGCATGGGCCAGCTGAACCAAGAGCAGATTAACTGAGGCAATCTGAGTAATCAATAACCAGAGACAAGAACATTAATTAACTGCTGTACAGCCCTCTACAGAAATTATTCCAAAGGCAAAAGAGTAATTATCATTAGTTTCCAGAGTTATTCATCATCAGATTTAAATGCTCTCCGGGAAGTCAATATGGAGCAAGGGAAAAAGTCCATTTATTACCAGGCTAAGACTTGAAAGGGCCCAATTTTCCACTTGCAAACATCTACCACCCAAGACAAGTCACCAGCCTCCTCATTTTTCCAATATTAAGGAATAACTGCACATCCCAAACATATTTAATCCATGACAGACTGGGAGGTATCTGCTGGCAGCCAGAAATGTTGTGTTCTTACAGACACACATTGAATTTTACACTGAATAACCTCAAAGGAAGGAGGTTTGTTAAAACACAGTCAAACCCTAAACACCATTTCAAAATCTAATATATAATTTAGTGGGATTATGTCCATTCCTAGAAACAGCCAGGATTTATCCAACCAGAGCTGACATTGAAGGAAAAAGTCTTGTCCAGGAAAAATGAAATACCACACGAGTTTCCTACAGAACAGAAGGAAAAACATCCAGGTGATGATCACAGGGACCCATACTGATAAACCAACATGCACTTTAATTCAGCTAGGACTCGATTTACTCCTAGTCAGAGATTAAGTGTAAATCTGATGTAGAGCTGGGCCAAAGCCAGTCTCTTTCTCCATTTTTACGTCCAGCCTGAACAAACAACTTTCAAAAAAGAAGTGACATCTCCAGTAGCTCCCCTCAGCTGTAACGCACCAAGAAGCAGCAATTTTGTTGCTGTGATCATCTCCTGGCCCCTATTTGATAAATTTCTCCAAGCTGGCAGAAATCCCTGACCCTGGAATCGCTCCAGAACTGGGAGAACTCTGACAGCCTTCCCAGACATCTGGCCTCTCTTCAAAGGCTTGGAAGGGCAGGGTGGGGAAAACAGGGTGGAGTGAAAAAAAAATAATCCCAATTTAATTATAAATAGAGCTGCAGAATCCCATCCACGTGAAAGTTCTCCTGCTTTGTGCCACGAGTACCTCCCGGGCTCGGAAAGCTGCCTGGGACAGGAAACCCTTGGCACAAAACCCCTGCTGAGTGGCACCACACGTGAGGAGCACCAGGAATGTTCCTCTTCACCAAAATGCTGCCATTTTTTGGTTATTTTGCTCCAGGTTGTGGGTCAATACCAACACAGGGAGATGCAGGTGTGGCTGTGCTCTCCCAATGTCCAAAAAACGTCCTCCCTTTCTCACTTTATTCACGTTTTTTGGGGTCATCCATCCCTTCCCTTTATTCTTCTTGCTCTCCCTCATTATTATTGTCAGGTTCGAGTGTTTTAGCCCCTCCTGTGAGAGGAAAGAGCAGCAAGCAGGGCTGGAAGAGAAGGAAAACACAAAAGGACACCCCAGAGAGTCCAAATCACGGCAAAAATGTCTTCCAAAAGGAGCAGTACCATGAATGCCCCAAGATCTCCAAACAAAAATCTCTCCTGGACTTTCCTGCAAATCCAGGAGTCCTTTTGTGTGACCTACTTCATCTGGTTTTTTTTTTTTTTTTTTGTGAGCTGCAAAGAAATCCAATTTTATAATTCCCTGTATCAACTGTGTTGAAATGCACCTCTCAGATTCAACATAACCACTGAATCTCAGCAGGAAAAGAATAAATTAATAAATACAACACTGAATAAATAGATCACTGCAGTCACTCCACTATACACAGGAAGAGCTAAAGGTGCTGTACAAAGCTGCTTTTACTTAAAAATAATATATTAAATTAGTCCTTGAAATGTCAACTGCTATTCCAACATTGAGAATTATTACAAATAATATTAATAAAGTACTAAGCCAACCACTGACAGTGATATAACTGTAAATGAGCTTTAAAAAAACCCCCTTTTTAGATATTTTTGATTGAATTGAAAGCAAATGGTGCCTGAGTGAAGACACTGTAACCTTCTAGGAAGTGTTTGGACACTTTTAAATCACAAAGTACGGGGTTCTCCTCAATTTACACACTGGGTAAGAAAAAATATTCTCACTTTTTGGAGACAATCTGGATCTAAACACACCAGTTTCAACAAACTTCTGCTGTTGGATCCCAAATGTTGTGAGGGTTTCTTAAAAATTTCTTTTATAGAAACACATCCCACACACCCTCCCATAATCATTCTAAAATTCTAAAAGCCAGCCTTAATCTCAGATATAAAATATAAAACCTGCTACACCTCATCAGTCTTTGCTTATTCAGGCTTGACACATGCTGAAAAATCAGAATCCAAGTGCTAATGCTTCGTAATCCCTTTCCTTACAGAGGCAGGGGTCTCCAAATGTGGTGTTTTGTTTGTAAAAATGCTGAACAGAAGTTTCAAGGCTTCAGTTATGATGATAAATGTCACAGCTGCTGAAAAACAACCCTGTGTGCCGTGTGTTTTGTACAACTGGGACATTTCCTCCCATTATGTTGCTGACAAAGTTTTATTTTGCTCATTCCCAGTATAAAAATCCCGTAGATATTCCTCTATATTGCTGCAAATGTAGTCCCACTTCTCTGTTTAGGGTTCTGCTTTTGGTTTTTTATCTTTGTGTCTTAATAAAATACCAAATGCTTCTTGTATTGCATATTCTAACAAATCAAAAGATCAACACAGGAAAATGATTTCATGTGAGGGAGGTTGTGCAGAGAACTGTGGCTGCCCCATCCCTGGAAGTGTCCAAGGCCAGGTTGGAATAACCTGGGATAGAGAAAGGTCCCTGCCCATGCCAAGGGGTTCCAATAAGATGAACCCAAACTGTCCATGCTTTATGAAAAAGACACAAAAAACCCCAAATCCAAATTCTCTGTCCTTAAACCACATTGTTAACATCGTTTGTCCAATGCAGGGGCAAAAATCCAAGTTTTGCTCCCGGGAAACATCAGGACCAAATCGCACAGATTCCCAAAGATTTGCACAGATGATTTTTGCCTAAGAAATGTCAGGACAGAGAATTGTTCAGGGCAGAGCTGAAGCACTGACAGAACCCCTCAGCATCCCCTCGTGCCTGAGGACCTGTGCAGGGCCAGGCCAGCAGATGGGAGGAGGGAAAAATGATGATGAGGAGGGAAAAAATGAGCAGATGAGGAGGGGGAAAAAGCTCTGGAGGGAGGCAGCAGGAAGGTGCCAGCCCCATGAACTTCTCCAAGTGCAAACAACCCAGCAAAGGAGCCTTTCCAGCGGAATTCCCTCCCCTGCTCTATAAATGTTTCTGCAAACAGGGCCCAGAGCTGGCTGTGAATTCACCCCTCACAAACCCCAGCCTTGCCCTGCCGCTCCCAGGCGCTTCCCCAGGAGCTGCTCCACATTCCTGGCATGGTTTGGGTTTGGATCAATAACCCTCAGCGCCCTACCTGTGCTCAGACAGCTGGGTGAGCTAAAAACCAGACCCTGCTGAAGGCAAATTGTGCTGAGGAAACGCCTGCAGGGTTCTGGCAGCAGAGTTAGGGAAGGGGGTGCGAGCTGTCCCAAAAAAAAAACAGCTTTGGGAGGCACAGGAGGGTGGGTTTGACCTGGGTCTGCTGTTGACATTCCAGGAGAGCTGGAGAGGGACTTGGGATAAGGGATGGAGGGATGGGACACAGGGAATGGGTTCCCAGTGCCACAGGGCAGGGTTGGATGGGATTTTGGGAAGGAATTCCTGGCTGGGAGAGGCTGGGATAGAATTCCCAGAGATGTTGTGACTGTCCCTGCATCCCTGGAAGTGTCCAAGGCCAGGCTGGACGGGGCTTGGAGCAGCCTGGGATAGAGGAAGATGTCCCTGCTTATGACAGGTGATGGAAATCAGCTAACTTTAAATTCCTTCCCAACCCAACCCAGTCTGGGATTTCATTATTGTATTAAGACAAAGAAAAAGCAGAAACTGGGGAAGGACACAGCAGAGCAATCAGCCAGCCAGGTTAATAAGAACTCAGCAACTCAAAGATTTGGAAAAGCAGCAATGTGAAAAGACACAAAACCCTGAGAGGAGAGGTCGTGAAAAGAAGGGAATTCAGGAAGAACAAGGACAGGAGCACTGCCAGGAGTAAGAAATTCAGGGGTGCTGACATTCACAACCTGCCTACCAAACACCAGCACATCCCTGAACACACACATTCACAATAATAAATATTTTAATGTGCATTTTAACTCTGGAAAGGGTATCAGGCCTTGGAACTGCCCAGGGAGGTTTGGAGTCCCCATCCCTGGAGGTGCCCAAGAAATTCCTGGATGTGGCACTGAGAGCTCTGGGCTGGGGACAGGGTGGGGATGGGCACAGTTTGGACTCCATGGGCTGGGAGGGCTTTTCCAACCTTTTCCTGCGATTCCATAACCTATTCCCATGCTGCTTTCACCTATTTTTTGGGGTATTAACCAGAAGATGAAGGAAGAATTGCCCAGTTGGAAGCTGGAGGTAAAATCCTACATTTTAATCTTCATGCACAGCAAAACACACCCAAATAAGCCAAAAAAGCCAAAACACACCCAAATAAGGCACCCAAAGATCTCCTGGCTGCACATATATAAAATATAATATGTAATATATAATGTACATATTTTCTGGTCTAACTGACTCATTTGAAAACTACATCATCATCTCCAACTCTTTTTACCTCCTTTTGTTCCCAGTCTCTCTTTAAGGGAAAACATCACTCAAAATGTTTCCTCTGGCACCACAAACCATTTTGAAGTGGGTTTAATTTGACACAGGAGCCACTTGCTGGCTCATGCTCCAATGCCTGTAACTAACTCTGTCACCCTGAGGACTCCTGATTAGTCTTGCACCACTTGGAAAAAAAAATAAAAGGAGAATTTACACATAAACTACTAAAAAGTTAATAATTAAATCACCTTGTTGAGGCTGAAATGAAAATTGAGCAGAAAGTAGTTAAGAACTAAACCCCAGAAAACCGTGTAAGAGAAGCCAGAAAAAAAAGTCAAAAATCTTATTTTTGCTCGATGATAAGAACAACAAAGGGAGCTTAAAAATAATTTAATTCCTGATCATTGAAAGAAATAGCAAAATTTCCCATCAACCTGTAGGGCCAGAAGTTAACTTCAGAAAGAGAATTCTATAGAAAGGAGTAAGTTTTGTTTCCAATTTAAATTAATTTATGTAAACTTATTTAAATGAAGAAGGTAAGATTAAGTCGTTCTGACACTCCTTTTCTTATTCTTACAGTAAAAATAACATTTTCATTTTCATTTTTCCCTGTTACTCCACAAAGAGCATGGAGGAAATATTCCTACAGTAGAGAAGGCTGCAAGACATCATCAACAAGTGATTTAAAGTGGAAAGGTGGCTCTAAACACAGATAAAGTTATGGACAGGATTTTCACAATTAGCTTAAAACCTTCAAATAGCCATAAAAACTGAAATGGTTTCCCATGGACCAGATTAGCACAGAAATAGAGTTGAAATTCTTTTTTGGGGGGATATCAGTGCTTTTCCATAAATTTGGAGTGAAGAAAAGTGAGACAAGGTGCTCTGGACAAAGAAATGCTGCATTTACATATTTTATATTTACATATTTCACATTTACATACCAGAATCTCTTCCATATGATTATCCTGGCTCTGAATCCTCCCTTGCTGCATCCCAGCACTGTTTTATTGGGAGGGATTGAGACAGGTGATGTGATCAATAAAGCCTTTTATCACTCCAGATTAATTGTCTTTGCTCAGTGGTCATTAATCAGGGTTTCCCTGAAAGGAGGCAGTTGTTCAAACATTTTTCTGAATGGATACAAACTTTGCTTGGTTGTATTTTATCTTCTCTGATCCCCTGCTATCTCTTTCTAATTAAAAAATTAGGGAATTTTTACAGCAAAATACAGCAATTTCAAGGACTCCTAAATGATGCTTCTCAGAGGAAACCAATAAAAACAACTTTTAAGATGGGCTTTTAAAAAAATTCCAGAATGGTTTGGGTTGGAAGGAGCTTTAAAGCTCAAATAATTCCAACCTTCTGCTCTGGGCAGGGACACCTTTCACCAGACCAGGTTGCTCTGAGCCGCAAACTGGGCTTGAAATCCTCCTCTGCTACATTTTGGAGAAAATCTGAGAAAAATGAATTGTTACACATCAAACACACACTGAATACAGCCAGTTCTACCACACCAGTGACAGTGCAAAGAAAGAGATGCCTCATGCACTCAAAATCTTGGAAATCACTTGTAATAGTGTCAGTGAAAGCAATCTTTGACAGCTGATAAAAAATCTAATTTCTAAAATCAGCACATCCTGGGCAGTCAGGCAGAAACATTAAAAATTGCCATTTGAGAGAGGATCACAACCAGTCCCACCATCGCCTGAGGAGTCCTTCCGGTGCTGTTTGCATCAAGGCCTTTCCCAGCCTGTTTTAAATTGAATTTTATTTAATTTTTTTTTGGATGTTGGTTTCCCTGAGCTTCCCAACTCCCCACTGCCTTTTGTGCCCTGGCCAAGCTGCCCCCATGGCCAGGCACTGGAGGCAGGAAGGAGCTGAAATAAACCATGGAACCAGGAAAATCCCAGAGGATTTCTTGGCCACCATCTGCTGCCCTCAGAGGAGATGGAAGCTGCCATAATTTGCTCAGTTGGAGCAGCATCCTCATGGCTTCGATGTTTTGAGGGCAGGAAAAGGAGGAACAAGGGGTGGATGGAGGGGGTGTTGGAACCCTGAATTCTGAGAATTTCACTCTTTCTGCTTTAACAAGTTATGATCCCCAGAAATACACCTCATTTGATCTTAAACCCTGGGAAAGACTTCCCCTGGAGTGTGATAACTTTGGAATTAATACTGTACAGTTAAGGTTGTGTCACTGGGTGAATTAGGTAGAAGTGTAGATATTTTGGTTTATGAAATATTGTAATACCAGTGTCCAAAATGGAGGGTTTAGGTGTTTTTTTATAACTCCCTTTTTTACCTTTGTTACTTCCCCTTTCTTCTCCAAAAACTTGTGTTTTCTGTCATTGGTTCTAAAGTTCTGCAATGTGGGATAAGAACAACTGATTATTGGGTTTTTAATGAAAATATCCTACACAACATCCCCCTAACTGGACAATCTGGGGTATCAATAATCTGGACAGAGGTGCTCGAGGCCATTTGCACCTTGTTATTAATGACAAAGCACTTTCTGTGCTGCCAAGTTATAGATAACAATAAACATTTTGAGAAGGAAGAAACTCTGAAGTATTTTTACTGTGTCTTATCCCAAATTCCTGTTAAAAGAACTCACAAAGAGAAGATTTGTCATGGCAGGGGCCGAAAGCTTCGGCCAGAATCGCGGGGAAAGGAGGAATCTGAGAGCAGGGAAATGGCACAGATTCGCGGTTGGGGGATTTTTTTTCCTTGTTTTGTCACTGGATCAGTTTTCTTACCAAGTTCATACCTGCAGCACTGGAGGTAGAGAAAGTCACAATCCCTGAACCACAACACCTGGGAAATGCAACACTGAGGGTGAGAAATCATCACCTGCCCCCCACAAAATACCCATTTAATGAGTGATCTCCATACTCTACTTAAAACCATTAAAAACTAAGTTTTTCCTGCTTTAAAGTGACTGCCACAGGATGAAAGCCAATAATTGTCACATCCCTAAGAGGAGGGGGCTCATTACACAGCATCTGATAAGTTCTTGGCACAGTTTACTGATAAACAAAGGGACTCTGTCTGGAATCCCCTCGGAATCAATGTCCTGACAAACTCCTGAGTGCCAAGGAGACACAAACCAAGGCATTTGCAAATTTTCCCAGCCCTCTGAAGAAAGCAGGGTGGCTGATTCCATGGACTGCAGCCAAGTGGAATTGCTGTGTATTCCACACCTGGAGGTCACACACTTTGCACTTGAAGCACATCAAGCATAAGGACCCTCCTTGCCCAGTCACACAAATCCCATTCCGTTTGAAGCACAGTTTTTAATTGGGTATTATTTTAAACAAGTGGAGGGGTTTTATTTAGAAACAAGGAGAATATAATGAGAATTCAAGACCAATTGTTTCCTTTTGTGCAGTGAGAGACACCACAGACTCGTTTTATGTGGAGTAAAACGGGGTGTGCTCACTTCAGGCAAACAACTGCTTGGGCCTGGAGAAAACCCCACACATTAAAATGAACAATTCTCCATTTCTTGATGACAAAGACAATAAACAAGCACATGCTTTACATCAATTCCTGACACTTCAAGAGAGTGGAAACTGCAGATTAAAGAATCTGAGAAGTCTTTGGGGGAGGGCTAATCCCTGGGGAAAGGTTGCTTTGGGTTTCAAAAGTGGAACCACATTTTGAAGTAGACAACTGGAAGGGAAAAAAAAAAAGCCTTTTCTCAAAGCAGTGTTACCTAGCAAAAGGAACACGTGTTTGGTTGGGTTTGAGAGTGATGAAAGCACAATGTAAAATATGTTGAGGTTGACAGAAAGCTCAAAGGAAACATCAGCAGATTGCAGCAGGGTTGTGCTGGGGTTGGCTGGGACTGCTCTGGGTTTTTACAGGGGGTCATGCTTGGATTTATCACCCAACCCAAAAGGCCACAACTCTACTTCAAACATGGCCTGAAGACTTGCACTTGGTGCAAATTAATTTAAAAAGAGTTTCAGCACATATTCTCAGATGTCTCTTCTAATTTCACAGTCTCCATCCAGGCCCTTGCTGAGGCCCATTCACCCCTGGCAAGTTGCAGTGAATCCTCCTGCTCCCTACTTTGCACTAAAATGAGTTTCACTACAAACACATTGGCTGGGTCTCACTCTATTCCAGAATAAAAAGCTAACAGAATTTAATTTGTGGCAAAGATTTGCCAGGTTTTCAAAACAAAAAGGTTGTGGTGGTGGTGGTGGTTTGGGTTGGGATTTTCCCCCCTCAAAAAAAAAATAAGCAGGCGCACATTTAAAATATTTTAATTGCCCCAATTTGCTTCCATGCCCATAATCCAAATTAAGGCATGGAGTTCACAAATAGAATCCCAAAATACTTCCAGCACTGCCCTTTTTAAAATAGGAAAATACACACAGCATATGATTTATGTCTCCTATGCTGTCTCTTCTATCATCCCATGTCTATCATTGTACTGAGGTCTGTAATTTTCAAATATTGATCCTTGCTGTTAAAAGCAAAGGTAATAAAACTCAAGTTCAGTATCTATTTTATTACCAGAGCTGCTGACATGCCTAAAATCTGCATCCAATGTCACAGTTCTTGGCCTTTTCAAGTCTGTTTCCATGTCAGGAGCTTAATGAGCAGAAAACCAAACAAGAACTCCAAAGATCAATGTCATTCAACAAAACCTTTTGCCTTCTTTTTTAAACGTGTGCATTCTTGAGAAGACAATGATGACAGATTGAATGTCAAAACCTTTTAAACAATTTTCTTTTTAAACTTTTAAAAAATAAGCTTTGCTGCTTTGAGCTTATGCAATGTGAAAGCCAAACCTCTGTAATAAAAGATCACTTGGCCTTCATCTGACGCTTATTTAGCAACTCTCATTCCTTATTTCATGGGTCTAATCATATTTTATTTATAGAAACAACTTCCCTTACTATGTTAAGATAAACAATGAGGTGTTTTATTGTGGTAATTTCTTCAAGATAGCAAATATGGTGCTGACATGATTGAAGTTAAATGCAGGGAGCCCTGACTCTGGAATTCCCTTCCCAGCATCACTCCTGGTTGCTGTTTACTCTTGGAAAACCCCTGCCCTAGTCTGAGTGTTGGTCTCCACTCATCCATAACCCATAGATGAGTCTCCCTGTGCCATGGAAAATGCAATACCATCCAAACAACCCTTTGCTGCTTTTCCAGAGAGCCAATTTCTCAAGACTGAAGTCACAGTGGGAAACAGGATCTTAAGGTTTTGAGTTGTTACAAGCCTGAGCAATTAAATCTCATACAAAAACACATTAATACGTGGACTAAGAGGTTCTGAGGTGAGGAAAGATTAATAACCCTGGTATTTAACATCCTAATATAGCTACAGGCACAGTGAATTTTCTCTGTCTGGTGTACTCTGGGGGATTGCACTGCACAATGCATATTCACAGCCTCAGGCTTTCCCATTAAAAATAGAAAAGAGAAATTCCAGCTTTCTAAACCACTGGTCACTGCAATGACAGGTCAGTCCTCTGGCAGAAAAAGGCATTTGGGTGTTTCATGCATAGCCAGGGTGTCAAAATGCAGCCAAGCACAACCTGCCTTCCAATTCAAGTCCCTCTCTACCAACAGACTGGGAAAAAACCCAAACCAAACTCCAGTGGAACCACTCCTGACACAAGCCATGAGCTCTGTGGCCTTCCTACACATAAATCCACCAACAGAAATTATTTCTGGGATTGGACTTGGAGCTGATTTTGCTGAGGTCACAGGACACAGAATATTCTGAGCTGGAAGGGACCTACGAGGATCATCAATCCAACTCTTAAGTGAATGGCCCGTACTGATGTGATTTTTATTTCACAGATCTTACACAGCAATTTTTTTCAAGCACCTTATTTTGTATCCACAAAAGGAATTTAGCTTTTAAAAAAATGAGGAAAAAAATCAGAGTAACGAAAAAGTGCAGACTTCACATTCACCCCCTCAGCCGCTACCAGGATTCCCCAGGCATCTCCAAGTTTTCCATTCTGTAATCACACGAAATTCAGCTCTCAGGCACACCCAGGCCTGGCAGGTCTGAGCAGCTTCCATCCCATCTCCCAGCTCAGCCTCACACTTGTACTCACAGGCCCTTCTCCAGGGCTCCATCCGAGGGGCTGATCCCGATGGCACTCACACAGATCCCAGCTCTTGTGGGCAGGGAATAACTCCTGGAAAGGGCTTTGCTCCTCGTGGGAGCTCCATCCCACAGGAGCTGAGCAACCCCCAGCTGGGGGTGAATTCCTGCTGGATTGACACCACTGTTTCTCCGTGGAAGTGTTCAATGAACCTCACTGGGTTCATTTATAGTAAAGAGATCTGGGTGACTGGTGGAGGATGAGACATCTTGCAGGGAACAACAAAAATCCCTCCTGCAGGCAGGAAGGGGCCACAGAGAAGGAATCACACACAGAGAAAGACACACAAATACACACAGAGTCACTCAGACACACACACAAAAACACAAAAA
>VZRZ01004345.1:53235-80572 GCA_013398175.1 Climacteris rufus | reverse complement strand
ACGCACACAAATACACACAGAGTCACTCAGACACACACACAAATACACACAGAGTCACCCAGACACACACACAAATACACACAGAGTCACCCAGAAAGACTCAAACACAGAAAAGATTCACAGATACACACACACACAAAAGTTCAAACACACAGACTTCACACACACAGAAACACACACAGACTCAAACACAGAAAAGATGCACAACCACCAAGACACACAAGGACACACACAAAGATTTACAGAAAAACACACACAAAAGGACTCCACACACACACAGAGACTCACAGTGACTCACACACACAGAAAGACTGACAGACACACACACACACAGAAAGACTGACACACACACACACACAGAAAGGCTGACAGACACACAGAAAGACCCACAAAGACTGACAGACACACACAGAAAGACACACACAGACACAAAGACTCAGAAAAATTCACACACACACACAAAGAAAAGCCCACACACTGAAAGGCTCCCACAGACACACTCACAGACCCCCAAAAAGACTCCACACTCCCACCCAGAGCCCAGCATCACCTGGGAGGAGGAAGAGCTGCATTCCACTCTTTGTTCCCCTTATCAACTCGTTTATCCAACGACTTTGCCATATAAAACATCTGCATTGTCAGTGAACACCAACGCCTCTGGTAAACCAGAATAAAGCTCCCTATTTCCAAGAGAGTGGTGGTTTTAAAACCTGTATTTCCCTCTCCTCCCTCTCCATAGCCCCAGGCAGCTTCCCACAGGTAGAATAGAGGCCCTTGACAGCTGCTGTGAATTCCCTTCTATTAGTAAAGAATCCCAAACACTGATTTCAGGGTCCCATGTGGCATTTCCTGCATTTCACTGCCATTTTAAGGGCTGCTTTCAAAACATATCAGAGTTTTCACGGATTCAGCCACATGGCAAAGCTGGATAATCGATGGCTGTTAGAGCAGCTCGCTGAAAACATGCAGGGAAAATGCATTTCACCAAATGAGCTCAGGCAGTTCTGAGGATTGGTGACACTGATTAACAATTAACCCTCTTCCAAGCAGATGCAGAAGTTGATTAACTACTGCATCCTCTACACAGAAAGGAAGCAATTCAGGTAAAGAAACCCAAGTAAACAAGAGTTTAAAATCCTCCCAGAAGAAAAGAACCCACTTCTAGGAGCACAGTTATTAGAAGAATCCTGAAGGGATTTCCCCTTACCTCCTTTTCCAAGGAGTAAATCCCATATTCCCCACACAAACCAAGGTTTTACACATTATCTACATCACAAGCATCTTCCTGCAGTAGTAAAATGAGTAAACCCGAAACTTTCAAAGGAACTTTATTGCACATTTTATAGATTTCCCTGGCCCTTTGATGAGCTGCCATTCCAGAAGGCAATCTCAGCTTCGTACCTTTGTTGCTTCTGCTCTCGTCAACCCCACCCATTTCCAGGTTGTCTGTGGGAACAGCACGAGCTGGGGATGAGCCAGGCATCTCCCATCAGGAATGTTTCCAGCAGGGAGCCAAAGCCCACACAGCACCACAAGGATTTGGTCCAGCACCTGCACTTCAGCACCAAGTCCAGCGTGGAGAGAAACAAAACAGGATGGGGATGAGACAAAGGAGAGAAGCCACCAAAAGAACGGTGCTCCAGGAAATCCAGGCTCAGCAAGGGCCACTTTATAAGTGGTATGGAATACAGATTCCGATAATAAATTTGTTAAAGCTGGAGAACCTCTCTAAGATCAATGAGTCCAACCTTCCCCCAGCACTGCCAGGGCCACCACTGCCCCATGTCCCCAAGTGCCACATCCACAGAGCTGGAAATCCCTCCAGGGATGGGGGCTCCACCTGACAGCCCTTTCCATGAAGGAATTTTCCATAATATCCAAAGTAAACCTCTCCTGGAGTAATTTGAGGCTGTTCCCTCTGCTCCTGTCGCTGTCCCCTCCTGGCAGGAGCTGTGCAGAGCCAGCAGGGCGCCCTGAGCCTCCTTTGCTCCAGGCTGAGCCCCCCCAGCTCCCCCATCTGCTCCTCACAAGATTTGTGCTTTTTAAATTGCTTTATCTCATATTAATGCACACAAAAAAAGAATATTGCTTCAGCCAGGCTGTTTGTAAGTGAACCTCCTCCTTCCAGCAAAGCAGGAGCTCCAAACAAGTCAATTCTCTGCAGGTGTAAACCTCGAGTTTCCAGTGGGGCAGCATCCAGTGGTCACCTTTGAAAATAAAGACAATCCCACCATTCTCCCCATCCCACAGGAGGGACATTCTCCTTCCAGGGATTATGGAACAGCTCCCAGTCCAGCTGTTTCTGCTCTGTCAAAACCCAGGTGCTGGGGCTGACCAAAGACATGTAAATCTTATGCACAGCCTGAATCAAATGATCTGGCAAAGCACATGAAGAAAAGATCAAAAAAAAAAAAAAAGCTACAAGCAAGTGGAGAGATGTAAATGAAAGACATTTGCCACAATCCACACAATTCCTATTCCTGCCATTGTTTGGGGGATAATCAAATCCTCCAGGTGCTCAGAACCAAAGCCTTGATTTAAATGCCCAGTCTCAAATGGAAATACATGAGAACTTCACTCCACAAAAGGTTACTTAGAAACTCAGTGGCAAAGATTATTATTTTTTCAGATTTGTTCTGCAGAACAACCTTCAGTGAGCTCCAGTCTGGTGGAGGACAACCTACTCATCTGCCTAGATAATAATGCATTTTTAACAGATTTTATACCCTGTTTCTACATAAATTGTATACATTTTTTCAATCTGTAGACACAGACAACCACATACACACTGTGATTCTCTGATGTAAAACAAGCAGCACTCTAACACATGATGACCCTGGTGACAAACCCCCAAAGCTCCAGCTCAAATATCATTTTTACCTGATAAACTTCACTGAAAATTGAAGAGGCCTTACAGTAATCGCTGGGATTAAAGCAGTGCTCGAAATAAATTCTTTTTGCTTTTCAGTGATAACTAAGAAACACTTCAAGAGTTGTACTGTGGCTGCTTTTAGCTGTGTTGACTTAAAGGTGTCTGAACTGCCAAGTTTCAAGTTTCACCTCTTGCATGTGCCCAGACATGTGATTTAGCACATTTTCCTTCCCCACTGGAGCCTTTTCCATGGAAGCACCGCAGGAAAACAGGGCAGTGCAGTGTCAGGGAAGGCAAATCATTACCTTCCCAGCCACAATGGATTATCTTGAGAAACACTTAATAAACTGATAACATTCCTCACACCCAGACGGTTCCTCTCCGAGCCAAAGAGAAGAGGAAAAAAATAAAGCACCGAGTGATTTAAATGTGAATTTTATCATCAACCCCTCTGTTGCACTCACAGGGAGACAGTCCATGATCTTATCGAGTGGTGGTTAACCACAGGCAAGGTTGTAAACATGGATTTCACCAGTTACGACAGTCCTGACAGTGCAGAGAAGATCTCAGTTCCCCTTATGTTGGCACCTAAGTATACAAGTAAAAATTCCTTTTGCAATTACACATTCTTCTGAAAAGAGTTTGCCGTGTAATTGCTTCGCTGTGGTGGTCAAACTACTCACAAAGCCACACATAGAAATATAAATATATAAATATTTAATAAATATATCCCTTTGCACCTACCTGGGTATTAAGTGAGAAGAAAGAAGGGTTTTATCCACACGGAGTAAAGAAAACTTTCTGTGGGAAGAGAGCTACAAATTGGATTTTCTCATCTTCACAGAAGCAACAGCACATTTTTGGCAATATTAAAGAAGATGGGAAGATGGTTTTAAAACCCCCAAACAGTAGAAATAACATAGGGGTTAACTTATTTCTTTTTAATCTCCAAGCATACACAAAATTACACAACTAAAATATCCAGGTGGAATATTAATATGGTTAATACAATTAGGAAAAAAAGCAGCTTAGCAATATTATATCAGTACAACAACTCTGTAACTATTTATTTTCTTGAGTGTTTATCCAGATAGAGCCTGAAATATCCTGTTTGGAACAAATTTTTGCAGTCTCCTATCACCAGCCAAGGAACCACCAAGTCCTCGTGGTGTCCAAGAGAATTCCAGGCCCAGCTGCCACTTCCATGGTTTCCCAGCCATTTCCCTGTTGGAAGAGCCCTGCAGTGACTCCTTCCCAAGACCTCCAGGCTCTGAGGTCATCCCTAAACCAAATTTTGTCCCCTCATTCCTAAGGGCTCCAGAGCTGTCCCAGAAATAAAGCACAGAAAGGAGAGGAAACGCTTCCTCCTCCCTCTGTGCTGCCAAAATTCATCTGCTGGGCACCTCTGGGACTATCAGGGTTGCTCACAATGCATCCACTCAGCCTTCAAAATCCCAGGGTTGTCCCTCATTTTACCTCCCCTGGCACGACAGCAGCACACAAAGAATAAATTCATGTGTCCAATGACATTTTCCAGGCTTTGGACACCACAGGACATTCTTTTTTCGAGGCAGAACAACCCTTAAACCCAGCTCTAAGTGGCCCTGGTTCCTTTTTGATTCCCTGTGCCCACTCCCATTTTATTCCTGTTTGGATTTTTCAAAGCCCTGCCTTCAGCAGCTGACCTGTGTTTAAAGCCTGAGCCACGCTGCAGCTCTTGGAGCATTTTCTATTGAATTAAGGCATCAGAGGAGCTGCTGTTTGCCCTGGGATTTTTTACAAACCGAGGGAAAACACAGCTCCTTTCAACCCAGGGGTAGTTTTGTCATCCAGCTTTTTGGGAGGCAGGGTCCCACCCTGCAGCTGCAATTCCTAAAGGCTTGAAAGGTTCTTCTTTTGTAAAGAAGGAATGAAAGTTTGCCCAAATACAAAACAAGAGGTTCAGGTGATCAGTTAGTATGGTATGTCTGACACTCCAGAAAGCATTTTATTTTAAATGCTTTCTTTGAAATTTTAAAAAAAGAGAAAAGGCAGTTTAATAAGTGATGCAAAGGCAATCACTCGTCTTCTCCCACCAGCAGATCAATGCCTGGCCATTCCCTGAGCAGAACCTCTCTTGGAAAAGTCGAAACCCTCAGGTTTTATTGCTGAGGAAGACATGATAAGGTATGGAAATGATGTGGAAAATGCCTTTGATCAGATCAGATCTGCTGTCCCAGCTGGCTCCAGTCGATGCACAGAACCAAATTCTGATGCAGAAAGACAAATTCTGCTCCTTGCATATGTTACATAACACAGAAAAAATGCATTTAAAGTATTTGATGTGACTTCTGTTACCTTGTGTGCCTTTTGGTAAAAAGAAGAAGAGGAGAGAAACTTCTCTGTATCAAAAATCCACATCTAAATATTAGATGTGGATTCCTTTTTTTTTAGAGCTGGCCCTTGGTGGTCTCACCAGGTTCTGACAGGGAAAAACAAACCCTGTGAGCACTGAAATATGTGAGCCAAGGCCTTTTCCTCCTCTCCTGGTAATTCTGAGTGAGCTGTTTTTCAATGCCTCTGAAATGTGGCTGCAAACAATACTTTGCCACCAGCCAACCATCATTTGTCAAATCACCAGGGCATTTCTAAGTCAGGGTTGGTCAGGAAAGGGAGGCAAGGCTACCCCAGCATTCAGGACATGGACAATGGCTCAGGAATTGCTTGGAGCAACCTGAGGTTCCCAGCCCTGGCAGGTGGTGGGAGGTATAAATCCGGCATTTCAAGAGTTGATGCACAAAACAATCAGTCCCACAGCCAGGAATGATTGCAGCTGGAGAGGGAGGACACAGCTACAAAGGGATAAAAACAATCAAAACAAATGAACAGCAAACACAGCAAATGGGCTGAGCTTCGATTCACTGCAACACAAATCCATAAATAATACAAACCGCTATGTCATGGTTTGGAAAATATAATCTACTTAGAATATCCTGAGGTGGGGAGGACCCACAAGGACCATCCTGGACATCTCCCACAAGGAAAGGCTGAGAGGGTTGGGATTGTTCACCTGGATAAGAAAAGGTTCTGGGCTGACCTGAAGGAGCCAACAAGAAAGACGGGAGAGAGACACTGACAAAGGATGGAGGGATGGGACACAGGGAATGGCTCCCAGGGCCAGAGGGCAGGGTTGGGTGGGATATTGGGAAGGAATTCCTGCCTGGGAGGGTGGAGAGGGGCTGGGATGGAATTCCCAGAGAAGCTGTGGCTGCCCCTGGATCCCTGGAAGTGCCCAAGGCTGTGCTGGTGGAAGTGTCCCTGCCCATGGCAGGGGTGGGATGGGATGGGATGGGATGGGATGGGATGGGATGGGATGGGATGGGATGGGATGGGATGGGATGGGATGGGATGGGATGGGATTTAANNNATGGGATGGGATGGGATCCATGGGATGGGATCCATGGGATGGGATGGGATGGGATGGGATGGGATGGGATGGGATGGGATGGGATCCATGGGATGGGATCCATGGGATGGGATGGGATGGGATCCATGGAATGGGATGGGATGGGATCCATGGGATGGGATCCATGGGATGGGATGGGATGGGATGGGATGGGATGGGATGGGATGGGATGGGATCCATGGGATGGGATCCATGGGATGGGATGAGATGGGATGGGCTGGGCTTTCAGGTCCCTTCCAGCCCAGGCCCTGGGTGGTGAATGCTCTGAATTCCAGCTGGATTCAGCGCCGAGTTCAAGGTGCCTGGGGCACGGGAGGGAGGCACTGACAGCCCTTCACCTCTGCCTCCCAATTCAGAAAAAATGCAGATTTTAGTTAAATTAGCAGGTTGGTTCAAACAAAACTCTGAGTATTTTACAGTAGCTGTAGCACAAAGTGCAGTTTAAAGGACACTCACAGCCCCGCACCCCAAATCTCTCATTTCCTGTAACCAGTGAAGGAGAAATCCTACCTCACTTCGCACATCACTCTTCTTGTCTAATTGTGCTGTAATTATTAACTTCATTTATGGCTTCACAGAAAAGATATTTTCAAGTCTGTGCAGATCAGCTGTAAATCTGCAGCTCTTTGATACCTCATGAATATTATAAACACCTATTTTAAGGTTTGCTGCACTAGAGGTCGTTTGTGTCAGTGCAAATTTTTTAGCTACAGTCTCAGAAATCTCTCCAAATGTGAGAATTATTACAGGAAAGGGAAGGGAAAATGGGAAATTTGTTTCTGAATAGGATTATTTTGAAGAAATGAAGCCAAATAGCCACTTCTGAAATGTTATAAAGTTACTTTATATATATATATATATATATATGTATGTATGAAAGCTGAAATAAAGAAACAAGAAAATGAAATTTAAAAAAACCACAGGAAAAGTCTTTCCTGAAACTGGAAGAATCTTTCCCTCCTCTGCTGTGGATTTTGAATGTTATCAGACTAGATTGGTATCAGGCAGTGTTGCAATAATCTTAGAAAAATAAAATAATTAAGAGGAACAGAATGCAGCCCCAGGCTGGAATTAGCTCTGCACGGGGAGGTTCCCCAGCCCTTCCAACCACACAGTGTTATCACAACTGCTATCCCAGAGGAGCAGCTGCTGTGCCAGGATCTCCTGGATTTGCTTGGACAATCTGCCTCCTTGACTTCTGCAGAATTTCTGCTGTTGGGTTTTATCAACACACTTGAAATTAATTTTTATATGTTTATATAAACATCCTCTGATTGGACTCTGCACCCATGTGAGGCAGATGAGATGCCCTGAACTTTCTCAAAGAGGGAAGAACCACTGTAATCTTAATTTTTTAATTTTTGATTTGTTTTAAAGGATGGACACAGGAGGAAACTGAAATTTTGGAGCAGCTGAGATCCAGCAGCTGATAATGCTCTGTCCTGAAACAGCCAAGTAGGGGATTGTGCTACAGAATCATTCGCCACAAGGAGCTGGAAACTACAGAAACAACTGCAAGGGTGAGCCTTGGGAAGATGCTCCATACTCCAGCCAGGCACAACAGCAGGAGACAGTGGACTTCCAAGGAAAAATGGTTATCCAGCCAGAAAATGGTGCTGGGACCTGAACACCCACCTGATGCTGTGCAGTTAAAAGGCAAGGAAAATATAAAAAGCACAGATGAGGTCACTTGGTGTGTTCAGCCTGGAGAAAAGACTGAGGGGAGACTCGTCCTGGTCTGGAGCTTCCTCCTGAGCTCCTCCTGCTCTGTGGGACCCAGGGATGGCTGGAGCTGTGCCAGGGGAGGGATTTAGGAAAATGTTCTTCCTCCAGAAGGTGCTGGGGCACTGAATTCCCCCAGGGAATGGTCCCGACCCCAAGGCTGCCAGAGCTCCAGGAGCCTTTGGACAACGCTCCCAGGGATGCCCAGGGTGGGATTTTGGGATGTCTGTGCAGGGCCAGGGGTTGGATCAATCCAACCCAGAGTATTCCATGATCCTGCAATGGATTTTTTTAGCTACCAGTTGAAAGAAAGAAAAAAACCCAAACACTCTAAGCCAACATCTAACCCAGCAAAACTCTTCATATCCAAAGCACCAAAACCCCTCATATCCAGCCTTAAATAACAATTAATTCTAAGCCCAACCAGTCCATGGAAAGGAGGTTTGAGGCACTGTGAGGACACAAGAGGCTCCTCTCTCCATGCCCTAAGCTTTTAGCGCCATTTCAGTGCATTAAGTTGAGCTCTGAACGAGTGCAATTTGCCACAACAGGTTTCTTCACATCAGGACAAAACCGGGGCAGCATTTTTCCCAAAAACAAGGATTAGATGACGCTAAGTGCTCCCATCTGCATGTTTAGACTCTGAGCAGGGTAATCACCACACTCCAGGGCACGATCCCTGGGGCTTGGGGAGATAATCTGGTGTCTGTCTTGCTGCTTTTGAAGTGGCCCAAGTGGGGAGGTGAGGAAGGGAGGGTCTAAGTGTGCCCTGAAGCACCAGTTCTGCACCAGTGCCAGAGGCAGCTCCACAGATCTGAAGGATGAGCCAGCCTGGGATGGCAGCCTGCTCCTTCCAGCTCCCTGCACTGCATGGCAGATGCTTGAGGGATCAAAGATTCCATGGAGCAATTTGGCAAGGAATTATCAGAGAAACAAGGGCCTACAGGCCACTGAAGATGGTGGTTGGTGGAGGTTTTTTGCTGGTTAAATTTTAAATGACAGACAAAAATGATAATATTTGGCACTTAAACCTAGGGCAAGTTTGCTCCTACGACTGGTGTTGGTTCTCCATCCATAAAAACCAAGGCAGGCCTAAGGATTGCAGTCCTGCTTCCCTACCATTTGGAAATGCCAGTGGAATTGGGATGCAGGAAAGAAAGACACATTTCTTTACAGAAAAACAGAACTATTTTGACATAGGAAAGGAAATTGTTCTCACAGACACGGTAATTTATGAGCAAAACTAATTAGGAGTGTGAAAACAACTGTATTTCAAAATTTTGAATAAACAGAATGTTCAATCTATTTATACACCTGATTTTTCAATCACTTACTGCAGGCACCTCCTCCCACTTTGCTTATCAACATGTATTCCTGTTAGAAAAAATGAAGGATAATGAAGGATGAAAAGAAAGGATTTAGTGGACCTTCCTCTGGACTGAGAGCTGGTGAGTGGAACCATTAAATCCAAGAGTCCACAACTGTCCCTAAAGAGCAGTGAGGGCAGGACAGGGTTCAACCAGCAGTGAATGTGGCACCTGTACAAACTTCAGAAGGAATCCTGGGAATGGGATGAGCTTTAAGGTCTCTTCCAACCCAAACCATTTTAGGATGATTCATTTGAGCTTTTTTAACACAAAAACTCTAATCCTCGACTGCCTCACTTCCAGACTTGTAAAGTATCAACAGTGGGGTTTGTAAGTTTATTCCAAGCAGGTTTCACACAACAGTTTAGATTTGTTTGAACATCGAAGCAAAACCCAGATCAAACCCAAATGAGCACCATTTTACCCCATATTTGGGCCCAAGCCAAAGCCTATAGTTCAAACCAGGTACCTCAAAAAGCCCCAGGCTTCAGGCCAGAAATCCCAGCCTGGATTGTAGCTCGTGCTCCCTGTTCTGGCTGCTCATGGGCACAGCAAGAAAACAGGGAATGCCAACAGTTATCCTGATTCACTTAAATCATGGAATCCCTGGATGGTTTGGGTGGGAAGGGACCTTAAAGCTCATCCCATTCCACCCCTTGCCGTGGGCAGGGACACCTTCCACTATCCCAGGCTGCTCCAAGGCCTGTCCAACCTGGCCTTCAGCACCTGGCACTGGGAACAAGCAGCCTGGTGATCAGCTGTCTGCTGGAAGCACGTGCAAGGTGAAACCTCTTATTTGGACTGCAAGATTCCCACAGCAATTAATGGAAAAATACCTGCCAACATCACATGCATCATTCAATCCGGCTCAATCCTTCAGGAAAGCTGCAGCCTGAGCTTCCCTCTGAGGTTTATTGGCGTGGCCCTATCGTGGGTGCCTTTTCACCACTTCTGAACTGTTGGACATGCCCCTCATCCAGGAGGCCTTTGAGTCACACATGGGAATAACCGAAGCATTCCTTTCCTTTGAGTCCACCAGATCCAGCCAATGGATCTGAGGAAAGGAATTAAAATATTGAGGAACTTAGAATTTAAAAATAAAAGAGGGGAATTTGGAGAATTCAGGCAACAAAGTTATTATTTTTTTCAATTTTTTATCACAGAATGGTTTGGGTTGGAAGGGATCTTAGAGCTCATCTTGTTCCAACCCCTTCCATGGGCAGGGAATCTTCCACTGGGAGGTGGAAGTCTTGATGACTTCTTCTTTGTAACCCAAGTTTGCAGCTCCTGGTTTCAGACTGGGCTCTCCTACGTAATTACCACAACCATATAAACAGCATAAAAAGAAACATTCCTTCTCTCTTCTCCCACAGCTGAAACTTAGGAAAATGGAAAACCAGACAGGAAGAGATTGGGATAACCTGCATGGCATGAACCTACTGTGAGTTAGCAAGGCACAGGCATCTCTTCCACAGAGCTCCCAAGGGTGCAGGAAAAGGCGCTGTTCCTGTAAAACTGATTTTTTATCCCTTGCAGCACCTCAGGCTTGCCAAGAGCACAACCTCCCTGAACCATTGGCCACATCTCCCCTCGTGCTGGCTGTGCTCTCCCTCCTCTTCCTGCCAGGAGAGGGAATTCACCACAGGCATCCCGAGGATCGCGCGCAGGATCCGTTCCGCCTAAGCTGATTATGGGATTTCCCGCACTCCCGACAGCCAACACCATCCAGATGTCAAAGCTCTGAGAGAGCCAGGCTGAGGCTAAAGGCCTGCAGATTATCCCCTCTGGAAGGGATGTCACCGAGAGGATGTGACTGGCAGGGAGCAGAGCGCTGCAATTATCACGCTGGGAAGCGCTAATTGACTTAAAGCAAGGAAGGCACGGCGGGAAGAGGGAAAACTCTGGTAGCTGAGTTAATTGTGGGCTGCCTGGAAGAGTAAAAGTATCACCATGCAAAGGTTGATGAGTCACCAAGCTGTGGAACAACAAGGTCAGCTCCCTTGCTCCGTGCCATAAAACATCCCTCTGCAATTACCTCTGGAATTCACCTGCACTGTAGGTACAGGGCCTGGCCGGGCCATGGGACACAGACACACCACAACAGGGACAGAGTCTCCTTCTCTGAGCTGCTCCAGCTGTTCTCAAACTCGATTCTTTGTCTTCATAAACCTTTTAATTATTTTATCCTGCTCTTAAAAGCTCATCCAAACAGAGGCAGAACGGGGCGTGCAATGGGGGAGGTTCATTGTCATGGGGGAAGCTTGAAAACTTTAAACTGAGAGGTTCAAAACCGACCTGGGAAACGGCGATCTCAGCACTGAATATTTCATCATTTTAAACAAAAACATGTTTATTGAAGGAGAGAAACTTGACTCATTCTGTGAGCATCTGGGATTACCAGCACTGCATTTCTGGAGGAGGCTGCAGCACATGGCTCTGCAATTGCTCTGATCTCTGCCTTTGCTGTTCCCTGACAAAGGGCAAATCACACAATCCCATTTTCCTGGGATTGCCCTTAGGAATCAACCAGCTGGGTCTTGCAAAGCAGTTTTATCTATGTGACCCATATACACTCATCATCAACCCCAGGACTGTTTCCATTCCCTGCATCAGCAGAGCACCCACGGGCCTCGTGCAGGATTGAGCCCTCGGTGCCCAGGATCCCACACAGCACTGCTGGCTGCTGTTCCAAGGGGATTGCAGCCTGATTCAGCACAAGGATATGCATTTGGATATAGGGAATAGGTGCAAGAAGCCTGTGTCCATTCTGGAGAAAAGCACCACGCAAAAGGCAGCATTCCTACAGCCTGCCAGCATCAGCCCAGCACCTGCTCATGTGCTTTCATAGGATCCCAGAATGGTTTGTGTTGGAAGGACCTTAAAACACATCCCACTCCACCCCTGCCATGGGCAGGGACACCTCCCACTGTCCCAGGCTGCTCCAAGCCCCATCCAACCTGGCCTTGGACACTTCCAGGGATCCAGGGGCAGCCCCAGCTTCTCTGGGCACCCTGCGCCAGGGCCTCCCCACCCTCCCAGCCAGGCATTCCTTCCCAATATCCCATCTATCGCTGCCTTCTGGCAGTGGGAAATCATCCCACTTTGTCCTGCTGCTCCAGGCCCTTATCCAAAGTCCTTCCCCAGCCTTCATGGTGGGCAGCTTGTCTTTTTCACTTACAGCTTTTGCTCCACTAAGTACATTTTTATCGTGTTCTGTCATTTCCTACGGTGAAGCCCTAACTCACCCACTGTTACAGAGCCCAAGGTTTGCGTCCACACCTGTGGAACACGGAGCCCAGCACTTTTTACAGCTCTATAATCATCAGGAGATGTGTAATAACTGCACTTTTACAAGAGACCTGTAAAACACACGCTGTGATTTGGGTCCCAAGCACTTGATGCTGCACACCCAGCGCTTCCCACAGCCTGGCTCCTTCCTGCCAGCGCCACAGCTGCTCGGGCACCCTGATTTTGGTGCCACTTCCCACTCCCCATGAGGCTGGGGACATCCTGGTTTAGGTGCCATGTCCTGCTCCCCAAAACCAGTGGGGCTGGGGACACCCTGATTTTGGTGCCACCTCCCATTACCCAAAACCATCAGGGCTGGGGCCACCCTGGCTTAGCTGCCACCTCCTGCACCCTGATTTTGGTGCCACCTTTCTGTCCCCACAAGGCTGGGAACACCCTGATTTCAGTGCCACCTCCTGTTCCCCAAAACCACCAGGGTTGGGGACACTGTGATTTTGGTGCCACCTCCCACTCCCCAATACTGCTGGGATTGGGGACACCTGGTTTTGGTGTCACGTCCTGGTCCCCACAGGGCTGGGAACACCCTGATTTGGGTGCCACCTCCTGATTTGGGTGCCACCTCCCACTCCCCAAAACCGCCGGGGTTGGGGACACCTTATTTCGGTGCCACCTCCCGCTCTCCGCAGGGCTGGGGACACCCTGATTCCGGTGCCATCTCCTGCTCCTTGATACCGCTGGGGACACCCTGATTTCACTGCCACCTCCCGCTCCCTGTGGCTCTGGGGACACCCTGATTCCGGTGCCACCTCCTACTCCCCGCAAAGCTGGGGACACCCTGATATCCCTCCTCCCTGATACTGCTGGGGACACCCTGATTCCGGTGCCACCTCCCGTTCTCTGTGGCCCTGGGGACACCCTGATTTTAGTGCCACCTCCTGCTCCCTGTGACTCTGGGGACACCCTGATTTCAGTGCCACCTCCCGCTCCCTGATACTGTTGGGGACACCCTGATGCGGGTGTCACCTCCCGCTCCCTGTGACGCTGGGGACANCCCGGGTGCGCTTGGGACACCCCGTTTCCGCTTCCATCTCCTCCTCCCTGATACTGCTGGGGACACCCCGATTCCGGTGCCACCTCCCGCTCCCTACAGGGACACCCCGATTCCGGCTCTCCCTCCCTCTCCCCGCTCCCTCCGGGCTGGGGATGGGGTTCAGCATCACCTGGGGCGGCAGAGAGGACCCGCAGCGCCGAGCCCGCCCCGCTCCCCGCTCCCTCCCGGGCCCTTCCCCGCACTCACCTTCCGTGCCGGGACACCGGGACACCGGGACAGCGGGACACCGGGACAGCGGGACACCGGGACACCGGGACAGCGGGACACCGGGACACCGGGACAGCGGGACAGCGGGACACCGGGACACCGGGACACAGCAGCAGCAGGACACGGACACAGCGGGGCTGTTCTCCCCCGGCCGTGCGGGCGGGGCGGGCGGAGGAGGAACCGGGGCGGAGCGGGCGGCTCGGACACCGCGCCCGCCCCCGGGGCGGCCGCACCTGCGGGGGGAGAGGGAGCGGCTCCCCAGGCTCCCGTGGCACCCCCACCTCACCTTCCCCAGCCCCGGTTTTCCATCACGGGAAAGCTCCTCAAGGATGAGCTGATAGGCGCGACCACGCGGGATCTTAATCCCAAACTGATATCCTCATTTGAGGATGAATACAGCTTCCCTTGGGTTCGGCTCTGCTAGAAGAGAAATTTAAAGTTTGAGCTAAGGAGTGTTTAAATCAACAGCAGCAAACTTGCAGCGAGGATTTTTCTAGGGATGCAACTCCCATTCCTTTGTTTTCCCCGTGCTCTTGCGTAAGCTGAAATCTTGGAAATGGATACAGTAATTTGTGATGTTTTCATAGAGTTAATTAACTGCTGCAATCCCACATGCCGAAAATGAAATTGTAGGGATAACTTGCAAACAGCCTGCTCCATAATTGAGTTCATCCTCCAGGCACGAGCTTTATCAAAGGGATCTTGAAGAGTGAATCTTTTTGACTCATGGAAAAAGCTCTGGCACCGTGCAGTGTTTGCCTTCCTCTGCAGGACTCTTGGGGAATGGTTGCACTTCCCATCTGCTCTCCTTAATATAAACCATCTACACTGGAAAAACTCTTCTTCCCGGGTGGAGCCACCCTCATCCTGCAGCAGCTTCTCAGGGGGTGAGGAGGTGCCCCTTATGCACTGAAAGCAGCACAGTGCAAAAATTATTCCGATTTTTAAATAACTGACTTCAAATTTTACTGGACTTTATTCTAACTCTGCTAGGCATGGTGCAAAAAAACACATAATCTTCATTAGGAATCTACTCAGCAGCAAAAAAAGGGAGCAATCCATTCCTACAGAAACCTTGGAGTGCCTGGAATTTGCATTGCTGAGAAAAGTAACGATTTAATTGAGAAATGCTCAGAGTAATAATTACTGGAAATAAGCTGTTTATGAAGCTCCCGAGTGTGTCCTAAGGGAGGTGGCAGGGACACAGGAAGTTCTACTCCATTACACTCTACATAAAGTGTGATATTCCTATAGAAATGGAAATGCAGAGGGGAAGTGAAAGAGCCTCCCTGTCATCCTCCAGGTTACTGGAAAAGAGGAGGAAGAAGGAATATATCCATGGAAAGGTAGTGAAGGTGAAATTATTAAAAAAAAAAAAAATTAAATTCTGCTGTGTTCATTTCCCAGTGATCCAAACCTTCTAATTAGTGCCCCTGGATCCCTGGAAATGTCCAAGGCCAGGTTGGACAGCGCTTGGAGCAGCCTGGGATAGTGGAAGGTGTCCCTGCCCATGGCAGGGGGTGGAACTGGATGAGCTTTAAGGCCCCTTCCATCCCAAAGCATTCTGTGATTCTATGGTTTTATGGATTAATTTCCACAGGTTTAGAAGGAAAGCTAAAATCCAGAGTGTGGCCTTGGATGTGCACTCCAGAACGGGTCATTCACAGAGTCATGGAATATCCTGAGGGAAGGGACCCACGAGGATCACTGATCCAAGTGCTGGCCCTACACCCCAAAATCCCACCCTGGGAGCGTTGTCCAAAGGCTCCTGGAGCTCTCAGGGCCCATTCCCTGGGGGAATTCAGTGCCCCAGCACCTTGGGGGGAAGAACTTTTCCTGATACCAACCTAACCCTCCCCTGGCCCAGCTCCAGAGTCCCTGTCCCCGCTGTGTCACAGAGGCCACACGGCAGAGTTCAGCTCAGTTTTATTTTCCACTGTAACGGATTTCGAATGATACATCATGCAGGCTGCCAGTGTATCCATCCATCTCCGACAGAACTTCAGCACGAAGATAAAAGACTTTATCTCCACGGGCTGGGGGAAGGAGGCTTCAGGTCTGCTATTAAGAGTTTAATACAGTTCAGCATCATTTGATGCAATGGCAAAAAAATTTCCCCTTGTTACCAGCAAAACGTGTCCACAATTTATTTCCTTTTTTTTGTTTGTTTGTTTTTTTTTCTCCTAAATTGAACACTACTGTAAAGATACATAGAGCCCAGAGAATACACATCTGCAGTACACATGACACACTTTACAAACTAGACAGGTAGAAATGTACAGAATGCCTGAGCCCCCGCGGCTGTGCCCGGGGCAGCGGGGTTTCCATCCTGCACAGCGGATGGGGCCGGTGCACGGCGCGCTTCCCACAGGCACGGTGAGGACAAGAGTCAAAGCAAGGGGAGATCAGGATTATCCTGCCCACTGGTTGCCCTTTGCCCATGGAGGAGTACTTCATTTGTGGGTAGGTGAGGTATTTCTCCTCCTGGGAGGGGATCTGATGAACCCTTTTCCTTCATGGCCATTTGGTTTGAACGCTTCGTCAAAGAAAGCAATGTTCGAATTATAATTCTTTTGTCTATTTTCAAGCCTAAAGGTTGGTTTAGATGGGATATTGGGAAGGAATTCCTGGCTGGGAGGGTGGGGAAGCCCTGGCACAGGGTGCCCAGAGAAGCTGTGGCTGCCCCTGGATCCCTGGAAATGTCCAAGGCCAGGTTGGACAGGGCTTGGAGCAACCTGGGACAGTGGAAGGTGTCCCTGCCCATGGCAGGGGTGGAACCAGCTGATCTTAAAGATCCCTTCCCACCAAACCATTCCATGATTCTATAATTTATAAAGATTTCAGGCAAATGTGCATCTCCGTCCATCGGACTTGATAAAGTGAAATTGCAAAGTTACTCAAGGTCCTGTAGGCAGGAATTGTCACAGTAAAATTCTTTTTGTGACTTATTTTTTTCAGTATACTCAGGATAATCCAACTCTCACCCTTGTTGAGTTAAATACAGAACTTAAAAATGCATCAGCCAAGGTCTTTCCAGGCTTAAAACTTCCCTTGCTTTCCAGAAAACAAGTCGATGAAACGTGAACTCAAAGGACAAACACAAGATATTTCAACATATCATTAAGAGAAGCTCAAGTGAGCCAGAAATACTTTTTAATTACTAGCAAAAAGAACAATATGCACTTCAGTTCCATCTGAAATCCGTTTTCCATTCCATGAATGGTATTTCCACCCAAATTTGTCCCATGCATGACATTTTAGATGTGAAATTTCCTTTGCGCTGTACAAACCACAACGTTAAAAACGAGCCTTGAATAAATAGAACACAACACTCAAAGAGCAAAGAAAGTAAGATGAGGTCAGGAAACAGCAAGAGACAGGTTCTGATCTCTGCAGAGCAGATGTGTGGTTTTCCTTTCCAGATATAAAATGTGAAAGCCTTAAAAATGGTACAAAAGTGGAATATACAACACGCGGTACAAACTGAAGTCGCCTAAATAAAATAGGCTTAAAAAATAAAAATCAATACATAAGCAGAATATGTTCAACTGAGAATCCATCATCTCCAATCATTAAATATCTCAGGCATTTCATTTTGAGGATTTTAGCCTAAGGCATCTTTGGGGCATTCCTGAAAGTCCTCCTGCAGTGTTGATATAAAAGTTAACTTGGAGAAACTTCACCTTTTTTTCTGCTGGTGGGACTGACTGGCTGATCAGCACCAGCACGAGGAAGAGATGTCCAAGTTAACTCATTCCTCAAGCTGCAGGAAGCTGTCAGAACTGGAAAATTCCTGGTGATGCCTGGAGAAATTGAGAAATTTGTTTTAATGAATGCTGCATCTACAATATAATTCCGTACCAAACTCTGAGAGACACAACAAAAAGTTTGCCTATAATACAAAATCTTCGACAGCAAATAAGTTTGGGATCTTTTCCTAGAACCAAAACAAGAGGATTATTAGTTCCTAGTAGAAACCTCAGCTCTGAACAGCTGGTAAGATAGCACAGAGTAGTTCTGAACTAGTGATTTTATTAAAGATTGCATATGGCAAGTTCACAGTTCATTCTTCTGGCAGTGCACATGCATGTAACGAAAGAAAATATAAAACTTTGGAAAATACAAAATAAATTAAATACATGCAAATCTGCAACTTCATTAAATATGTTTAGCAAAATGCTCCCCAAAATAGTGCAACATTAAAAAAAAAACAAAAAAAAACAACAAACCAAAACCAGTTAAATTAAGTCCAACTTGCTTTGCAACACCCTAATTTCAGTAGAAAAAATTATCTAAAGTCAATTCACAATCTTCCAAAACACTCTACCTAACTGAATGGTTCTACACCTACCAACAAACACATTCAGAAGTTAAAAAAAAACCTCCAATCAATCTCAAACGAAAGAAGAGCAAATGTCTGCAAAAGGAGACCAGAGGGCTGGGCTGGAGCCTTCCCAAAATCCCGGCTGCCCCGAGCCACAGCTCCCACTGCCCCAGGAGATGTCTGGGAGGGAGGAGGAGGAGGAGGAGGAGCACCTTCTGCCTGCCAGCAGAACCTTCCCCGAGCAATTCCAGTGCCCCCTTGCTGGGAAGATGGGAATTTGCTGTCTGGCACGGAAGGGAGATGCAAGGAAGGCTTTTCCTTACCTCTGGAGCACATTCCGTAGGATGACTGGGTACAGTGGCTGCTAAAGACATTCCTTCCCCCTGGCAATGTGCTCCTCACATCCCAGCAGACACATTCCCAAATTTGGTCTGCAAAGGACAGCTCGAGTGTACAACTCTCACCTCCTGGTGGATTGATTTTTTAAGGAAGGGTTTGTGGGATTTTACTTTCCTTTGTTCTGGTAGGGGACTGTTCCCTCCAGGATCTGAATTCCGGTGCGAACAGATCGGGGCTTGTCCAGGGGAAGGGGGAGGAGGGAGATGCCTGTTGGATTTTCCAAGACAAGATTTCCACAGCATTCTGAAAGCCTTCAAAACTTCCTAGGGAACAACACTCACAAACACATGGCTCAGCCATCCCACTCCAGGAAAAGCCACCACTGCAGGGAGAACTACAAGGAGATCGGAGCTTAATTTTAAAACAGGTCACACAGATAAATTCATGGAACCACCAAACTTCAAATCCTAGGTCTATACTAACAGATTTCTCTGCATCCCATTTGATCTTTACCAGGTACTGCAATAAAGGTTATTTTATACAGTCCAAAGATTTTTTTTTTCCTTAATCAGGATATTACAAATGGTTCTTTGGGGAAATTTCCTTCTGAAAATGTTAAGCAGTAAAATTAAAACCACATAGCAGCACATTTTCATCCCCTAAAAATATAAAACAATATGTATATTATACAGGAAATCAGTCATGACAGAGCACAATCACCTGCCTTGGATGGCACTTGGTCATTGAACAATTCTTGGATGCCAGAAGTCGGGAATTACCGATGCCAACAGAGGACTTGGGGGGAAAAATAAAAAAGCATCACTCTGAGTGGAGAAGCCCCAACCTAAGCAGCGCCAAGGGCTCGTGGAATTGGGAGTGGCAGACTCCCTGTCCTTACTGAGGAGGTTCCATACATTGTGCAAGGATTGGAGGAGGCTGGAGCTGGACACTTCTGTACACGTGGAGATCCTAGGAAGCTCGGAGCAGCCGGGAGCGGGGCGTCGCCGAGGGCCGTGGGGAGCGCAGGGTGGACGGGACGTGGAGAGGGGCAAAAAAAGAAACTAATGTGACTTTCATGACAGTCCTTAACATGCTAAGTGGAACTGACCTGCCAGAGAGAGCCAGAAAGGGGAGGGAAATTAGTGGGGTTTGGAGATTAAGGAGCAGATCACGCAAATATGACAGAAATCAAAGAGATAAAAGCGGGGTCATGTAAAAAAAAATTATGGAATTGGGGTCTCAGAACAAATCAATTCTCCTATGGAATTCCCTCTCTGCCAGCCTGGCTTTATGTCTCACCTAAACACCATCTAAAGGTCCAACTTTTTTCCCCTTCAACTTTTCCTTTAATGGGATTTTTCTCTGTGCTGCTCGGATGTGTGCTTATGTTATGCAATAAGTGAGGGAGGTAACAGCAGCTGAGTTTGAAAATTATCAATCAAAGGGATGGAAAAGCACAAATCCAAGCCAATTCTTCTGTTCTGTGTCTCCTCACAGAGACCTTTTCCTAATATACACACATATATAAAATAAGTGCTTACAGAAATTTATATATAATATCATAATACTATAAAAATATACCATATAATTTTAAATATGCCCATTATACAAGCACCTTGCTCACTAATTTAGTCATTCCATCCATTCAAGGCACATTACCAAGTACAAAGCTTACTTGATTCATCTTCATAAAGGTTATAAAGTTGATTCTAAAACATCTGAAATACAGACTTTTTAAAACTTCTGGGTTGGAATTGTTTTCCCCCCCACCACAATTTTCATATGGAAAGCATCATGTAAGGAATTGATTGTGCCTGGCAAGTTTTTGAATCAGCCTTGTATGGATCCCCAATTAATTCTCCAATTAATCATTTTCTTGGATAGTTATTAAAAAAAAACTTGTCCAAATTCAAGGTCAGGTTATAAAAATAAATAGATAAATATTGATGCATCAGTGTTTTTAAATTTACCCTAAATTAACAGGGAATTGTCACTTAGTTGTCACCCTAATTTACACCTTCAAGGAAACCAGGACGTTAATTAATTTATGCATCTGACTGGCTACATTAATGATGGTCTGGCTGGATTAAATATACTTATTCAGCTTGAATTTCAAGGCAGAATTTCAAAATGAGCTGATTTCTATTTACACTGGTTTGGCCACACATTTAAGCAGGACAATTCAACATTGATTTCTCCCACCTCATGCATTTCCCCCATTCTTCACTTCAGCTTTACCACAACCCTGCAAGGGACCCTCAGGTTTGCTCAGACACTGCCTTTATGATTATTTCTAATTCTAAAACTGATTATTAACATAATTTTTCCTTAATTATTTAGAAAAAAATCATAGAAAACTATCTTATATATTGAATTTGAGGATTCTAGGTTTTGGCCTAGATTTTGTGGGGTGGCATCGGAGTAAAAACCAAAAAATATGTATCAGAATTTTTGCTTTTTTAATTCCAGGTCTTATTTGAAAAAAATCTTAATCTTAAATTTACTTGAATCCTACACTTTGTTGAGTTACATTTAGCAACTATCCCCATCTAGAGCTTTAAAAATGCCAGTATCAAATGATGCTCTGTAGAGAACCAGCAGAGAAAAAACCCCACAGCCACTGAGTGCTGCTCTTTAAAGTGTTGAAAAATTACAACTCTTCACAAAATTAATTAATTTTATGAGATTTAGGCTGAAAAATATCTTTCAAGGTAACAAATTCACTGCACTTGTATTTTCAAAGCATCTGTGGTGTGGACAGAGGGAGGAATTCTCTCTCAGGGACTTTCAGAAGCCCTCAGCTTCCTGAGGCTCCTGTTTAAGGCAGATCCCAGGAATGTGCAATTTCAGGAACACATCTGATTAAAATCCACATTTCCTTCTCTTCCATCTGCTGGGTTAATCCATCATAACCACTGACCAGTCTAACAGCACTAAATGTCTTTTATCTTCATGGTGAATAATGAATGAACACAAGATAAATCTCTCCTCAGCAAATGTTGATAGAGAAACCTCACTTTTATTTCACTGCTTTTAAATGACTATAAAAGCAAGTTTGGTTCTAATTCCAGCTGGGTAGAACTGCACCATTCCAAAGCACTTTGTGCAGAGCATGGGAATGTCTTAATATTATGGAAATAATTTGGATGAAGTTTTCTCTGAACATGTACTACCTTTACTAACACCCTTACTCAGACCCCTGGGTTTCCATCCAAACACCTCAGAATTCAGATTATTCAGACACTCTCAAGTTTGGCAGCCAAATAGTTGCAATTTGCCAATAATCTTCTTAACCAAAGGACCAAAACTGATGAGAATTGATCTTCAATCACTGCCCAGCCTTCCCTGACTACATCTTCCAGACTTATTTCTAGATATGAACAAAAAACCTAGAACACACTGATTAAATGGTTTCATTCCAACCTGTGGGGCTGCCACTTGGTTTTCAGATTTTTCCTACTTTTTTCAGAAAACCCAAGTCCATAATTTTATCCAGTTCCTTCTGAGATCTTCCATCTTTTTTTTCTCCAGCCTCACTTTTCCTGAGCTCCTCTCCACAGCCCTCAAATCTAAACCCCAGCATCTAAAATATCTGGTGGGTATTTTATGCCTCCTGATTGATTTTTATGGACTTCCACAGTCCTGTCTTATTATTACAAACCCATCTAATTGGAAGTGTCTTTGTTAATAACTTTTATTAATCTAGCAATGTTTTATTAATCAAGTTGTTCACTTGACATGTGTGGCCTGTTTGAGCCTGACACTTGATTTCACAGCAGTTGGTATATTAAAGGTGCATTTCTTTGAGGAAGGTGGCAGCTTTTTTTGGCAGCTTTTTTTCCCTTCAGAGTAGCTGTTACAATGAATGTTTAGAAATCTCTGACAAGCCTCTGTAGCCCACTGTTTGCCTGGTCACAGAGGTGGGAATGCAATGAAGCATCTCACTTGTGAGATGAAAAAGCCAATTTCAGACCAGAATGAACTAAATGCACAAAACCACTCAGCAAAGCTTTGCCCTAATTTATCCACAGAGGAAATATGTTGCTGGAAGCTCCAGGCTCATGGCAAACACAATGAGCAGGAACAATCCCCCAGCACAACAACAGCTTGAGTGTGGTGTGATGGATGGTTGGCATGCAAGCCTGACATGAAACAATCCCAAAAAAAGCTAAAAACACCCAAGAACGCCTCGAGGGAACCACAGACCATGAAGAGAGTTGTGAGACAGAATTAATCCTCAAGGAGGGCAAAAAGCCAGACTTGGAGGGACAACTTTGCAGTCCCTGAGCTGCTTTTCACAATGTCTTGCTACCATCCATCTCTTGGCATATCTGTGGAATAAAGTGGTCATCTAAAATCTTCCCAATCAAGAGCATTTAAAGAAAGAAATGGGAGGGTAGAGTCCATGGAACAGTCTCCTGGGAATATGCTGCTCATCTCTTGCTTAGGAGAAACCTTCAAGCCCTTGCAATTAAAGTAAAATATTTCGATTTTTTTTTTTTCATCAAGAGAACTAAGAGTGCAAAGTTTGCCAAATGGTGCCACTCAAATTTGGAGATGCCTCTGCTGCCACTTACAGCTGCTCTACCCCTATCCCAGGCTGGAATATCCCAACATGGAAACACATCCACGGTACAGAAAGCTGAAGATGATACTGGCAGAAGGCACCTTTGGAGCTGTATTTTTACATGAGTTTCACACCTCTACATGTGAACCTCATTACAGGTTTACCAGAGCAGTTTTTAAAAAATTTTGAAGTGCTAAGTCATTAAAATAAAACCTCTCCCCAGCAGCTGGCTAAGTTTTCTAACTCAATTAGTGAGTGTTGTGATTACCAGCAAACAACTACTAAAAACAGAAAAAAAAATTACTGAAATATAAGGGAACTGAGTGATCAGTGGCAAAGGAGATGAGTGAGTTCCCCTGGTCTTACTTCTCATTTATTTGGTGTTGTGGTAGTAGCTGGAGTTGGACATCCCTCCCCCTCGGATGGCGTGGACGGCCGTCGGAGACGACGCTGGGTAATGACCAGGGCGGATGGGCTTGGCTGCAGAGGGAGACAGGAAGCAAACAGCACATTTTAGCTTTCATTTTTCCACCTCACATTGTCCTGCAGGACAAACCCCACTGTTTCCCTGGTCTGTAATCCAGCTCTGAGCAGCACAGCATTCCCTGCCTCGGCCAACAACAAACACACCCGTTTTCCTGGTGGCAGAGCCCTTCCCATGCATGGGATCTGCAGAGATTATGGAGTAACAACAGAGGGAAGTCACTTGGTGGGCAGTGAGGTACTTTCCATGTCCAATTTATACCATTCCAGAAGATGCCAAGACAAAGCTGGATCTCTAAAAGAGGAAGCATTGAGGAGGTAACACTCTGTGCTGCCTGATTCTCCCTCAGGATTTTATCCACCAGTATTGGCACCTCCATCCAAACCATTATCCTTCAGCAATCCCAACAAATTATTCCAACAATTGCCCCATCCCTCGGTTGTGTGCACACATTAGGTTGTGCCTCAGAGATATATCAATATCTGAATTACAAAGGGAGGCTTTTTGGGAATGAAATCACACGGAGGAGTAATCAGGGGGAAAAAAGAGAAAGGGAAAAGGTCCAGAAAGGCAAGGAAAGAATGAAAGCAGAGGGAGAGCGTGTGGGGGGAAGAGGAGGAAGAAAGTGAGCGACTAATTTAAGGAGACAAGTTTTCAGGTCACTAGCAGGGCACACAAGACCCATTATGCCCTTTATTTACCCAGCCAAACAGCAAGGCCTCTTTAAACCTGAGGTGGGGCAGATTCCATGAAAAAGCCAGGCCTTTAAAGATTCCTGTGCAGCGGAGGAGAAGCAACCCCTGGCTGCTTCCAGAGCTCCCTCTGCTCAACCCCCAGCAAGCAGAGCAAGCCTGAGGCACGTGGGCAACCCTTTCAGCTCCATGTCCTCACCAATTTGGGCAGAGTGTGCTCTCCTGGCCATGTTTTTGGCTCTCACGGCCTCCTTAATGCGATCCACCTCCTGCTGGTAGCGCTTGCGGTCCCTCATGGCGTTCTCCTTGGCCTCCTTCAGTGCACTCTCCAGGGCCTTAACTCTCTCTGCCGTAGCTCGAAGGCGTTTCTCCAGCTTAGGAAGCTCGCAACGAAGATCTGCATTATCACGTACCAGCTGCAGGGAAAAGTGCAAGGTCAAGGGTCCAAAAGATCCCCTCAGAAAGTGGAGGGGAAATGTAAATTAAAGGGTCCAAAAGATCCCCTCAGAAACTGCAGGGGAAATGCAAATTAAAGGGTCCAAAAGATCCCCTCAGAAACTGCAGGGGAAGTGCAAATCAAAGGGTCTAAAAGATCCCCTCGGAGCAGGGGAAATGCAAATTAAAGGATCCAAAAGATCCCCTCAGAAAGGGCGAGAAAAGTCCCCTCACAAGGAGGGGCAAAATGCCACTGCTTGCTCTCCACGCTTTGTGTACTAAAATTTAACTGATTTCTTCCAGAAATGACTGTAAAAAGCTCATATTAAAGAGAAATTTAGAGTATCCTGAGCTGGAATGGGCCCACAAGGGTCAGTGAGTCCAGCTGCTCACCCCACACGGGACACCCCAACAATGCCACCCTGTGCCTCAGAGCATTGTCCAAATTCAGTTTTGCTCACAAAATTCTTTTGTCTGGCTGAAGAGTGATATTCTTTTAAATTGTCCAGAAAGATCAAAGAAAAACAGAGTTTATTCCATTCAATAAAATTCACCAGAGATGTCCCTGAAGGGCTTCAGGAACAACCCTGCCACTGCAGGGCACTCAGCAGCTTCCCTACACTTCAAAAACTGCAGCAGAAACTCTGCATTGCTTCAGAAGACAGAAATACCCAGGATTTTGCAAATACTTGATCACCTCATTATTTCAAAATACTAATGCTTAAATTTTTCTTACAGACAACACAGGGGATCATCCCAAATTCATCATTTGCAGTGGTTCTGATGTTGCTCATCTGTGTGTTCCCTACTCAGCCACGTGGGAGAATTGAGAAGTTCACTAAGGAATCATATCAATAAAGATGATGATTATATGCAACTTGGGTCTATCAATTACCCAAATAACATCTGACTTCCCATGCAGCAACAGCCAAGAGAGGATTGATTTTTAATAAACACAAAACTGATGCAAACTGGCAGAAAATCCAGCACAATTTCTACGGAACAGATTATACCACTGCTGGAAGTCAACAGAAATCTGCTCCAAAGGAGTGACTCTCCCTTTTCTGGAGTGAAAAGTGGATTAACAACCACATTAATAATACAGCAAAGCAACAGCACATCCTGACATTCACACGTTGTTTAACAATCAGAGCATTTCACACCTGCTGGGCCAGGCTTAGTGCTGAAGAAAAACACACACAAGCTAAAAAAACATTGTCACAATGTGATTTTCTGCAAGTGTTGAGCTCTTGTTGTGTGAAATAGTTATGATACAAAATCCAAGCAGGATGATATCAAGTCCAATGTCACTTTTCCCTCTAAGTTTCCTACAAGATGTGGTTTTGAGTAAATGCACGCTAATCAGAGCTATAAAAATCCATATTTGCAACCCAGCAGATGCATGAAAGGAGTGCAAGAAAAAGGCAAAATGGTAGAAGAAAAACCACTCTGAACATGTCCCAGTTTCCACATTTAGAAAGTAGGTCTTTAAACCATCTGTTCCCTGGGAAACTCAAAACCCCAAACCTTAGTGGACACTTGTCACAGTCCAGCACTTCCTGCTCTTTTGGCACTTCCAGGGAATAATTAAAGCAAATCTGGGAGTGTGGGTCACTCATACAGTTTCAGGAGAGTGCAGTGCACAGTGTTATGTCACTGCTCAAAAATAAAAACAAAACAGCTTTACTGGTTTGTGTTGTGTACCTGAACAGTGGCACACACTCTAACATATTGGTAGATGAGATTTTAGGGAGAAATTGTTCCCTGGGAGGGTGGGGAGGCCCTGGCACAGGTTCCCAGAGAAGCTGGGGCTGTTCCTGGATCCCTGGAAGTGTCCAAGGTTGGACAGGGTTTGGAGCAGCCTGGGATAGTGGAAGGTGTCCCTGCCCATGGCATGGGATGGGCTGTAAGGTCCTTTCCAACCCAAACCAGTCTGGGATTCTGTGAAACTGGAATTCCATGAAGGAGTGAAGAGGCAGAGATGGACAAGCCCAGAATGACCAAGCTCAGCACCCCAGGGAGGCACCAACCCTTCAGCTGCACAGAAAATCCCAATTCCACTGCTGCCACACTCTGCTGGTTGAACCCACTCCTGTCACCTCCAAGGTGCCTCTGAGCAGCTTCAGGCCAGAAGTCAGACTTGGGATGCACAATCCAGCCAGAAAACAGCTATTTTTATGCATTTCCCAGTGCCAAAACAAATCTATTTTCACAGGAAAAAAAGAAATTCCTCATTTCCACATTCATAGAAGTACAGGGGAGTGGGAAGAGCAGCTCTAACACCAACTCCTCGTGCCAAGGAGTTGAGCAGGTACCTTTTCCTCAGTACAGGTTAACTTCCAAAATTATCCTTGTAAACATTAAAAAGATGTATTTTTTGTTTGAGGGAAGGAAGGAGGCTAGGAGGAAAAAAGGGAAGGAGGGAAGGAAGAAGGGAAAAAGGGAACCAGGGAAAAAGAGAAAAAAGGGGAACAAGGGGAAAAGGGAAAAAAGGGAACCAGGGAAAAAGAGAAAAAAGGGGAA
>VZRZ01004345.1:17630-53035 GCA_013398175.1 Climacteris rufus | reverse complement strand
GGAAAAAGGGGAAAAAGGGGAAAAAGGGGAAAAAGGGGAAAAAGGGGAAAAAGGGGAAAAAGGAACCAGAGAAAAAAGGGAATAAAGGGAATAAAGGGAAAAAGGGAATAAAGGGAACTTTTACCTGTTTGTGAACCTTTGTAAGTTGTTCCAGGTTGTTCTCAAGAAAGGAAATTTTCTGCTTCTGCGCAGCACTTCCACCTCCATCATCACTGTCCAGTTCAACACTCTGCACACAGAATTGCAGCACTCAGCAAAGCCAGGCATGAACTCAGGAGGAAGCTCAGCTCTTTGGCAAATTTAAGCTCCCCAAAGGCAGAAAAGTCTTACAGAGCCCCAAACTAAAGAGAAATTATTTTACTGTTCATTTGGTATTGTATTTAGGAACCACATTACCCCTGATACAAAAAATAACCTATTTTTACTGAATAATTATGGGGGTGGATTCTGAATAGGAAAATGAAGTTATACTAAATAATTTCTGGTGCCCATCACCTTTGAGAATTTTGTAGCTGAACTGCACTGACTGAGTTCATTTCCCTCAAGCACCAAAACTTGTCCTTAACAAATTAGGACCAAATAAAAGCTGATAAACATCAGAACAGTTTTAATCTTGTTTCTCACTCTTACTGAAAAGACATCATCCCATTCTGCTGCACTAAAAGCTTCCAGCAAACCACAAGAATACTGCAAAAAAAAGTGTTTAAAAGAGTAGAGTTTTACTTTTTTAACACGGGTGGTAAGATCCTGGACAAACAGTTTACGCAGATTGTGAAGAGTCTGAAGTTCTCTTGCCTGGAATCAAAATAATAAAATAACAATTAAAAGAAAGCACAAACCAGTAGGACATAGTAGATAATCTGGTGTGAAAGTTCTCCTTGGATTTGAGTTGATAACAGGAGAACTGGAATTTCTCTCTGGGAAACACACTGGCCCACCCTGAATGCCAAGAAATGAACCCCATCCAGCCCCAAAGCCATATGGAAGAAAACAATTTATCCAAAAGTGGTAAAAGCAACCTTTTAAAACTCTATTTTACATAGGCCAAAGGTGTTCATTCAAAAATTAAAATATAGATCACCTGGGTATACAGATATAGGGAAAAAAGCTCCAAAAAGTGTAATTAAGACCTACCACTGTTTCCTCCAACCCCTTAAGGTCTTCTCTTGCTTGTTCCCTTTTATCATTAAGGAGTCTGGAAAGATCACAACATGGAACACAAATCAATCATATCAAACAGAGGAGAATCAACCAGCACCCACTTGGAGCAGCACATCTGCAGGTGGGAGCCAATTGTGCATCTCTGCCTCTCTAATTTTGTTTTTGACTGCCCCAAATATCCAACTTTCTCACATGGAAGGGCTGAGCCACCACCTCCATCTTTTGTGTCCACACTTGGGATTTTTCTCTCTCATTTCCAGGAAAGGCTTTTGATCAGACATCTGATTTATTACTTAAAACAAAAAAAATTCATCAAAACCCCACCAAGAACTCCCAACTTCTTTCTTGTTTGTTTTTGCTGTGCGTTAAGGAATGAGAGATTTAACACTTGCTGTGATATTTTATAAAATCAGAGCTCTAATAAAATCTTTTTTGGCAAGTATCAAAGCCATTATTAAAAAACCTACACTATAAAAACACAGAGTAATTAGCAATAATTTATTGGTAGTTCATGTTGGCTTTGCTACTGAAATGATATTTTCAGTGTGAATATTCCCACTGAAATCCCTCTCCCCAGCACATTTCCCATGGACACATGAAGAGATTCAGGGCTACCAGGTGAGCAAACTGTTGACTCACATGAGCTTTTCCAGTTTCATTTCTCTTTCCTGGTCCTCGATTTTTAGTTTATCATAATCAGCACTCAGCTTCTCTTGTTCCAGCTGCAGCTTCTGGTTCATACTGCAATGTGAAAGGAGAAGTCAGCAGAGCTCAGCCTGAACCCCAGAAGGAAGGAAGGGTAAATCTCCATGAACAAAATGGGACTGGACAGAGAAAAAATAAAGCTGTAACTCTCTGCTGCATAATTCTGAAAGAAATTAAGCATAAGCACCTGAAGAACATGATTTTTAAATATTGGAGAGCTAAATTCAGTTTGTTTGCTTTGCCTTAAAGGACACAAACTGTTGTTGCCATCTTTCTGTCTTGCTCCCTCATCTCCCTACAGTTCATCTTTGGCCATACAATAAATATGATAAAAGAATGACCACTACATCAGGACTGCCTGGATTTTTAGAAGAATAAAGGAGGAAACCACTCAATTCCCACCATGGCTCAACTCAATGACCTTAAAGGCATTTTCCACCCCAAAGGATTCCCTGATCCTTTAAAATCTTAAATCCAAGCTCCTCTTACCTACTGACCTGCAGGTGCAACATAACTTCTTTTTTTTTTTTCCCCTCTCTGTAATTTTATGGCCTTGTTAAAGCTGCCCCATAAAAACCTAGGCACTGTAATCCACCCTGCAAAATAATTACAGGGTTGGCTGCTGCATGTAAGGGCAGAGCTGACATAGAAACATCAATCAAAATTAACAAAACCAACCCCAAACCATCCCTACAATGTCCCAGGATGGAGAAAAGGATGGAGAGAGTGAACATACTCCCTGATTTCATCAATAATTTTCTGCTTCTCTTCGATTTCATCCCTCAGCCTGGACAGCTGCTTCTGGTGGGCTTCTCTGTGACTCTCCATCTGCTGCTCCAGAGCCTTCTGCAAACAGCAGAGCTGGCAATCAGACACAGATCCAGGGACACACAGCTCCCTTTTACCCAGCCCATCCTCTAGATTTGAGGGAAAACTACAAATCCATTCAGGAATGTGCCTGGCATATCCCTCTGTAGTTACATAGTTCTGTGTCTACTCATCCAAGCATTTAATTCCACTGTTAGTGATAGATGTACAACAATTTTGACTCATTTTCTTGCAAAAACAACCCAGGCCTTGACCAAAAATTGAGTGCCACAAATACTGATTTTACACCAGTTCTCCCTTATTTCCCCTGTTTATTCACCAAGGAAGTATCTGTACTGCTCTACCTGTGACAGAAGTAAACCCCAAACCTCTGAGAATTGTTTATCCACAGCTCTGCTATTGAAATTGTTATTTAAATTTACATTCTAGGATTAGAAATGCCTTAAGCAATAAGAAAAACTTGATGTCTCTCTTTAGATTGCTAATAAAATATTTGCTTTTTTTCTTGGAGCTGTAAGGTACAACTGCTTTAATCACTTTAATTTTTTTACAGTGGAGGGGCAAGTTCTGCAGCTGACAGAATTCTATCACTACCCTTGTAAAACTGTATTTTAACTCGTCTGCAATTTGCAACCCCACCAAAACAACTCTTTATTGCAAACACTTCCTGGCATTCCAAAGGGAAAATACCAGAGAACAGCTTTCTATCTCATCATTATTTCCAGGAGATCATCAGAATTCTGGCCAAACTTTAGGGAACTTTAGCCTCTTTAATCAAATTTCTTAATACCCATGTGATATCAACCCCAGTAGCCTGATTCACCACTGAGCAAATTGACTTTCAGCAGAGCTCCACCAGCAAAAAATTAGTGTAACAGAGGTGAATCGATGTAATTTTTGACCAGGTGAAAGAGGAAGACAAAATCCCACCCCAATTATCAGCTGAATGAACAATCTCACCAAGAAATTCCCTCTAAACTTCCCCTGTGCCAAGCTACCTTCATCTCCTCTGCATCCTGGAGCCGTGTCAGGTGCTCCTTCTCCTTGTCCTTGAAGCTGACTTCGTGCATTTTTTCTGTTTAAAGGTGGAGAAAATTGGGAATTAACCACACCATTCCAGCCTGTCTCACATCCAGACATTTTTCTGCCTGGTTATAATCCTACTTATCCTAATTCTGCCTTCACTGAGGAAATGGTGCTTCCAGGAGCAGGTCATTTCTTAGGAGTGGGGTAGGAAAAGCAGGAGATGGAATAAAGATTCTGTCCAGATAATGCAGGAGATGGTAAAAAAATAAAAGTCTTGTCACCACCTGCTGCTCCCTCAGTCAGGGAAAACCCCTTGTGTAGAAATCCAGAAGGATGTTAAGGCTGCAGGTTATAAATTTATAGAAACCAGGAGCTTAGCAAAGCTACAAGAACTTCTTTTGACACACATTTTCCACATTAAATTGGAAAGGGAGAAGAAGCAAGCCTTAAAATAAAGCCAGCTGGGAGCTGGGACAGACAAAACTTGTGCAGAACTAAGGGAAGCAGCTTCCTTTGGGATGGGGCAGGGAGTTTGCCAGAGGGACAACTGAAATTAGGCAGAATATTTACAGAATATTCAGCAAGATTGATTGGTGCTGTTCAGTAAAGTTCTTGTGTGGGGTCTTTATAATTTTTCACACCATTAAAACACAAAACTGAGCTTTTTAAGCTAAAGCTGGTAAAAGAAATGATGACCACGAGACCCAAAGTTGTACCTTGAGCACGTAACTTGGCCAGTTCCTCGTTGAGGGAGTCCTGGGACTCCTCCAGCTGCCTCCTCTTCTGCTCCATGTTCTGCATGTAGTCTGTCAGGGACTTGATCTTTGCTTCATGCTTTAAAGACAAACAATAGCAGTGAGATGTGAGGAGCACGTCTTTCCTAGCAATGCAGGTGCTGTGCCACAGAAATGAGGGAAAATGGCAAGATTTCCACAGGCAGAGCTGGTGACTTGGACAGCACACAGCAAAATCTCTGGGAAGGAGATCAAAACAGGCTGTACTTTTAAAGGTCACACTTAGCAGGCCAATTTGGAATTCTTCATTTTAAGAATCACACTTGCAGCTAGACCTTGATTGAGCCAAACTTAATAAAGATGCTCTGCTGCAGGACAAGAGGCTCTCCCTCCTCCAGGATAATTGGTGGAAAAGGAAATACAGTCAGTGGGATTGTGTAATTCCCTTCCCATGTCCACTTCCAAGCAGGTGAAGGTGGCAGAGCACTCAGCCCCTCTCCCACAGCCACTGCCACTCAAAACCCCTCCTATCACCTGGATTTCTATCCCAGAAAGTTTTCCATGTTGTTTTATAGTTGCTGCCTCATTATCTTGGCAGCTCAACAACAGAGCAGGTCAGGGGAGCTCCCCAAAGCTTTGGCTCGTGAAAAATACAGCCAGTGCTTCCTCCCTCAGGTTTTAAAGTGACTTTAGTGCTTAAAGTCACTTTAGTGCTTAAAGTCACTTTTTTTAGTGCTTAAAGTGACTTTAAAGTGCTTTTAAAGTGACTCAAAATACAAATTGATGGTGAGGAAAGCACTCCAAGGAGGAATTACAGCGCTGTACCACAAAACCCATTTTGAGATCTGCACCGGGACACGGAACGTGCTGCACAACGCTGAGGGGAGGAACGAGAGAGGACAAAACACACAAGAGACAACACCAGGCCACTCCTGGCACACCCATTCCATGGGGAAGGAGGCTGGCAAAGGCAGGAAAAGCTGGGGAAGGCAGGAGCAGGCCCACCTGGGAGATGAGGAGCTGGCAGGCCGCGAGCTCCCTCTCGCTGGCGTTCATCTTCCTGTTGGAATCCGTCTGGGCGCTCTCCAGCTGCTTGCTGCGGTTCACCAGCGACTTCACCTCCGATTTCATCTTGCTGATGTACAGCCTGGCCATGGTGAACTCCTCCTCAATGACCCCGTTCACATCTGCCAACTGAGCACACAGAGCTTGGGAGGTGCCCACAGCTGCAGCACACAAGGTTTGTCCTGCCAGGAAACCATTTTAGGGTGGTTTTCCAGGCCAGCTCTCATTGAAGACACAGGGTTTGGGGAAGGGTATTAATTATTGTGTGAGAATTCAAAACTCATGTTTTGAGGACCAAAAAAATCCAAATTGGAATATTTTCGTAAAGCAAAGACCGCTGTTATATTATTATTATTGTTATATTATTATCTTCCTTCAGAATGTTGGAATTTTTGATTTGGTTTGTCCTTTGCTCCTGTTCATTTTATACATATGTGTGAAGGGATATCATACAGTTTACCAGGTATTAGGTTGGAGATCAGGGAAGGGTTCTTCCCCCAGAGGGTGGTGGGGCACTGCCCAGGCTCCCCAGGGAATGGGCACATTCCCAAAGCTGCCAGAGCTCCAGGAGTGTTTGGACACCACTCTCAGGGATGCACAGGTCTGTGCAGGACCAGGGGTTGAACTGGATGATCCTCCCTTCCAGCTCAGGAGATTCTATGAATTCAGTGGTTCAACACCTAAAATAACCAACCCTGCCCTTGTGGCAAGAGCAGATTTTGGAGAAACATTCTCATGTCAGCAGCAGGGGAAATTTTCTCTCTGTCCCAATTCCAAAAAGCTGAAGAGCATTTTCAAACTACTCCTAAAAAAAGCCCCCTCTTGAAGGGTTGTGCTTCTTCACTAAGGAGCTGCAAGGCAGGCAAGGGTGTGGAAATCACCTGGTAAGAGAAGAATACTCACTCTCACCTCTAAATATTGGCATCATTCTATTTATACAGCATTTCCTTCCCTGACTTTACTTTCTCTTCCTGCTTTTTCCTCAACCACTGAATTCCTGTAGCCACTAAGAAGTTGTGCAGGTTCTCCCAGAGCTCAGCTTCATCTGCTTCCCCCCTTTCCCCAGCACTGCCAAGGGGAAGGGAACATGTGCTGCATCTCCTCCCAAAAAGCCTGAAAAATGAGACTTCTTCCAAAACTCTCCGTCTGCTCTGGAATTAGACACACTTGGAGAAGATGCTAATTGCCAACAAATTTGGAATTATTCTCCTGAATGCTCCTCAATCTGGCCTTATTTCCACTGACAGCTGTCCCCTGAAGTGCTGACATCTCTGTTCCTATAAAAATTGGTACCAAACTGCCTCTGCCTCCATTTGCAGAGATTTCCTCTCCCTGTTCCTACGGCCACCAGAGGCTGCTGTGACACCTCTCCCAGAGGCTGGAATCTGCAGAGGAACACGGACAGCAGGGATGCTGTCCTCTGCAGGAGAGGCTGGAGCTCCTGCTGACCTGGGGGGGTCTTGGCAGGACATCAAAAACTAAAAGCAACAAAACTCTACTGCAAGGAATTTTCATACATCTCACAAATTAACTTCTCCACTTTTAACCACTGCTATTTTTCATGTGGTTTTAAATGGACAAAGATGGCTTTAACAACACCAGGGAGATTTTCCAGGCCATGGAAAAGTTCCATCATTGCCATTTGGCAATGACCATACAAATATCCTCTCTGAAATCAGCATTTTGTTCCTCTACAACAGCAATGTGACAAGGTGAGCAGCCACCTCCTCTGCCACATCCTTAAACCCAAGAGCCACATGAAGGTAAATCTCAAAGCAGGGATGACCTATATTTGCACCAACCTTCAAACCAAAAGTTGCTCACCCCAGGAGTCAAATCTCACCTAGAAAGTTTCTTCAGATTCTGGGAATTCTGAGTCATGCCAGCTAAGGAAGGGGTAGGACTATGTGTGCATTGTTTTGGGAGAACTCAGATCCCCCATTAATCAGTTCAGTGACCCCAAACACTGAGCTGGGAATGAGTGTGGTAATTCTGAGCTCAAACAAAATGCTCTGCAGTGTCCTCCTGTGTGCTCCAGCCAGGATTTACAGTGTCCTGGGAGAAGGACTGCTGGATCCACATATTGCACATCAGCTGATGCTCCCAGGGCTGCAGCTCTGCTCTGCAGCCAGCCTGGGAGAGCTGGGGGTGCTCACCTGGAGAGGAGAAGCTCCAGGGAGATCTCAGAGCCTTTTCCAGGGCCTAAAGGGGCTCCAGGAGAGCTGGAGAAGGATTTGGGACAAGGGCTGGAGGGACAGGACACAGGGAATGGCTTTAAGCTGAAAGAGAGTAGATTTAGATGGGATATTGAGGAGAAGTCCTTTCCTGGGAGGCTGGGGAGGAGCTGTGGCTGCCCCTGCATCCCTGGCAGTGCCCAAGGCCAGGATCACCCTGGGACAGTGGAAGGTGTCTCTGCCCACAGCAGGAGGTTTGGAACCAGCTGAGCTTTAAATCCCTTCCAACCCAGCCCCTCCTGGGGCTCCCTGCCTTGCTGGGGGGGTTTTTCCCTGCAGAGAGCACAGGCCCCACTCACAGTTTTCACATCATTGGTGCCGATGATTCCCCCGATCTCGCCCAGGTCCTTGAGCAGCAGGTTCAGGATTTCTGTGGCTCTCTTCTTCTGGTGGTTACTGAGCTCCTGCAGCTGGCCCAGCTCCCTCTGGGTGGCTGTCAGGGCACTCTGGAAAGGTGGAAAAACCAGAGTGACCCTCCCCTCTGCAGGCTGGGCAGTTTGGCTGTGGTATTTTCCTCCTGCCTGCTGGCACAATGCACTGACACATCCAGTTCCACCTTGGCATAATCCACTTTCACAACTCACTTGCCACCAAAGGCTACTTTAGATCTATTAAATGGAGCAAATCCGCTAAGAATCTCATTTGCATAATACATCAAAGGAGGTTAATCACAGAGAAATAGGTATGGAGGGATAGAAAATTCAATTTTTTCCCATGGATTTCGTGGTAATCTGTTTTACTGAAGGAGATAACACAGTCTTTAACGAAACAGATCTGTTAACAACAGCTGCTTAAGTTTGTGTAATGAATTAAGGGAAAAGGATGCATTAAGCTACTAAACCAATCTTGATTTTCCTCAGACCAAATTTTTTCCTTAAGATGAGGACACACCAGCTGAAAAAGCCGATTAATTTTTTTTTGATTCCTTCCCTGAGAACCCCTGGCTCCCTCTAAAATCCCTGCTCAGAGCAGCAGAGAGTCCAGAAAAAACCACAAAACGCTGCCATTTGCATAAGGCAGATTTTCACAGCTTTCTTGGCAAAATACGGATTTTAAATATCCAAAACACAGAATGGCCACTTCTCACATCCAGTTCTTTGCTGCAAGAGCCACAATCTGCCACCAGCTTCCACGGAGCACTTTCTGAATTGCCTTCATTTTGTTGTTTAAGATAGGAAAGAGAAAGTAACACCAGCAATGCTGCTGGGAGGCTTCAAGGTTTTTGGGAATGTTTAGGGAGCAAGGAAAGAAGCAACACTGTGAACAAGTTGCTCTTACACTTTTCTGTGCCAGCTCATCTGCCAGCTGCTCGTTGGTCCTGGTTTTGTCCTCCACCTCCTGGGATTTCTGGTCATAATTGACAGCCAGCTCTTCCAGGGCTTGCAGCACCTCCTTCACCTCATCCTTTGCTGCTTCATTCTCGATCTGGAGTCGGGTCAGCTCCTCCTGGATCTTCTCATAATCCCTCCTTGTAGAGGCCAAAAGCTGGGGAGAAAGAGCACAGCAGCACTGAGTGAGTCAAGAATTCCTTCCAAAGGCACCACCAGAAAGGGCAAAGCAGAGAAAGAGGGAAAGGCAGGGTGAGCACACACCCTGTGTGCAGGAGGGATCCTGAAAACAGTTCCAGCAGAAATGCCTTTGAAAGGAGCAAAAAAAAAAGCTCAGAACTTCAAGAAAAAGAAACATCTGAATCAAATCCCATTATGACACAAGACCGAGGCAGAGAAACTGATTTTAAGCAGGATCAGAGCTCCAAAGACATTTTCTGCCCTCAATCCAGTGCTGCAGCTTGGACCAAAAAATACCACAAAGTGAAATGTTCCAACACAGGCTCAAGGCTTTGAACTGAGCCAAGGGAAAGGGCTCTCTGAGGCAGCCTCAAAGACCTGGTGGCTTTAGAGAAATGTTTTGATAAGCAGAGCTAAGATGATTATTCTCAGTTATCATCTGAAGCATGATGCTGAAGACAGATCAGCTGCTCCTGTTTGCTGAGGGGAAAATATGAACTCCAGAAGAAAAGATCAACTCCATAAATCAAAGCTCCAGAAGAAAATATCAACTGCACACACATGGGTGTTTTCAATCTGTAAAACTTCTTAAAGTTGCTCTGTGCACACTGCTAAGAGAGATGCTGAGGTTTCAGTGATTGTAAGAGGTCACTTGCTTAGTCCTGCCCCTTGCCCTTGAACCAATGTTCAGTGAGATGTTAAAGCCTTGAAAATTCAGCTGTGGTGTCCTTAGCACAAGCTCAGCCCCTACACTGCAGAATGATGTGAAAATAAACTAAAAAACACCCAAATCTTATTGGTAATATTAGACTTTCGAGAATAATAACAAAATCAGGGCTTAACATGGCATAAAAATGTAAAAGAGGGAATAACAAGAGATAAAATCAGCGCAGGAGATACAGGAAGGCTTCATGTTCATCCTAACAGCAAAGTCTGGACATTCATTCACAGAATTCACTCCTTTCCAAGAAGTATGGATTATGGATTAGTGTAACACTGCAGACAGTGGGATAAAACCTTCCCAGCTGAAGTGTTTGGGGTGGATTTCTCCTGACCTGCCCACAAAGCAGCAGAGTGGGAGACCCCCAGCAGAATACAAACACCCCTCTCCACCAGACCACCCAAAAAGCAGAATGTCACAGCAGAAATGGCTTTTTTCTTTTGGCTCAGAGTGCTGGTGGAAAATAGGAAAGCAGGCAGGCAGCTCTGGAGGCTGGCACGTGCCCAAAGAGGCACAGGGAGGATTCAGATGTAAGGGAAATTTATCTCCCTGGTAATGCTGCAGCCTCAGAAGTGCACTCACATTATGGAAAAACCCATTGGATTGCCAGAGCCAGATGGCATGTAAATATTTAAACAACAAAATAGCTTCAAATAATCTTCCTGCTAAACACAGATGGAACTATTATTTACATTCACTTCAGAAATTTTCAGTGTGAATCTTACTGTGACTTCCAGAAGTGGTGTGCATCACCTGGAGCATAAACAAGGAGATTTTTGCTGGTATTATGTGGAAAAACAGGGAAGGTTTTCAAAAGCCTCCAATAAAACAGGATAATGGTGAGCTGTAAAGAAAGGGAAGGGCCCATGACTGCAGCACCTCGTGGATTTGTTCACAGCAGTGGAGGTGAAATAACAAGGATCCCTCAAAATATTCACCTTAAGAAGCAGCCAGGGGTGCAAAGGTACCAAAACCCCCAATATCAGCCCCATCTGCAGCAGGCCTCAGATTTATAATTAAGCTGCTCACTTCATCAAGCAGAAGAAAGGACTCTGGTTAATTAGGGGGGAGCAGAGTGAGGCAGCTGCTCCTGGAGCACTGAGCTCATCACAGCTCCAAGGGACATCAGGTGGAGCTGACATGGGGAAAAACACCTTGAAAAATAAAATATCACCTTATCTTTCCAAGAGAAGAGATGGACAAGCTCCAGAGATGAATCAGGGACAGGTTCTCAACAACATCAGCTGCAGAAACTTCCTAAGTCAGCAGAGCTGGACTAGGAATGTGCAAAAAAGAGGGGAAAAGTGGCCACTGAAAACCTGATTCATCTTCCAGATGTGACAGTGGAACAGGGAGGGTGGGGAAAAATTGTGTCTCCCAAACAGGAGCAATGCACATCACCCCAAAACCAAGGCACAAGGAGATCTGAGAGGGAGAAACCAGCCTGAGGTGAGAAAAGCGATACAAAAGTGATGAGAGAAGTGAGATGACACAAAGGAACTCCTAACACACATCAGGAAATAATGGGCTGAGAAGGCATAAAATGCATTATTGTGTTGCTGTAGCCACAGGCAGTGCAGGGCAGGGCACACAAATAAAGCTGTGGCAAGAGAATGAGGAGCTTAATGAGGGAGTAAAATAAAGCTGGAGGTTCCTAAAGCCAGGACAAGTCCCCAGAGGGGGCAGGTAAAGCATGAGTGATGAACAACAAACATTGTTTTCTCCCTCCTAAAGACCTTGGGAACCCTTGCTGAGGGCCTGGATATACAATAAAAGCCATTTCTAAGAAATATCTCGATGACTTGGTGTTATTGGCTCATTCTGCATCCTCAGAACTCCTCAGAAATGATAGATAAGGGAATGGCTTGGCTGATTTAGTGATCATATCCCCCATCCTAAAGCCAACAAACATTCATTTTATGGACAGAAACAAATGCAATCAAATGTTTGGAGCAATCCAAGATTTTACAGCAAATCTGTGACAGCACCAATAATCCTTTTTTTCTCATCTCACAGATTACTGTCTCTAATTGCCAAAATAATGATAATCAGGAATTTAACACCAGGAAATCTCTAACTCCCTGCAGTCCACAGTGCCTGGATACCTGAATAGGCACAGACAAGCTGAAAATCACATTTGGAGTGAAAAATATTGGCCACACTCCTACCTTGGACCTCCAGCATCACTTCCCAGCAGGAGAGGTTGTTATTATAAGGAGTTTTATCAAGAACATTATGAAATTCGAAGTTTAAACCTGGCTGACACCTTTTAGCAATGGAATTTCAGCCAGTTAATAGGAACTATGACAGAATCATTCAACAAGGGGCTCATGAGCAAAATGTAAAGGGTTTTTTTAGGTTGGTTGGTTTATTTTAGTTTCTTACCTCCTCTTGATCCAACATTTGCTGCTTTAGTTTTTCAGCCAACTGGCTCTGCTGGTTGATTTCATCATCCTGCAATAAAACAGGGGTGGAGGTTTTTAATTGCTTTTCACAGCTCTCATTTGATCACTTTTTATTTCCCCTTTCTAGAAAAGGAGGAGGAATAAACCAGCAAACCTTGTGCATGTGTGAGTGCTACGAGAGGAGAGAAAAATAAACATACACAGAGCTAAAACAACAGCTGCCAACAGTGTATAAATGGTGATATTTTGGGTTTGGGATCCCTGTGTTTGGGGTGCAATATCTTCTCATTTCCTAGAATAATGTACTAAATTATGTTTCTCATGTTTTCTGGGGTAAAAAACCTGCTGTCAGTTCCCCCAAGAATAATTCAACGAGCTTTGCTACTTTTGATGAGGAAAGTGAAAGAATGAGTGACTTTCTTCTTTTTCCTTTTCCTAATCAATATGTAAAAGCTGCAGATTGCTGCTGGGGGTGCAATCAGAGAAAAGCTGTAATTTCTTACAGAAAACTGCTCTTTTCAGTGCCATCAGCACTGCTGTGCAACCACACTGTGCAGGGAGGCCTCCTGCACACCAAAATTAAGGTTTAAACACAACAATCCCTCAATATCCCTCAGCCAAACCTCAGTATGAACAGGCAAGGACACACTGAGCTTTTTTCTCTGTTATTTTCCTGCTAATTACAGCTGAAAATTGGAAATTGAGTATTGATCCATGATGAAAGCTGCTCTTTTTCTAGGCAGCCTTTAAGCTGCTCTCAGCCACAGTGCTGAATGGCTTTTGTGGGGTTTTTTTTCCTCCCACTTATCTCCCCAAAAGCCAAGGCTATTGATGGCCAGGGCTGGGGCAGGGAATTGCTGAGAGCTCTAAGTGCCAGTGATGCCCCTCAAGCTGTGCAAATAAATAAATAAAAGAGCCACCTGCACTCTGGGCTGTGTTTGCAGCTACAACACCAACAAAAGGGGATGGGGATGCATTTTCCTTAAAATTCTAATGCATGGCAAAGAGCTGGAATTGTTAAGGATGGTCACCCTTTTTTCCTCTCTCTGATGATGTTAGTTTGCTGAGGGATTCTACAGAAATCACTGAAGAAAAGGAAAAGCCTGAACTTCAAATTCAAGGAAAACTTGGCTCTGATTTCCTGGAGAGTGCCCCCCAACACTGTCTGCCCAGGGAGAGGGGGTGGGCAGCTGACAGGATCTGCTTTTCTGCAGTGTTTGGAATTTTCCAACATTTTTCCACTTCACAGTGCTCAAGAAACAGAGAAAAAATAGCCCCATCTTGGCCTAATTTTTCATTTCCACCTGGAGAAGGGAGTCAAAACATTCCCACCTTATCATCCAGCTGCCTGTAGAGACTGGCAATCTCCTCCTCATATTTCTGCTTCTCCTCTGTGGAGATGCTGGCAACCACGGGGGTGATGTTGTCAATAATTGGGGTGTTGTCACAAGGCTCCAGGTTCTTCTGGTCCTTGGCACTGATCTGCTCATCCTCAGGCACAGCTTCTCCTGCAGGGACACAAGCCCTGGTGGTTACAATCCCAAACCCATGGATATTTTAGGATTTCACTGGGAAGGACTTGGAGAAGCAAAGAAAGGTTTTATGCCACAGCCAGGGACACAAATGCCAAGGAAAGGTGTGGAAAGGTGGCCATGCTCCTTAGGGTGATGGTTGGAAATGCAAACTCCAGGGATTCCATGACCTTGGAGGTCTTTTCCAAGATCCTACCAAAACCATGATCCTAGAAAGCATGATCCTATGAAAACCAGCAACAGGCTGAACACTAAAAGCACTGAACTCCTGGCTCTCACTCCCATGATGGTCAGGATTAACTCCATGGATGAACAGAGCTGTAAATCAGGAGCAAAAACCCTGAAATTCCAGCCTAAAACCTGCTGGCAATGAAATGTCAGCTCCAGCATGGGCCAGGAGGGCAGCAGGACAGCTGTGTTCAGAACAATATTCACCTCCTGCCTCTACATTAAAGCTCATCCACCAACTTCCAGAGGTTTCCTGTGCTCAGCACACACATTTTCCTCCAATACCCTGTCCCTAAGCAATATTTCCTTTGGGAACAGTGGGGTGTTACAATTATAAGCTCAGTGATGAGGGATGGGCAAGGTGCTCATGGCAGAAATTAAATCCACTCTCAGCAGAGGCTGGGGAGAGGCTCTGGGAGCCCCTGGATGCTGCACACATTGCTCAGGGGGAGGGAAGGTTACAGCCACCCCTTCTCCACAAACAGGTTTTTCCTTTTCTAGGAAAAGCTTCAATATTTTAGCCCCAGAAAGCTTCACCAGCCAGTCCTCTTGCCAATTTGTCTCACTGGCAGGGACACAAGTCAACAGGACAGATGTATCAAAACCCAAAAAGGCTGATTGAGGCCCCAAACCAAAACAAAAAAAGCACAATTAACTGAGGAGATAATTTTTTCAAGCTTAAAACCTGAAAAAGTGTGATTTGAAATCAAGCAGCATCACCTCTGTCAAGGTACTTCACTCCAAATATTTTCTGCCCTGTTTCTAAAGGCTTGGTGGTATTTTATGTTACTCCTGAGAGAAATGTGAATTGATTTTCTGCTGTTGGATTTCTCTGGAGCAGAGAAGGAAAGGTGGGTTTGGTCAGAATGTGAGGCCTTGTACACACAGCAATGCTCCTCAGGCTGTGGAGAATCCCTCAGGAGCCTCCCAAAAGGAATGTTTGATTTCTCATTCATTGGAGAAGAACCCCCTGCCTGTAAAATACAGAAAAATTGTGCATTTGGGTGCTGAAATGCAGCTGCAATAAGAACTGGGCTCACCCATTTCCTGCTACCCTTTTATTCTGCAGAATATCTTAATTCCTAGAATAAGATACACCCGTGGAATATTATCCAAGATGCAATTTCTGGGACAGTTTCCTTTGTAAAAAGCCTCCTTTGACAGGGAATCCTTGCAGGGGATGGGATGGCAGGAGGTCAGACAAGAAATCAATGGAATTTTGAATGCACTGAATGCATTGCTGGGTAACCCTGAAGGACCAAGGGAGGGCATGAGGAGGGGGCTGCTCAGACAAAAGGATCTCTCTGGGCTTTCCTCATAAAAATGGGAATTCTTCAAGGATGAGCAGGAGATTGGCCACATTTGGCAAGCATGGGCAGAAGGAGGGGGAACAGAGCAGGTTGCAAAGCCCCAGCACTCAGCAGCAGCAGTGTCTCCATAGCAATGGAGAGAAGGAAATATTCCCTGTTCCAGAGTCTCCAGGGAAAGCACAATGAGGAGCTGCAGCTCCTCTGAAAGGGAAGGGAAGTGCTCAGGGAGAGGGGAGAGGGGAGCAGAGCTCTGCATCCCCCCAGCTCGGGGATTTTCCTGCCAGCCTTGCACCCACACCCACTGTGCCTCACCATTAAATCCCAATTTGCTCTTGGTTCTCATCAACACACAGCCTGGGTGACAAGGAATTTACAAAATAAAATTACTGCAAAGCAGCATTATTTTCCTGTCAGGGGTTTATTGGGATTTCTGCTCCAGGGCTGGTTTCTTTGTTTTTGTTTTTTTTTTTTCGGTTGTTGTTGTTTTGGAGTTTGAGGGTTGATCTTTTCAAAGTGAAATAAAACATTCAAACTAAGGATGGTTTGCTAAAATTATTTGTCAGCATTCTGGATGAACTAAAAAAAATCTTTAATTTGTATTTAAATAAAAATTCTTTAATTTGTGTGCATCCATATTCTTCCTCCTCTATCAACCTACAGTTGGTGGCACAGCCTGCCAGGAACAGCAATTCCCTACATTTCTAATCAGAAAATTGGCTGTGCTCAACATAAATTTCATTCAGAAGCCACAGGAGCAGACAAATGGTGATTTCTCTAATCAGATGCCACTCCCTACCATTGTACTAAAGGACTGATTATTCTAATGTTAAAATCAGTTATTAAAAAACCCAAAAGCCAAGGCCTAGTTACCTTAAAGCACAATGATTCTCCTGCTCCTGAGAAGCAGAGTTCTTTAAAAAAAAACAAATATAATGACATTTTTCCTTTTTTTTATTAATATTATTACCAATATTAAAATGAGTGATGTCTCCTGTATTCTCTACACCTGATACCACACGAATTTTGGCAATGAACTGGTTCCTTCTGCAGATGGCTGCTGGGTTTTGCTTCTTCACCTTTCAGTTACTATCATGAAATGTGAGTTATAAGTGTGTTATAAATGTGAGTTATAAGTAAGTTATATGAGTGTGAGCTTAGAATTAATACTGAGACACAATTAATTAGAGCTGTGATTTAAGGCACGATTTAAACACACACCACTTCCAAACATGACACGCTTAAAAACACCTCCAGCTCCCAATTTTTGGCACTTACCATTCCTCCACCTGTTCAGCTCCAGCTCCAGGTGCTGGATAACATTCTTTAGACTCTTGTTTTTGTCCTTCTCCTTCTCATACTTCTTCTTCCACTCCTCTGCTGTCAGCTCCAGGTTCACAGACACCGTGTTCTTGATGGTCTTGGCCCTGCCCAACAAAAGCCAGGTCAGCTGCTCTAGGATTTTTATCTGGGATTGGAAATTTTGCTGTGATTCAAAGGGGAATTAACTGAGAAATTGTGGATTCCCCATCCCTGGAAGTGTCCAAGGCCAGCTTGGATGGGGTTTGGAGCAACCTGGAGTAGGGAAAGTGTCCCTGCCCATAGGAAGATGAGCTCTGAGGTCCCTTTCAACCCAAATTCTGGGATTGTGTGCAAAGGAGAAGCTCTGCAATCTGTTCTGGGGTGGAGGGCACAGCCAAGCCCTGTCCTTGCTGCTGTGCAGGACCAGCTTAGAGCCTCACTGAGACCCCCCAGCAGCACCAAAACCACACAACCATCCCCAAAAAATCCACCCTACACATCCCAGATGTGGCTGCAGCAGCAGCACAGGGGCTGCCAGCCCTGAACACACAGAAATTCATCCTTCCCAGAGCTGAACAGAGCTTCCCAACCCCTTCCTGAGGGGTGGAAAGAAGGCAGATCCCCAGCAGGGAATGGGGTTTTGCAGGGCTGAGGAAAGGAGGATGAATTCCTGCCAGTGCCTGAGGAGTTACAGCCTCCCCAAGCAAAAATATCCCAAATTGAAACCCTTCTCACAACAAGCACCACCCCTTTATTATTGGGAAAGTGCTTAGCTCCAACCAAACCTCAACAATGGTGCCAGGAAATGCAGAGCAAGCAGAAAACAATGCCCAGCACCTACTCCAGCAAATCCACGTTTAAAAAGAGAAACCAAACAAATCACTATGAATTAAGAAGGCCTCAGATCTTTGCCCTTCACTGCTCAGACACTGAGTCCCTTCAAATGACTCCAGTGCTGTTGAATAAAACAGAGGATAAATAAAGGAATAACAGATAAACCTCCCAGCAGTTTATAAAGCTCCACTGATTTGCACTAGGGGGAAAGCAGGAGTTTGATTACTTGAAAAATATTTTTAAATAATTCCTGATGGTCAGGGTTTACAGATTGTCTCTGCTAAAAGCACAGCTCAAGTTCCCACTCGTTTAACTGTGCCAGGGAAAAAAAAAAAAACAAACCACCACACCAAGAAGTTTCTCCTGATGATGGATGAAGTACTTGCTGAAATAAAATTAAAAATGATATAAAAACACAAGGAGAGATGGAGTAGGAAGAGAAAGAGCTGATTCACTACTATCAGAGGAGCACTTGTACAATTTGATTAGTACAAGAGCTCCTGTGAAGATGGATTTTACTCCTGACATTTATTTTAATGGTGACATAATCCTTTTTTTTTTTTCTAGGAAAAATGAAGGAATCAGCAATCAGCCATGAGTCATGGACCTTCCCTTTAATGTTATTCAGGTCCTCATTTGTGTCACATCAGAAAAATGAGGCTCCACAAGCCAAGAGCCTGGAAAAGAAACCACATCAGGCAGCACCATTCCTACCCCAAATCCTGACAAAGAACTGTGCAGGGATGATCCATGGGCTGCTCTGCAGGAACAGTGCTCCACAACTCCTCCCAGGGAAATACAAATTATTCCTTTCCTTACAACCAAATGCTGCCCACCAGGAACTGCTGTTTCACCCTGAACCCCAAATCAAATATTTCCCAATTTTCCCAGCTGATATCCTGCTGCTCAGTGAGGATCCCCTTCAGAATGTTCCCCCTCCTGGAAAAGCAGAAATGGTGTCACATCCCTCCAAGCTCTGCCAGGATGTGTGGACACACCTGGAAAAGTGTTTTGCCCCAAAAAGAAAGGCCATTTTTACTGATGACTGGAGAGAGGAATGAAAGCAAGAGGAATGTAAAATGAAATTTAACAGGCAAGCTGCACTTCAGAGTTGTTCATGCTCTTTATGCAATTCCTGCATCTCAGTGTTTGTGTTTACTCCACACATGGCACGATCTGGGCAGCAGAAGTTTGTGTCTTCAATAACTCAAACCCATATTCAGCACAAAATGGGAAAATAAAACCACACAGCACCTCTCAACCTGATTTAATTCATGGTCACTGCCTCCTTTTGCAGTCCCAAAACTGCACATGGTGGGAAACAACCCCTTTTCAGACAAAGAGAAATACAGTGAACCCTACAAACTCTTAAATTCTATTTCAAACAATCCCAACTTGCCAGTATTTTTTCTTTCTGCTGCTACACAAGTAAAACAAAACAAGTCATTTTCCAAAGTAACTGAGTTCTCCTCAATTACCACAAAAGCAGTAATTCCATAATGAGCCTGACCTATTCCTGCAAACTTTCCAAATGCATTTCATACCACTATTGCCAATAAACACACATGGATGAGAAATTCTCTTTCTGGATCCTTCCATACTTTTGTTATCTTTGCTTGTTTGTGAGGACTTGTTCCTAAATTGTTAAAATCCTCCAAACATCACATCCATGAGCTGCCATGGCAATCTATCAAAGGTGTCAATATTGCACAGAGTCCACATCCTTTAATTCTCCTAAAGGCTTCAAGGTATTTTTTACAACATAACAACAACCCCTGAAGTGCCCATGGAGGAGAAGACACCTCCTCAAAGCATCAACAGATAAAGAAAATCTGAATTTTTCCACAGAAAACTTCTCATTATCCTCCATAAAATTTCAAGGAATTAAGATAATACTTTGTATTTCTGCAGGAAAATCTACCAGGCCTTCAGAGCAGAGGAAAATCTACCAGGCCTTCCAAGCAGAGCAGCTGCTGGCCAACACCAACATCTCTTTTTCTGCTGCCACTGGGGATGGAGAGGCAGCTCTCTCAAGCCCTCCTGCTTTTGAACAACTCCAGGAAGCACAAGCTCTGTATTTTCAGGGAGATGGTCCCTGGGGGGGTTTTCAGGGGGACTCACCTCTGGCCAAACATCAGGGTGGACTTGGTCTCTGCCTCGTTGAACACGGAGGGGGAGCAGCAGATGACGATGGTGGTTCTGCAGTTCCCCCCCAGGGAGTCCTGCAGGATCCTGGTCATTTTGCTGTCTCTGTAGGGAACGTGGCTTTTCTGATCCAAGCACAAGGAAGAGACAAGAACAGTGGTTTTTAAGCAATTGTGAGACACAACAGGAGTGCACAGGGGAGCTGAAGCACCCAGCTCTGAGGAGGAATTGTGATTTTGCCAGCTTTGGTCACCCTCACTCAATCAATTCCTCCTCCTGAGCAGAACAGCAAAAGTGTCACTGGTTTGTGGCTGGGCAGCCAACATTTCCTGCCCTCAGAACTGAAATGCCAGCTGGTTTTCCTCCTGTGGATGGCAAAGGAACAGAAAAACACAAAGCCACTGCTCACCCCCAGGCCCAGGATTACTTACAGTTCCCTCTGCCAAGGCTGAGATCACGTTGCCCAGAGCAGACAGAGATTTATTGATATTTTTAGCTTCATCCAGAACAGCCCCCTCTGCTCCAGTTTTGCTGACCTGCCAAGGAGAGCAGGCAAGAGTCAGACCCTGCTGGCAGCTCCAGCCCTGCACTGCTCCACCTAAAAATGCTCCAGGAGGAGCAAAACCCAGCCCAGCATCAAGGAGAATTTTACATCAGCTTTTCTGTTGGTGCAAGCCTCTAATAAATCCACTTTTCTTCCCCTTGTTTTGTTCAGGGAGGGGTCTGTGCTCCCCTGAGGACACCACTCCCACACCAAGGACAGGGATTTTTATTTTGCTTGCACCAAGAACGTCAGGCCACATTTTGTTCGTGGCCACTGCTTCCTTGTGCAGTCCAGAAATGGTGGAAAAAAACCCATTTTCAGACACAGACAAAGGTATTGGATCCCACAAACTGCTAAATTCTATTCCACACAATCCTAACTTGCTGGTGTTTTTTCCTTTCTGCTACTACACAAACGAAACAAAAAGAGTAATTTTCCAAAGTGTCCAAATGTAGGATAAAGCCATAGATTTTTCTCTACATTAAAACTATCTGGACTTTCACCTAAAAATGCCACATAAAAGAAAAATAGTTGTGACTTTTAAGAAGACAACCTGCTCAGGAAACCCCAGTTTCAGGTTTTCTGTACAATGGCCAGGCATAATGAACCACAAAAGTTGATTTTTCAGAGAAGAGGAGTGCCTGGCTAGGCCCTTGTTTTGTAAACATCATAAAGAGCTTTTAATTTAACATCTGTATTAACAAGATTAATGACTCTGACAGCTCACCCCTGCACTGTACCCATGGGTTATCAATTAGTGAGTCCCAAGGAGCAACCCAAAATCACAATAAATCTGATTTTGAGCACTCCAGAAGACACCATGAGAATTGGGAAATACTTGTGCATTGCAGCCCCTGTTGTAGACCCCTCTTTTGGTAAATAGATGAAAGTTCTTTTCTGAGGTTTATTTTTCTATATTGGAAAGCAGAAAAAGTCACCACAATCAAGATTCAGGCAGCTTCAAGTAGACTTCAGCTATAAAATTGCATTAATTGCTGGTATTTCATTGATCTAATATGTGAAATAATTACAGAAAATCCAGAAACAGGACAGGACCATATAAACAAGTTAAAATATCTGTCTAATTTGACAAATTACATAAAAATTACATTCCTTTTTTTCAGATGCACATAAATAAATGTAAAATTAAATCAAAGCACACAGGTTCACTCTGTTATAAATGCAGATTGGGGGGGTTGCATTTCATGCCAGCAGTTCTGATCTGCTACTTTTCTCTCTCTCACATTAAAAAAAGCAATTAAAACAGCCCCATTAATGAAAATCTGAGGGAAGAGCTCTGTAAGCTTGGTGATGCCATAGGGAGCAGTGAAGAAAAAAGGAAAGGAAAGGAAAGGAAAATGAAGATTTTTACCTTCTCACTTCCAGCCAAGTCCACCAGGTAAAGCTTCCCACTGAGTTTCTTCTCAGTTTCCACATTCTCTTGTTTGATATTAATGAGGAAGATGCTGTGGCTCCTCGAGCTGTGCTCATTCATATCTGCAAGCACAGGCAGGAATTTGGTTGAAATGCCTTGAAAACTTTACAGGGAATTCCATGGATACCAAATTCCAAAGAAGCTGGGCAGGTCTCAGTGGAACTCCCTGAGGGGATCTCCCATTTAGCAAAAGTTTTCCTCAAAACCACACTATTTAAATTCAAATTTCACATTTTTACTGCTTGTGTAGGTGAAAAATCCTCCTTTACCCAGGTCACGGGTAAAACACAGCTACAGTTTCACCTCCCACTTATTTTAAGTTTTATTGTAACCATGTTAGGCTTGAAAGTTTCAAAAAGTAGCAAAAAGAAAATAGTAAGAATTAGGAAGTCACTTTTTCAGCCAGCAAAAGGTAATTTTTGTTAAAGAAAGTAGCAGGAGCAAGGGGAGGAAACTTACTCAGAATAAATTTCTACCAGAATGATGGGGAAAAAAAGCAATATACTATTTATCAAAGCAAGAAGGCAGAGGCAGAGAAGAGAAAGGAGTTACCCAGGACATCAAAAGAAATCAGATTGATTAAAATTAAAATTAAAAACACAACAAACCCCAACTATACCCAAAACACCACCAAGAATTGAGTTATCAATGAGCTTCTGCTTGGATCAAGGCCACATCCCAGTGTAAATTGAGGAACAGGTTCTTTTATCCCCCTGCATGCAACAGCACCAAGTTTGAAGTGATTTTTGTGGGGTTTCATTCCTAAGATTTCTTTGCTTTGCCATCAGTCAAGTCACAGCTTTGCTGGGATAACTCCAGGGATAACTGGGATAACTCATGAGAGAGAAACAGGCAAAGTCCATCATTGCTTGAGCATTTTTTGGCTGCTGTTTGAGCAGTGAAATGCAGCACAAAGAACACTGGAAGGACATTATTTGAACACTTCATCCTTGCAAAAATCTCTTCCCTCTGAGCACCAACCCACCCCGGGATGTTCACGGAGCGACTCCCCGCCTCCAATTCCGAAATCCAACACAGCACCAAAGCACAATTTGAATTAATTAATTTGAAACCAATTAATTTGAAGTGTTATAAATTCAGCAGCACTAAATGATTCCCAAAGTGATCAGAAGGGATCCACAGAGCACTGGGAAGGGCAAGCAGCCCCTCTGGAAGGGCAGAGAATTCCAGGGAAACTCACTTGTCACGGCCACGTGCCGGTTGGCCTTCCCTTCGTCTATGACATCCAGAACTTCCTCAGGACTGGACACAAATCTTTCTGTACAACCCTAGGGACAGGCAAATGGGAAGCAGGGATGTTTGGGAGGAGCAGCAATTAGCACTAATGAACAAAATGATTAGGAGAGGCATCAGTATCCCACAGCATCGTTAGGCAGGCGGTGGAGCGAACACCTCGGGGTGACTTTCAGGAGGAGCCCAGGGAGGGATTTGGGAGGCAATTTTTCCCCACAAGATGAAAGACTCAGTGAAATCCAAACACACAGCATGAAATTTTCCACAGAAAACATGGAATGATGCAATATATATTCCTAATTTGGGTTAGGTTTCATACCCAAGTTAATTTTTCTCCCTCAAGCTCCAAGACAAGATGCAAAGTCTGTCTTAACACAATAATACTGAATAAATTATTTTATCAATTTTGCTTTGCTCCTCAGGCTGAGAACAAACAGAACAATATTATATGTATATTATTTAGGCTCACATATGTTCAAAACAAGCATATTTCATTTAAGTGAGTCAAAAACTCATTCCTAACCCAACAAATCTGAACTACTGCGAGATTCCAACACCTATGCAGCAAAATATTAAAGAACAAAATTCCTCAAGTTGTTCTCTTTCATATCTGACATGAAAGGGGAATCTGAATACTTAAAATTGAACAGCATACTAACAAAATGGAAATGTTCAAAGTCAGGAAAATAAAACAAACATGATTCGAGCCCATTAATATTTCAGGAAACTTGTTTCAATCCAATACAACTTGAACATTCAAGGCTTCAAACCTGAGTAGAATTATTTCAGCAAACACACGGGATGCAAATGGAAATGTGTAAATGAAAGCATGTGTGAGAAAGGATGAAATGGTGAGGATTAAATTATTCTTTTACCTTAACATATGGGACTCTGTTTTTATCTTCATGTACAGCGAGGTTTGTCTTTGACACTGGGAAAAGATGTGGAGATCATTAGGCAGATTCCAGGGGCAATGAAGAATTTGTCAGCTCCAGGCATGACAGACACACAGGGTGGATGGAAATTGGGAAATGAGAGCTGCAGTCATTCCCACTCCTGATGAACCTCCAATATTTCTGACACATGGAGCTCTTTCCTGCTCTGTCAATCCTGTACTTGTTTATTTAAAGTTCACTTTGGGGCACAAAAGCTTTTGTTGATTGTTTGGATGAATTAAAACAACCCAGACCAAGCTGGATTTTGGCAAAGCAGGCAGGAGAACAGCCTGGAATTCAGAGCAGCTCAGTGTCCTTGTGCCACATTTATAGACATTTCTTCACACTGATCAACAAAATTCACTTTATTAACACACAGCACACATAGACAAAGCCATAAGCTGTGAAATAAAACAGATCCTTCCCAACAAACTCTGCCTGGTGGAAGCAAGGAATAATTCCAAAACACTCTCTACATTTTTCCATCAGTTTTCCTTGCAGAACACACATTGCCTTGGAGGCTGGAAAACTCTCAGTGCTCCCTGATTCATAAAGCAGCTCGTGCACTGCAGAGGCAGGGGCACGAGAGACACATCAGATGACTGAAAGTGCAAAATTCTCCTGCTCAAACCCAGTTTAAATTTAATCCCCTCCCAAATAAAGCCACTGCTTCCCCTCAGGCATTGGTTCAAAGCACTGTGTGAAGTCAAGGCACTCAGTCACACCAAAAACACAGAACTTACCATCAAGTAGGTCCCTTATTTTGTCCAAATATATCTCAAAGTAGGAGACCTAATTAAATAATCACAAACATTACAGATTGAAACGCTGCTGATTGGAAAATCTCTCTGTGTTTCCATCTCTGTCAGAGCACCCCACTAAAAATAAAACCCACCTCCCACACAGTTGGAATTTCATCTTTCATGGGAACACACTTGTATATGGAATAATTTACAAGCCATTGATCTTCCTCCATTTATCAGTGATTCATCAGCAAGGCACACACAAAAACCTGCAGGCAAATCTTATCTTCCTTTTCATTTTTGGGTAACATAGGCAAAATTGACAAAAATATCGAGCTGAAGGAAATCAATTCAGCTGCTGCCACATCAGTGCAGCTGCATCATGAGAAGGGTCAGGTTGGAGGAGTGGCAAAGATTGTATATTGATTTTCACCCCCCCAAAAGCAGAGAGCACCTTTAACATACAATTTACATAAGCCTAAGCAATATATAAATGAAACTTTTATATCAATTAAACTTTTAAATGAAGGATAGGTAAAATTCTGCCTTGAAGCAAGCCCCAGAGAAAAAAAATGAAAATGAGCTTTTCTGTAATACAGAGAGACAATTGTCCTCAAAAAAAAAATCAGGAAAAGGAGAATGAATGAATGAATTTCTTAATAAAAGGGTATCTGACTCACTGAGGCAAACAGAAATATGTTAGGGGAGTAAGGCCTAACCCTTCCCTAAGTCATATTTATCCAGATCATTTAGCTGCAATATTACATGGTTACATTGTAGGTATCAGCAAACTCCTGCTATTTAGTGAAGTCTCATTTTCTCTCATCTGAAGAATAATGTCTGGGGGTTTTTACCCAGATGAGTTGATCTTTCCATGTAAGAAGTGCTGTTAAATACAGACATATTTTGCTTTTGTGCCTTTACTTTCCCTGTGCCTCATTTAAAGCCCTCTGGACCAGCTCATTCTAACAGTCCAGTCAGGCCAGACTTCATATTTTATATTATCCTTTTAGCACTCTGTTGAAAACCAACACACAGAGGAGAGTTCTAAAAGGATCCCTATTAAAGAGGGGGAGGAAAAAAATGATATTAACTTTCAGTGTTGGCTGAGTTATTAGAAGAGTGTGACAATTTGGTGAAACCCTTCCTCCTGATGACAGAACATGCATTTCCCTCCCTGCCAGCTCCTTGTACAACCACTCTCTCTCCCTGCCTGCTACTCAGCTTTTCTGTGAGAGATCCACTGGAACAATTCTGTGCTGGCAGAAAATGATTTATATCATGACAGGCCAGGAATTCACTGCATCTGCTCCCATCCAAGGGCTGGGGAATTGCAACAGCCATGGGGAAGCTTTCCTGATGAAGGGAGGAAATCAGTGTCAGCCCTGTGGAAATCTCATGGAGCTCCATATTTTACAGTCTGAGGTCTCCTAAAGTACTTAATGGTTTATTTGTGATATTGTTTCTGTCTCTGTTTATTGCTAAGAAGGTTCCCCACACATGACCAAGCCTTTCCAGAGGCTGGCTCAGAGGTACAAGATTATTAAAATAAATATCCATATATCCCCCCCAGAAGCATTTCAAAGGCTTTAATGCAAATAAAGAAAGTCACTTCTCTCTCAATTTTAGGCACAGAAAGGACAGAGAGCTCCATCCTCAGTGAGCATCACCCAGGGCAGGAGAAGGGAGAGGGTTCCCCACTCTACCTGTGCTCAGCTACTGAAGTTTTTAGGTCTGTTTTTGTTTTGGGGGAGGGATGACACAGACAGCTCTTTTTTCCTGCAATCCATGGAGATTTTCCTGATGCCTGCTTGGAAAGAAGCTGCAGCCTGACCCCCACTCTGCCAGATGGACCAAGGCCCCCCATGGCTGGGAGCTCCCAGGGACAGTGGATGAACAGTGGGAATTCAAGGTCATTCCAAAGTATTTGAGAGGTTGGGATCAAGGAAGGGACATGGAAAAACGTGGCAGCTGTTCCAACTGAGCCTCAGCCACCATCAGAAGGAGCCTGGCTATCAATAATTCAAAAATCCCTTCTAAACATCTATACCCCAATCTTCCCCCCCTTTCAATCCCATATATTCTGGATTTGTTTGTGTCCTCAAGACAGGAACACCATGCCAGTGTTTTCCCAAGTGTCCTGCAGCTCCATGGTATTTATGGGGTATTTATCATGGTATTTATCAAAACCAGTGGGGTCCAATCTTTGCAGAAGCTGCAGTTAATCAATATTTGGCTGCCCACAAGGTGGTTCCAGCAAACCTGAGCTGGACACACCACAAAAAATTCCAGTAGCTGCATTAGGTGATTTCTAGGAAATATCCTCACTGATAAATAATTCATTTTGAATTATAAAATTGAGAGAGGAAAACCCCCCCACAACATTGTAAGGCAGATTCTTCATCCATCTTCTCCCATCTGAGCCAGTGTGCTCCAAATTTACCTTTATGTGGAACTCCAGGTTCTCATCCATGGAGTAGATGTGATCAAAGATGTCATGTGCAATCCTGGGGATGATGCCCATGAGCTGAGGGTCGTGCAGTTTTCCCTGTGGACACAAAACCCAACCACACCTCAGGAATCCTTCCTCAGGGAGAAGACAAGAGGGGGATTTGTCCAAAATTCCCCCTTCCAGAGAGTCCCTGTGAATGTTTGTTGCTCTGGGGGGGGATTAACTTGATGTTAGTGGGAATAGAAATGGGAACAGAAACACAAATTGGAAATAAACCCCTTTTCTCACTACAGCTCACACTGAATTGCTGTTCCTAAATGTTTCATAAAAGAGCTTAAATATGCAGTAACAAGTGGAAGATTCCATCAGAACACAGTGTCTGGAATGTCTGACACACCTCTGGAATAAAATCTTTGTCCAATTAAAACTGCCCATATCAGCACAAAAAAAAGATTCTTATTCCAAACAGTAGTAGGGAATTATTAATTTTTAACAATATAGCAGGTAACCATACAATTCCCAAGCATGGGAGGTCAGATTTGTATCTGTAATTGCTCAAAGTTATTAAACATCACCATTTCTTTAGTGAAACAGGAAGCAAATCACACCCACATGCACGTTTGTCACTATTGTGTGTGTTTGTCAGTGACTCGTGGGTCACACTGACCTGTTTTCCCACATACTCAGCCTTTATTAAAATCCTCATTTTACACACTGCCTCATTTACCCAAAGCTGCTGAAATGACAGTGAATTTCTCAGCACCAGCCCAGGATGAAGGCAATTTTAACACAAAGCACTGACACAACCTCTCCCTCCATCTCACAGCCTCTGTTTAAAGCACTTGCTGGGTTTCTGCCCCTGAATTACATAAACATCTTGAGGGAAAAGAAAAAAAAAAGGGATAAATCAGTTACATTGCTGACTGCTTTCCCTATAAAGCAGCACTCAGGGCTAAACTGTGAATATTTGCTTTATATTACACAAGTAACATCACCTCCTGCAGCAGAATCAGTTAAACCCCACACCACATCCAATATTTTATTGAGCTCCTCCACAGCTAAAAAATCCTTCCCATACAAAGCCCCATTCTATTTCAGATGATGAGAATGGGAAAAAAAAGGGTGATTAAATAAAACTAAATCCCTTTTTGCTTTCCACAGCTCCTCAGGAGAGAAATCCAGGTGTAAAAGATGAAATGTGAGGGGGACTCCACCACATCTGCCACAACTCGGTGGGCTCAGGGCTTCTCACTGTTTAAATAAGTAGAAATTTCTGTGGATTTTTATTAAAACAAGAGGGGGTGGAAGTGGCCCCCACTTTAATTTAGACAATCCCAGAATGGTTTGGGGTGGAAGGGACCTTAAAGCTCCCACTGGAAGAGAGAAGTGGAAGAGCAAGGTCAAGGTGGGCTGGAAAGCTGCAAGAAAAAAAGAAAGAAAGCACAAATATTCTCATGGATTTGGCTGCAACCTCATAGGAAGGGTTTGGAAAACTCCCCCAAAAACTCCCCCAAAGAGTTCTCTGCACATTAAAGCCTCTGATTTTCATAAAAAGATTAATTTCCACGTTTAACCCTAGCAGGGGAGGTGGTTTAGCTCAGGATGTTGACATCATAACCACAGATTATGGGCACCAAGCACTGCAAACTCTGCCCTGAGGCCAAATTTAATTCATGGTTTAAAAAAAAAAGTGCTTTTTCAAGAAGATTTATCCTGCTGTACAGGTGGCAGCTCTTTCATGCAGCACAGGAGCAAGGCCTGGCTGTCAGGAAGCCCTGGCTGAATTACAGCACCAGGTCCTGCTGAGCTCAACATTCCCACTGGGAAGAATTTCCCATTCCTCATTTCACACCAAATCCCCCAGAACAGCTTTACCAAGAGGATTTACTATTTCTTCAACTTCAGATTATTTTTTTTTCCCCTTCCACAACACACTGTAGCAACTTTCCAAGAGGATGTTAGGCTAAGAGGGGGATTAAAGCTGAATATAGCTTTGATTCCACTTTGAAACCACAGCTTTTTCTTTATGACAGAAGGAAAACAGCCCTTTTTCCACAGTCATTTTCTGGTAATTCTGAATATCAATTGGCTTCAGGAGATCTTTCCCAGGCCATGTGGAAGCAGCAGCTCGAGCCCTGCAGATATTTTGATTTAATTACACCCCGAGCTGGTGGATTACTCAGGATTGTGCCATCTGTGAGGCCTGAACCACTGCTTCCCCCCCATCCTCCCAAGGACAGATTTAATTAGACATTTAATAATTAGTTATTGCCTCCTCCAGGAGAGCAGCAATGGCCCTGTGGCTTCCCTGCTCCTCTCACCCCCAGGGTTCAATTGGGCAGCAAAACCAGGGGATGCTGGAGCAAGGAAAGCTCATTTTTAACATTTCTTGGGATGCTCCAAGGCACACACACCCACTTTGTGCAGGAACAGCAAGGCTGGAATGCTTGGATGATCCTCCTTTTTCAGCAGGAAACTGGAATTTCTAAATATCTTCTACCTGAACAGTAAAAAAAAAAAAAAAACCCAACCCACAGGAAAACCCTTCTGCTGTCCCAGTACTATGAACAGGCCCCTGGAATTTGCTGTAATTTCCTTTCTTCTCCAAAGCAGCAATTCCAAACCCATCCAGCTTTGCTGCACAATCCCACAAGGGCAGTGCCAAGATAAAAACCAAGAATCCAGGCAGGAATTTTCACAATCCTGAGCTCTGCAGCCTTTTCTTGCTCTTCCCACTTGTGGATTAACAAACCCCACTCAAATCCTTGAAAACACAAACATTCCCTAGAAAGGACACCTGATGTGTTTTACTCCCCATTTGTTGATTTATTTAGATATCTGTGGATATATTTTGAAATAAAATCCATATTGAAAGAATGACTAAAGGCAGGAGGAGCTGAACATTCCCAGCTCCCAGATTTTTCCAGGTCTCTCCCAGCTCAGAGCCCCAGAGATTGCCCAGGCAATTGGCACGTGGAATTTGACTGCTCCCCCCAAAAAAGTGATTTAATTTTGCTAATTTTGCCCCTGTACCTCCATGGTGTGTGTTTTTCCTGATGAGGTCTGTCCATAAGCAAAGATTGTGCCATTGTAGCCTTCCAGAACATCTGCAGGGAGAAGGAAAACAATCAAAACTCTTTGTTGACATCCTCAAGCTGAATTATCAGCACTCCAGGAGCCTTTCCAATGCTGAAGCTGAATTAGGAAGTAGTTTAGGCAAAATGGGGAAAATAGATGTGGGGTTAATTTCAGGCCCCAAAAAAAAAAAATTCCTAATAAAATCTAAATTAGAGAATTGCAGAATGATTGGCATCTCCCTCTTTTTCCTGGGAGAAAAATACCTCTGGACATCAAATATCAGCCAATTTATCTGTGGGACATGGGAAAGAAAAAGCTGAACTGCCTGCATGTTAAACCCTCAGGCACCCTGGAGAAAATTAAACAAATTCACCAATATTTCTTATTATAAACTTGATATTATCTTTCTGCTGCTGTATCACCCCCAACACTTCACGGCCTCATTAATTTCCCAGCTTTTCTGCAAAGCAAGGAGAAAAATCAAATGAACAGGAATTTGCTTTATTGAAAAGCAGCTTCTCTCAAGGCAGAATGAATAATTCTGAATATCTGTAGGTGCAATATCCAGATATTGGATTCAGATATCAAAAGATGAACTTTGCAGCAGTTAATTCCCATTTCCAGCAAGGTGGGAGGGCTGTAAACTGCATTTGTGATGTCTCCCATCCTCTGGAACTCCCCTCATAAAGGTTTCCAGGCCAAAAAATTAAGTTAATCAAATTACATTTTATATTATATGTCCTATATATTACATTTACATAAATAATCTTCTTATTTGAATCTCCATGTAGGGCCTCCAGACAGGAAGGATGATTAAACGAAATACATTGGAAAAAAATATAAAAAGAATCTTGAACTCAAGGAGAATGAAAGAGTTAAGAGACCATAATTACTGTCCTTCTGCAATTAACATTTTGGATGAATTCAGCATCCTCACCTGCTCATAAAAACAGAGACACTGCTTATCCTTGCTTTAAGGAAACTGAGTTTAAAAAAAGTCATTATAAATAATGATTGAAGGAATAAAAATGTCTAGTTGTGAGTACTCCAAAAGAATTCACTGCTACTATTTCATCTTCCTGCCAAATTTGGTTCAATTTTAAAAAAAATAGCTTGAATTAAAAACAGAAAAGGGAAAAAGGGGAAAAAAAGGGTTATTATCAGCAGGTGACTGCAAGGTACCAACTCAGCTCACAGCCAGGGGGAAAATAACCTGATTAATCAAGTGTTATGTAAGAAAATTGCTCAGAATTTGCATCAATATTTGCATTTTGCTGGAGGAAGCAGAGATAAGTCATTTACCTTCCCAATTAGCAAAAAAGACCTTCTCCTATTAAATAAAAAAATAGCCCTCTGCCTCATCTGCAGGGAAAACAAGTCAGAGGTCTCATGTAGAGGTTATTTTTGTTGGAAGACTTTCCACCTTAAGTCATTTATAGACCATCTGTGCACTGAATCAAGAGAGAAACAGCCCCAGACAGAAAAATCCTGCACAAAACTCCAGAGTGAGGGGGGAAAAAAACCAAATTCACAAACTGACTGGACTGAGAGCAGTTGGGATTTTTACAGAAAAAAAATTAAAAAATAAGTCCAAGTGATTTTCTCAACTGCTGGTCCAACTCTCCCCACAATATTTCTCTCCCAAAACCAGATGGCCTTTTTGTCCTGAGGGTGGACACAACAAACACATTCCCATTCCCATTTTTAGCCCTGCATTTCTCCTTTTCATCCCTCACCTCCTCAATTCTGCCACTCAGCACTTGAAGCCCATCTCTGCAAGCACAAAAGTCACTCAGCTCCCCACTGAGAGCAAAGCCCAGCACCCAAAAATCTCATTTAAAGCCATTTTCTCTTCCTTCCAGGCCACACAGAGGTGCAGAATTTCCCATGAGCAACGAGGTGCCCACAGCTCAGCCACCAGACACTGCCCTTTCCATGGAATTGCAGGAAAAATTCAAAATGCAGACACACACACCCATCTGGGGACATCCAAACTGATTTTTTGGCAGCAGAGAGGAATGGGAAATAAAGCAGGAGTGGTGGCAATCACACTCTATTGTTCCCTTGCAGATTTAGGGATGTTTGGGAGTTTTAGTTAAAAAGGAGCAACACCCAGTGGTGATTCCACTTCTGCCCCTGGGAGAACTTTGAACAAATCCCTGTGACACCCAGATTGTGCATCCTCCTCCCCAAAACTCCCTGTTCCTCCCCAAAACTCCCTGTTCCTCCCCAAAACTCCCTGTTCCTCCCCAAAACTCCCTGTTCCTCCCCAAAACTCCCTGTTCCTCCCCAAAACTCCCTGTTCCTCCCCAAAACTCCCTGTTCCTCCCCAAAATTCCCTCATTCTCCCAAAACTCCCTGTTCCTCTCCAAAACTCCCAGTTCCTCCCCAAAATTCCCTCCTTCTCCCCAAAACTCCCTGTTCCTCTCCAAAACTCCCTCCTCCTCCCCAAAACTCCCTGTTCCTCCCCAAAATTCCCTCATTCTCTCCTTTCTCTTTTCCCCCCATTTCCCTTTCTCTTCCCCTTTCATCCAAACCTTCCCCTCACCAAACTTGCCTTTCTGCTCATCTGGAAGGTCCAAATCAACACACATGGAAGATACACTGCAGCTCTATTTTCAAACAGGATTTTGGGAAGTATTTGCCCTTTTATTTGCCTCATAAAGACAATTTAGGCAGTGATCTGGTTCTTCCCAATCCCTCTTACAAAGGATTTTATTTCTCTCACCCTTTTCAGAGGCAAACCAGCTTCCACAGGGGATATAAAAGCCCTCCACTAATTCACAGGCAGCACACCCTGTAGGATTGAAACAGCTCCCCAAACTTCCAAGCAGTTCAGTGGTGTGTCAGCAACCTGAACTAACGATTGCCACACTCCACAGCTCCATCCCACAGTTTTTAGGAAAGGCTCAGCCATCTGAAGGCAGAGCTGCTGCACTCACAGCCCCCCCTGAGAAGAGGCAGCTGAGTTATGGTTTATTTCTGCTCCCCAAAATCCAATTATTTTGCCTCTGGTCCTTCCCCAGGTTGGTTTGCTGCAGGCTGCTCTGAGTGAGCCAAACACTTTCCTGCAGAGCTGCTCCCAGGGTTTGGAGCAGGACCCCAAAAAAGCAAAATAAAACCCAAGGACCAAGTCCTGGAGGGCACAGGGACACCAGGGAACAAGAAGAGCTCTGCTTGGAACCCCTGGGATGCTGCAATGTGCTCACAACACCAGCCCTGAGCTCAAGGAGTGCTTGGACAACACTCCCAGCTCGTGGTGGGATTTTAGGATGTCTGTGCAGGGCCAGGAGCTGGACTGGATCATCCCTGGGGGTGTTTTCCAGCTCAGGATATTCCATGAGTACCACGAGCACCAGAGCCAAGTGTGAGAGCTGAGGGTGATCTGGAGCTGGGGCAGTAAGGCAGCTGATTGAAATGCACCCAAACATTTCATTCTCAAGTGAAAATCTTGGCATTTCAACAGTTTATGAAGGTTTGGTTCCAAAACCAGGGGTTATCCAGTGTGTTTATCTCAGTTTTAAATGCAAGCTCTCTGCATGCAAAGCAACTCCCAAACCAGTGCCTTCCACACTCTCCCTCAGTGCTCCATCCTCCTACTCAATTACACAGATATTCTACCTCATCCTGGACTGAACAGACACACACTGCATGAAAAACACACTTTGTGTCCCTTATAAATCACAAAAACAAGTATTTGTGTGGAATAACAAGGAGCAAGCAAGGAACAACCACAGCAATTCCTGCAGCTCTTTTGCTGTTTGTTGTTGGGTTTGTTTTTTTTCCACACAGACAAACCCTGAAAAAAAAGAAATGCTTGGAATCACTAATTACAAAACTCCCCTACAGACATCCAAACATTCATTATCCAGTCTTTAAACAGCCTGAGGGCACAGGGAGACATCTCTTTCCCTCTCCCCAAGCAGGGATAAACAAAGACAACACCTACCTTTGACAATCTGCTTGGCACAGGCATTATAAACTTGTTCCTGGGTTGTGTTAGGAGGTAACACCCTGTCGAAGACATAGGGCTTCCCTTGCTGCAAACAAAGGAGAAAATCCATAAAACAAAGAACATTTCAACAAGTTCATCATCCCAATTTAACAGGCATCCCAAAATGCAGTGTTTCCTACAGAGGGAGCCATCCAGGGCAATGGAGAGGACAATATTTTGTGGAGTGAATAACGTGGGTGCTCCAAACCCAACAGTTCCATGGCAAATAAAACGTGGTAGATGTTCCCTGTGTGCTCACATCTGGGTCAGCAGCCACAGACATGGCAGACAATCAGCTGGAATCTCAGAGTTGGGTGTTTCCTTCCCCTCCTGGGAGTTAAGAGGGAAAAATCCATGTAAATATTGTGGGAACCGCCATATAAATATTGGGGGAATAGCCATGTAAATATTGGGGGAACAACCCTGTAAATATTGGGGGAGTAAGTCTGTAAATATCGAGGGAATAATCCTGTAAATATTGGGGAATAATTCTATGAATATTGGGGGAACAATCCTGCAAATATCAAGGGAATAACCCTGTAAATATTGGGGGAATAACCCTGCAAATATCAAGGGGAAAATCCTGTAAATATTGGGGAGTAATCCTGTAAATATTGGGGAATAATTCTATGAATATTGGGGGAACAACCCTGTAAATATTGGGAGAATAACCCTGTCACTATTGGGGGAATAATTCTGTAAATATTGGGGGAATAATCCTGGAAATATTGGGAGAATAACCCTGTCACTATTGGGGGAATAATTCTGTAAATATTGGGGGAATAATCCTGGAAATATTGGGANGAATAACCATGTCAATATTGGGGAATAACCCTGCAAATATCAAGGGGAAAATCCTGTAAATATTGGGGAGTAATCCTGTAAATATTGGGGAATAATTCTATGAATATTGGGGGAACAATCCTGTAAATATCAAGGGAATAACCCTGTAAATATTGGGAGAATAACCCTGTAAATATTGGGGGAATAACCCTGCAAATATCAAGGGAATAACCCTGTAAATGTTGGGGGAATAACCCTGTAAATACCAAGGGAATGATCCTGTAAATACTGGGGAATAACCCTGTAAATACTGGGAGAATAACCCTGCAAATATTGGGGGAATAATTCTATGAATATTGGGGGAACAATCTTGTCAATATCAAGGGAATAATCCTGTAAATACTGGGGAATGACCATGTAAATATTGGGTGAATGATCCTGTAAATATTGGG
>VZRZ01004345.1:0-10417 GCA_013398175.1 Climacteris rufus | reverse complement strand
TCCTGGGGGTTGGTTTTGCCTAGGGCGATCCTGAATGGGATCCTGAGGGTGGATTTGACTCAGGGGATCATTAATGGGATCCTGAGGGTGGATTTGGCTCAGGGGATCAGTGGTGGGATCCTCAGGGTGGCTTCAAATCCACCTCGGCTCAGGAGAGGTCACAGTGGGTCCAGAGGGCACCGCTGGCCCCTGCAGCAGATTCCTTTCCAGCAAAAGGATTGAAGGGGATCAGGGAACAATCCACACCCCTGGTCAGGGGCATCCCATCAGGGTGGAAATATCCTGGCAAAGGGAGACAGGAGATCCTTGGATCCCCTGCAGAGAAAGCATTTCCTGAGCTCCCAGGGCCACATCTGCACTGGGCTGCACTCGGTCAGGGATTCATCCAGAGCCACCAATTTGTTGTGTGGCTGAATCCCAAGGGAGGAATTCCTGGAGGGTCTCAATCACACAGCACTGAACCCATCTCTGCCCCCCAGACCTTCCCAGTGACCTGTGCAGAGCCCAAACCCCTCGGGTGTGATGGGACACCAGGGCATGGACACGGTTCCCCATCAGAGATCTTTGTTCTCATCCCATCATCACCACCAGCAGCACTGGTGCATGCAGATTGATCTCCTCTGCCCTCCAGAACTGAAAACCTTCATTATTCCCAAATCCAGGCTAAGGCATGAGGGAGGAAGATTCCAGCATCCACAATTTAACAGAGCAACCACCCCCAGAGCTCAGGGAATAATCCCTTGGCACCTCGCTGGTGCTCCTGACTCACTGGGACACCAGGGACAACAACTTAGACTCATTTCCTCATCTACAAAGGAGGAATGGCTGGAATGCCAAAACCTCATTTAATAAGAACACAGGGGAAGATGAGCTCTTCAGGAATGCACAGGAACATCTCCATTGCACACAGTGCTTGAGTCTCACCATAAAACCACCCAGCTCCTTCCCATCTAAAACATCCCACTGGTTTCTTTCACCTTCCAATCCTTATCAGTTTGCCCAGCACCTTCTCCTCCTTCCTTCCACCCAGTTTCAGAGAGCTGGGATGAAGGAGAGAGGACACAGGTCCCCTTTGGGCCAGGCACAACCCCAGTCCTTGGAGCCTCAGCTCCTCTCATCCACAACCTCTGGGGAGAGAGGAACCTGCTCATTCCCATCCAAAACCTTCCCAGCAGCTTCTCTTCTTGACTGTTGCACTGATTTCCTTCCATCCCTCATTATCTGGAGCAAATTTAAAAAGCAAAACTCTGAGTTTTACTTGAAATGTCCAAATCTCACCATTTTGGCACCAACTATCCAAAGTTCCTCAAGCACAAGCATTTGGGGAGCAGGTAATTAAGACAAAAATTGTGAATTTTAAAAATATTTTAAAAAACAAGGGTCCTGTCTCTGATGTAGTGGGGGCTAGGAAAGCTTAAATAGGAAATTGGTAAACAGAGATTCCAGTGGTATTTTTAAAACCTGTGTATTTGTGACAGCAGGGCCACAACTACTGCAGTGCTTGGTTTGGTGATTCTCAGCAATCCTATCCCAGTTAATAAAAATCTATTTGGTATTTAGACAACTGGAGACCAAAAACTCCTTACAAACACATTACAAACCAGAATTACTACTTCCTCCATTCTTACTCCAGTTATCAGGAGGAAAACAGAATATTTAAGTTCTGCATCCCTGGTAAGTTAATCCATCATTGATAAATAAAGTCAATCACCAAGAAATTCAGACTTGCTTAAAGCTCATTCAGAATGTGAGGGGAATTGCAGATGGTTTTGCATTTGGGAGGAAGAAATCTCCCCCAGCCTGTCCCACACTGAGGTTGTGCTTTCCTGGACAGCTGGCAAAGGGTGCTGGCTGTGTTACTACAGACTGCAGCTCAAACCCTCACCCAAATAATGTGAATAAAAGTGGCATTACTGAGCTGGGGAAAACACACACACAACAAAACAGCCTGTGAGCTTTGCAAGGACAAAGGGCTGCACAGTTTCCTTTCTGCACTGCACTGCTTGGACTTTCTTTGGTAATTTTTTGGGGGCTTTTTATGAGCAAAAATAGATTTTCTAGCTCATAACCCTTCCTGTGCTCTCCCTGCAGCAAGAAATGCATTACAGAGAGCACAGCAACGAGATGAGCAGAGCAGCCCCACTTTCTCCTAAACGATCCCGAATCAGGCTGGAATTATCTGCCAGTAATTCTGTGATGAGATTTAGCAGTGCTGGTGTGTTCCCTGTGCATTTCCCAGCTCTCCAGAGCAGGGAGCAGCCTCTGTTCCCTGCCAGCTCCAGGGGCACAGGCACTGATCCTGTTAAACACTTCCACCCATGAGTGAAAGCTCTGCTGCTGCTTCCTGACAAGCCAGCACAGGGAAGGTGAGGGAAGCACCACGACCTACAAAGTGACATTCATGTAAACACAGCACCTGCCTCTTATGTAAATCATCACTCACATTCTGATTTTTCCACAGCTCCAACAAACCCAAACCTGCAAGGCACCAACTTGCAGGGGATAAGGAGATGCAAATATTCATTAAGAGGGTGCAAATAATCATGAAGAAGGTGCTTTAATACTCATTTATTTGCATCAGCAGTTGCTTTTCCTGTGAAGCCACAAGCCACTCTGCAGGACTTCAGCCTCCAGCCACCCTCAGCATTGGGCACTATGAAAAAAAAAACCCAAACAAACAAAAAAACCAAGAACCAACACACACAGCAATGGGCTCCAGGTCCCAAGCACTGCAGGTGCCTCCCTCCAGGACTCCAGGACAGCAGAATTGTTCTGATTTCCCACCTCCACCAACAAAACCACATCTGCTGCAGCTTTCAGGCTCCTGCCTTGCAGCGAGTCCCAGATGACTTTCTCAAAATGAGCCTCAAGTGTGCACCAGCATCTCCCAAAAAATCAGAAATCCCTGGAATGTAAACCTCCAAACCCCAAAGCAGCTCAGGGAAAAGCAAGGAGTATTTCCACTGCACAAACAGGGAGGTTTGTGATGCCTGAGCTCACTGGCAAGGCACAGGCAGGTTTGTTCAGTTCCACACAGAGCCTGCATCCCAAACACAGCAAACAAGGACAATGGACTGACAGCTGCACCAAGAGCAATTATACATTTATACAGCACTGAAATAGCTGAAATAGCACATGGGAGCACCACAAAACACACCAAGGAGATGGTTCATTTTAAGGAAAACATGATTCCCCTGTTAAATGATTTCCTCTGCCAACTCTGGCACACACCCAGCCCCAAAACCAACCTGAGGTGCTCCCAGCTCCTCAGCATCCCCACCTTCCTCCTGCCCAGCCAGAGGGGAGGAAAATTCCAGAGCTCCACAGCTCCAGGATCACACATGGCACCATAAAATCAAGCAACAGTTTTGTTTGAAGTTCATGGCTGAGGCTACACAATACTCAGAAAATGTGGGCTGCACACAAAGCAAGCCATGGACAGAACAAATCCTCTCTTACCAACACAAGCAAATATTTTTTTTGAAGGGTGAAGGAGCACGTGCTCCTGTGTAGGGAGATTAACTTGGCTTGAAGATTTGTTTGCAGCACTGAACTATTTGGCTTTGATGTGAAATTGTAAAAGATACCATAAAGTGAGAAATAATCAAGCCAGTGTGTTTATCAAATGACAGCAGAGTTTTCCACTGGATATTGAGGGCTGACCCAGAAAGTGGTAAGAAAATACAAAAAGCATAGGGAGAGGCCCTAAGAGGAGAAAACCAAGCACAATGCAAGATAAAAGGGGACAGGAGGGGAGAAATAACAGAAAAGGAGAGAGGGAGAATAGAAATTAAAATAAAAGGAGATAGGAGGAAAAAAAATATAATGGAGAGAGAGAAAGAAGGGAGATGGATGTGACAGGGGGTGCTTGAACAAAATCCAGATGACTTTCCTTAGAGGATTTTTGGGAACAAGATAAAACCTGCAAGCCCTGGGAGAAGTGGCCTCTCTGCAGAGACTGGAGCAGTGCAGGAGGGCTGTGCAGGCAGCAAAAGAGATTACAACTGCAGAAAAATCCCACTTCTGCTACCAGCCTGGCTAAAAATACTCCCTAACCCAGTTACCCCAATTCAGAGCAGGCTCTCCCTTGCTAAGTGGGGGGAGAATTTAGCAGTGAGAAGGATTCCTGGAGATCAGAGACCTCCCTGCACATTCCCAAGGTGCCTTTAAAAATCAACTTTCACCCCTCAGGAGCAGAGGTCTTCAGCTCAGAAGCTGCCAGGAGGACAGATGACTACAAAATGCTGGCATAGCAACAACACCTAAGCAAATGCAGGAATATTTTGTACTGAAAAAAAAAGTATTGAGGGCCTTTGGGTCATTTAACATGGAATAAAATGTGGTTTCAGTATCAAATCCTCCTCACCTAATAAAAGTGTTTTACAGCAGCTTCAAAACCCCAGTTTTTCAAGGCTCACTCTTCTCCCTGACCCAGAAGAGATTTTTACACCAAGCAAGAGCATCTCCTGTCCATCATCATAACAAGGTAGTGAAAAAGGATTTATCTCAGCAGAGAGAGAGGCACTGAAAAAATGAACCACTTTTAGCAAAGACTACTATTAAATATTTAAGTTTTTGTCTCTGGGTACTCATTTCTCATGGGGAAAAAAAAAATCCAGCATTCCTGGTGTCAATTAGACTCTGTCTCACCATTGGAAAAGAGGCATTTTCTGAAGCTGTCCTTTGCCCAATTATTGATATTTTAATGGGAATCTGATAACAATCACAAGCATTTCCATAAAAAGACAAGAACCAAAGAGGCCACAAATATATAGAAATGGATTAATAAAGCCAGGAATCCATGAGAAATCCCATGCCTGTGCCTCCACACCTTCAAGATTCTGAAGGATCCCATTTTGGGTATTTTGAGGTAATTTTGCTGCTGTGTTTGGTTGGTTTTGTTGGGATTATTTAAGTGTGCAATGTTTTCACACTCCAAAATCCACTAGAATTGAATAAAGGCATTTTCCCAGTCCACAAAGCACCATTATCCAATGTGCACCTTCCAGGGGAGCTGGAAAAACAAACACTGGCAACAGCACAGTCAAGTCCAAAGTGTCAAAGAAGTACTGAGCAACCCTTCTCTCCTCTACATCTGGATTTTAAAAGGTTGCAGCAACACAAAACCAAACCAAAGAGGGAAAATAAAGAGTCTGAAAGCATTTGGGAGGTAACTGTGGGTGATATGAAGACAAAACACATCAAGCTCAAAGGAACCCAACAAAACCAGACACAAAAACATCCCTGCAGATGTCAGGAAAAATCCAACAAACCCCAAGCAAATCCCTTTTTCTAGAAGGGATTTTCTGATGGAAACATTCACACCAAATGCCAAAAACACCTTTGCATTCCACAAATCCAGAAGTGCATCAGCAAGCAGGCAGCCCCAAGGCCAGAGGTGAAAATGGGATTATGTGGGGACACCTCAGGCATGACAGAACAGGGAATTTGGGAGGAAAACAAACCCTAAGTGAGTCATTTTCATGATAAGAGGAAGGATAAAAAGATAATACCAAAGGTGTCAGCAGCCAAGCTAAAACCTGTCAGGAAAAACTCAACAAAATCATCTGTGTTCTCCTCCCCGCCCCGATCCTCACAAAAACTCCTACAGAGAAAAGCAGATCAATATTAAAGACTTACAAGTGGCATTCCATCCTCTGTTTTCTCTTTTCTAACAGCTTTTTTTATTCTCCTGGCACAGTTTGAAAGGCTGAGGCAGAGCAGGGAGCTGTAAGCACACATCACCTCCCAGCAGGGACAGGGAGCCTGGGGAAAAATCATCTCCAGTGCAGCACACAAAGTACTCCCAGACTTCCCCCAAAAAACCCTAAATTTGGCTGCACCAGGCTCCACAAACACTTGCCAAAATAAATCCAAGCCCCAGAGATTGACTGGTGCACGCCAGGGGAAGGAAAAGAACTGGAAGAAGCAGGAATGCTGCTCAGCATCCAAACCTGATCCCCAAAAAAAGCATCCAGCAGGAGGTACCAGAGGGGAAAAGACAACACAGAGTGGTTTAAAACGACATTTTCTTGTGGTTTGACAACCTGCCTTGTTAAAATCTATCACCTGTGGTTTAAGTTTCAAAGGTTTTAAGTAGGAATCCATATTTTTGACAGGATAGGTTTGGAGAAGGATGGCGAAGGGTGCTTGGGAAAAGAGGAAAAAAAAGGATGCCCTGAGAAAACACAACAGGGAAATTGCCTTGCTGAGAAAAAACATGCTTTTTATTTGGAGTAAATCAACTTTCTAGCAGCACTATCAATAAATAGAAGCTCTTTTCACACCTGAGTTCTCACCACTCTTTTGGAAAACAGAAAAGCAAACACAGGAGCAGCTTCATCCATAAAACACACATTGATCCGTGTTGGATAAGCTGCCTCCAGTTCAGCACTGGAAGAGGAAGAATATCCTTTCCAGCAGGAAAACTGAGGATTCAGAAGAAAACCAAACAAACCCCACCCCAAACCACTTTGTCCCCACAGAAGTGGCTTAAACCTGGCAAGAACGTGCCAAGGAGCCAAGGATTTTGCTTTGAACTTTAATGGGAATGGAAATAGCCCTGTCTGTGGAACACCTCACAAAAATGGTTCAATTCCAACAGAATCCCAGGAGCTGAACTGGCTGCCACTCATCCCAATACCTGTGGTTCAGGGATTAGACAAAGGCATGGTGGAAAAGGAGAATATTTGGGGTTTGGAGAAGCCCTTATCAACACAGATTTTTCCCACTGACATTATGGGAGAGCAATATTGCAGATTTGCTTCAGTGCTTTATGGGAATACCACTGTGACAAGAAATAAATGTATTTCTAACAGTTTCATTCTTTACCAACACACTAAAAGCAGACCCAAAACACTCCTCAGCCACCTCATCAGGCCCATGATTTTCAGCTTCCACACAAACTCCTGAGAATAAGTGTGGAGCACAACAACTGCCTTAAAAAAAACAACCACTCTTCAAACATCAAGCACCAGAGCAGCTCCCTGAATGGCCACACCAGCTCTCCAGCAAATTAAATTGTTTCTTCTGCAAGGCACAGAAAAGTCACCCAGACCCAGCGGAATCACCTTGTGTTTGTTCTTTCCCAGATGAACAGCAGAGTGATCCACAGGCTGCTGCTTTTTCCTGAGATACCTATGGAGAAAAATCACCCCAAAAATAAAAAAATAAAAAAATTAAAAAATAAAAAAAAAAGGCAGATCTGTCAGTCCTGTGCTGCTGCTGCTGCTCTGGAAATAGTGTGACCTGAAAGCACCAGAGCCCCAGGGGATGAGCAGAGCACACCGTGGCAGCAGGGTGGAGATTTATTCCAGGCTGCAGGAAAATGCTGGGATGTGCAGGAAGGGCAGAGACACTCCTGAAACAACCCCCAAGGGCTGGCAGAGGCCTTGTGCTTTTGGAGGTAAAGGTGGACACTTGGCTTTTGTTCAAAGCTGCACAGAAAAAGCCCAGCAGCACAGGGCAGTTTGTTATTTTTTATTTCTTTAAACTAGCTTTATTTCTTTTAACTAGCTTTAAACTAAACTATTTCTTTAATCTCCTATCCCAAAATTTTTTTAATGTTTATTTTAGGCCTGTCTTACCCACAGAGTGACAACTGTTTAGCAGGACCCAGAGATCTCTGTGCAGGAGGGATTTAAGAACTAGCACAAACTCTGCTGACTTCACTGGTACATATGAAATAAAAGATAAAACACATCCAAATATTTGAGGGATGAAAATAAGCGAGGATCTCTGCACAAGACATTCCAAAAAGTACTTATAGCAGAAAGTATTAAAAAAAAAAAAAGAGAGAGAACAAAAACTCTGCTCAGATGCTGCAAAGGAATCAACCATCAACCTTTGTTTCCCTTTTGTTCACAGAATATTTCGAGCTGGAAGGGACCCACAAGGATCATCCAACTGTGTGCCCTGCACAGGAATTCTTTTCATGGAATATGACACTGCAAAACCCCAGTGCCCACGGCAGAGTATCAGGTGATGGTTTTGTTTGTTTTGAGGCACATTAGTTATTTATGTGGAATATTTCACAGATGAGACAACAGAATTTCCCCTTGTGTGAGCAAAGCCCAGTCCTGGGGGATCACTCCAACCTAAGACAAAAAGGGATGAAAACATCACCTTCTCCACAGCTAATTCCTCAATATTTTACACCAGGGCTGGCAGCATTCTGCCCCATAAACCTAAAGCAGAAAGCATCTTCCCAGCAGGTGCTGAGCCTCTCTGCATCTTCCCTTTGCAGGTGCTGGGAAGAAAAGCACCCAGAGGAAAAAGGGAGAACAGAACCACTGCTCACCCCAGCAGGCAGCTCCACGCTGCCCAACGAGCCCAGGAGGAGGAAGGCAGCTAGAAAAATACATTTTTAGGTATGTCAGCCAACACAATCCATCAGAGAGTCACCTTGAGGCTGCAGAGGAGCAGAAAGACAAAATGAAGCTGCAGCCTGGTGAGGCTGTTGGGCAGCCAAGCGCAAAAGAAAGCCCTGGATTCACTCCCAACCCTTTCCCTGCCCTGCTTAGAGGGGAGATCCATCTAAAAGGCTTTTTTGTCTGTTCAACTTTGTGGCAGAACGGAAGCACAGAGGGTTTGGTGAGATTGAAGCACAGGAAAATCGAAGGTAAGGCATTTCCACCTCCCACACTTCGCTGCAAACCCAGAGATGGACAGAAGAGGCCAAATAAACACAAAATCTGGGGTCAGATGCCAACCCTGAGGGGTTTCTCTGCTCTGAACAGTCAGAACATTGCCCTGGGCATGGCAGAGACAGCTCCAGTCCCAGCCTGGGCAGACTGAAGCCTAAGTGCTTCAAGTTCCCTCTGTGCTGCTCCTTCCCAGAAAATACCAAGTCATGATCTCCAATTTTTTGCCCCAGGGAAGCATAACAGGAGATGACAGTGGGAAGTTCAGAAAGAAAGCCTTTCCCCCCGTGTTTGTGGGGAAGAAGTAAATTTATTCAGACTTCCTAGTCAGGGAAAAAAAAATAGATGTTTCCTTCAAATCATTTCTATTTTATTTTTTCTTTCACCATGACATAATTCCTCTGGGGGTGGGGAAATGGGTGCTGTTGTTTGGTTTTGTCAATTTTAACAGAGAACCCTTTTCTTTCCACCACCCAGATCAAAAATAAAAGCTGCATTGCAGTGTTCCCCAAAGCTATAGTAAACCAAGAGCTTTTGAAAATTCAAATGCTGCTTTCCTAGAAGGAAGTTTACTGTGGTGCTGCCTCCCCCAGGAGCAGGATTCCTTGTCCCTGGAGCAAAGCAGGCACCCCAAAGCTGTAAATAATAAAAAGCAGCAGCATTTCCCTCTCTGTGCTGCAGTGGGACCCACTGGGGATCGAGTTACACCAGAGCCCGACCAGCTCAGTGCTGCAAATAAAGAGGACAAAGAATATGGGCAGCTTTTTGTGTTCACTTGCACTTCACAAAACTCAGCTATTCCCACAGAACCGCGGCTGATGGCTCCTCCTTGGAAAACAGCAGCTGGATGTGAGGACACACTGCAATAGTTGAGATGATTAAAATCCTAAGTCACTACAATTTTGCCTTAGGAAGCTGACTAGATTTTCAAGACAGCAAATAACCTTCCAAAACCATCCTGCCAACCTGAATATCCATATAAAATTAACATTTTCATAAATAAGTAAATACATTTTCTTATTTCTCTCTGGTTTTTTAAGCTTCCATGGTAAGAAATTAGCAGCTGCTGTTATTTTCCCTTTTTCACCTTCACCAAAGGAATTACCTCCTGCCTTCAAGACACAAAAACCCTTTCCAAAGCATCACTTGCTGTTTTCCCAGACAACAGACACTTTATAGACAAAGACACAAGTGGGAAAAGAGAATTCCAAACTCTGTTTTTCCTAAAAACACATTGCTGCTAAAGGATTTACAGGAGATGTATTTTAATCTGCTTTTAATATGTCTGAGGGTTTATTTATTTGGGGGGGAGGGGAACTTGCTGATATTTGTTTCTTAAACATCCAATGCTCCAGCTACACTTCCCAATATTGGCTGGCCAAACCCAGCCCTCTGCTGCTGACCAAGATTGATAACCAATTTGATTATTCTATTGTTAACAGGCTGCTCTGGGTGCTACAGCTTTAACCTTCACAGAAAGACAATTAATTTGGCAGGACAGAGAGCATTTAGTATATAAAAAACAAATGAAACAGGTCGCTTTTTTAGTAATTGAATAATTTTTTTCCTTGCAACTGTTTTGCAACTTTCAGCAGAGGAGTTGCTGATAAGCTCAATGTTTTGATAAGAATTTTAGCAAACCATAAAGGGAGCTGTGCTGACAATGAGTTTTAACTGTCTTTATCATCCTATGGAGCGTGCTTCTGGTTTAACCACAGACCAAACATGAAATAAAGCACCAAAGACCAGGCTGGTTGGACACTGAACCAAAAATC
>VZRZ01004343.1:994-18431 GCA_013398175.1 Climacteris rufus | reverse complement strand
GAGCTGTGCTGGGGTGAGTCAGGGGCTGTGCTGGGGTGAGCAGGGGGCTGCCCTGGGTCACTGTGGGGCTGTGCTGGGTGACTGGAGGGCTACCCAGGGTGACTGGGAGGCAGCTCTGAGGCTGCCCTGGCCGCAGATCCAGCGTGCCCCTGCCCTGCCTCAGCCAGGTCCCCCCTCAGCACCACCCTGCCAGCGCCTCTGCAATCCCAGCAGGAAGCAGGGATGCTCTGCCCCATCCCAGAGGGGTCCCAGCGGGGTTTTGGGGTGCTCCGACCCCCTCGGTGCCCAGCACACCCTGCACGGGCCCGGCCGTGCCCACATCCCCCCTGGCAGCTGGCGGGGGCCACGTGCTGCCGCGCAAACGGGGAGGGGAGGAAGCGGGAGGCACTTTAATTTGGCTATTTAAAAATAAAGAAATAACGCAGGCTTTGAAAGCCCGGAGGGGTCCCAGCGGAGGGACCTCATCCCCCCTTCAAAGGCCGCCTCTGCTTTCTTCCCCCCGCTCGCAGCACACAAAGGTGCACGAGCACTTTCGTCTCTGTGGAAAGACCTTTTTAATTGGTTCCAGGCAGAAGGTTAAAATCTCTCCCCTTCCCTGCACGCTCGGCTAAGAGGGGAAAGGGGGGAAAAGGGGGGAGGCAGGGAGGAAGGGTTGTATGGAGGCAAAACAGCTCTGCCCGGCGTGGGAGGGCTGAGCCGGGGGCACCCAGGGCCAGTGTCCCCAACTTGGGGTCCAGGGTGGCTGAGGGTGATGGGGATCCAGGTGGGGGCACTGAGGATGTGCCAGGCTCCAGGGCAGGAGATGCTCCCAGGAAAAGGGTGATGCTCGGTGTGGGGATGGCTCGGTGCTTCCATGGGAATGCAGGGTTTGAGGGTTTCTGCAGAGATTCCCAAAAAAAGCAGGTGGAAAAATGGTGCCTGGGGTCTTCCCATGGGGAGGAAGCTGCGCCGAGCAGGAGGGCACCCAAAGGGCTGCTCCCACCTCAGTGTCTGCCCATGACTGCAGAGTACCCTTGACACATCCCCATCCACAGCAGGGTGACCCCACAGTGGCATCCCCGGGCATCCCACGTGGCACCCAGCCCCTTGTCATCCTCATCCCACCTCACTGCCACTGCCATCCCCCTGGCACTGCCATCCTCCCAGTACTGCCAGCACCCTATTCCTACCATCCCAATCCTGCCATCACCCTGGCCCTGCCATCATCCTATTCCTACCATCCCAATCCTGCCATTCNGTCATCCTCATCCCACCTCACTGCCACTGCCATCCCCCTGGCACTGCCATCCTCCCAGTACTGCCAGCACCCTATTCCTACCATCCCAATCCTGCCATCTTCCTGGCACTGATATCCACCCAATTCTGCCATCCTTCCAGCACTGCCATCCTCCCAGTCCTGCCATCCTCCTATCCCTGCCATCCTCCTATCCCTGCCATCCCAATCCTGCCATCCTCCTGGCACTGCCATCCTCCCAGTCCTGCCATCCTCCTATCCCTGCCATCCTCCTGGCACTGCCATCCACCCAAATCTGCCATCCTTCCAGCACTGCCACCCTCCTATCCCTGCCATCCTCCCAATCCTGCCACCCTCCTGGCCCTGCCACCCTCCTGGCCCTGCCATTCTCCTATCCCTGCCACCCTCCCAATCCTGCCACTGTCCTGGCCCTGCCATCCTCCTATCCCTGCCACCCTCCTGGCCCTGCCATCCACCCAGCACTTGGGTTTCCTTTCACGGAAGGGGGAGCTGAGAAAAACGCATCAATTATTGAGCCGGGGCGGCGAGCCCGCCGCGTCCCCCTTGCTGATGCCGCTCAGGTAGAGCCGCGCGAGCCGCAGTCAGACACCTCTAACACGATTAAGCTGCAGGGCTCTGCCAGCGCGCTTCAAGGTCAACTTCTCCGAGGCTGACAAAAGGCACGGCGGGCAGCGGCTCCCCCCGCCCCCGCCCCGGGCGGCAGCACGCCGGGGACAAGCACCGGCAGCCCCGAGCCATGGCACCGGGACAGGGGGAGCTCCAGGGCAGGATGGGAGGGGTCCCGCTGGGATGGGAATCCGTGCTGGGGCTCCTGCTGGGATGGAGACACAGTGGTGGAGCTCCTGCTGGGATGGGGATGCACTGGCGGGGCTCCCAGTGGGATGGGGATGAAGTGGCGGGGATCCCACTGGGATGGGGATGGAGTGCTGGGGTTTCCACTGGGATGGGGATGCAGTGGCAGGGTTCCCAGTGGGATGGGGATGCAGTGGCAGGGCTCCTGCAGGGATGGGGATGCAGTGGCAGGGCTCCCAGTGGGATGGGGATGCAGTGGTGGGGTTCCCAGTGGGAGAGGGATGCAGTGGTGGGGCTCCCAGTGGGATAGGGATGCAGTGCTGGGGTTCCTGCTGGGATGGGGATGCAGTGCTGGGGTTCCTGCTGGGATGGGGATGGAGTGCTGGAGCTCCCATTGCAATGGGGATGCAGTAGTGGGGCTCCCAGTGGGATGGGGATGCAGTGCTGGGGTTTCCACCAGGATGGGGATGCAGTGGTGGGGCTCCCAGTGGGATGGGGATGTAGCAGGAGGGCTCCCAGTGGGAAGGGGACTTGGCACGGGGCTCCCAAGCACAGCACAAGGCCCCGGTGTGTCCCTCTGCAGCAGAGCCCCTCCCGCCACGCCGTGCGGCAGGAGTGGGTCTGGCCCGGCCGGCTGCACGTGGAGCGGGAATTGGATCCAGATGTTTCCTCCAGCAGCCGGAAACCACTTCCCCCCATCCCTAAAGTGCTCAGCAGCCCCTTCCTCCGCCCCCAAGGCCTTGCTGGGGACCAGCCCTGCCAGCTCAGAGCGGTGCCAACGGGGCCGGGATCCACCGCAGCGAGGGTGGGCAGGGGGACGAGGCAGCTGGGGAGGGCACAGGGGTGGCAATGCCAGCTCTGCCACGGTGCTCCTGCACTCGGGGCGAGGGGACTCACAGTGACAGGACCCCTGGGCCAGCACAGTGGCTGCACTTCACCCCTGCTCATCGTCATCTTGCTCATCCCCTTCCAAAACCACCCCGGTCTCGTGCACAGCGAAGGGACATCAACCCCTCCCATGCTCCACGAGCATCCCTGCAGCAGGACAGGGATGGGGGCCCACCAGGATGGGTGTCCACTGTGCCAGGCACAAGGTAACAAAGCCAAAAAGCCTCCCCAGAGCTCAGCCTGGGAGGAGCCAGCTCCGATATCGGGGTGCACATGGGTTGGGGAAGGGCTGGCAGGCGGCTCCAACAATGGGGTGCATGACACAGGTCACTCCCAGCACCATTCCCGAGAGGTCTCCCAAAGGACACCACACCCACGGGTCCCTGTCACCTCCTCAAGTCACCTCCTGCTTTGGGAAGGGTGCCCAGGACCTGTGGGAATCTCAGTGGGATGGGGATGCGACTTTCTGGCCCCTCCAACCTCGATGAGAGTGAGGAAAACCACCTGAAAAACCTCAAAAATCCATTTGAGGAGCCAGAACGTAAATTCCACCCCCCTCCCGTTATTTAAAGCCCATCCAGCTCCCAAGTCCTGCAATGATGCAAGAATCTCAATTACCATTAAAAGAACGCGTTCCTGCTCCTCCATTACGGAGAAAAGCCTGAAAACCAACCCCTGGGAATTCCACAACTCTAGAAAGAAGAAAAATAAAATATTCATGTAATTTAGATTATTTAAAAGGCGGCAGTTGGTAAACCAGTCTCTGCACTGGAGGGAACTGGGGACGTTCACACCTCGCAGAAGGCCGGGAACGGGTCAGGGCTGGAAAACCCGGTCGTGGCCGCGCCGTTCCCAGTGCCACCCCGGGCACCCCACGCCCAGGATCCGCCATTAAATGGGTTTTTAAACACCTCAGAGCTCGTGGGATGCGGCGCTGCGGAAGGACAGAGGGTTATTTTTATCGTTGCATTAGTTCCAGTTTAATTGCCAGGATGTCATTAACGGCACGGAGCAGGGTCCGGGCACGGGGACGCTGACGCTGGTGTGTCCTGTCCCAAACCCCGCAGAGGAGCTGGGAGTGAGACCCTGTGCAGCTCTCACACCCCCAGAGCTTGGGGACAACCAGGGATGGGAGCCATTGACCAGGGACAGGGACAGAAGCCATCGACCACTGCCAGACCCTCCTGGCTCATCCTCTTCCAGCCCAGACGTTCCTTCTCCTCCAGCTCCACCCAGCAGCTCCAAGGAACAGGATGGTGGCTCCCCCCAGACCTCCCTCCTCCCCTTCCTCGCTCCATGGTGGGTCCCAGTTCCCTCCAGTGCTCCACAACTGGGAATTCTCCTGCTGTCCCTGGTTCTCCAGCCCCAGGGCTCAGCCCATCCCACCTGGGACCATCCCCCCTCCAGCTCCTTCCACCAGCCCCTCTTGGAATTCCCACATTTCCAACACAGCCAAATGCCCCTGGTTTGTGCCAGCACCAGAGGCTGGGATCTCTCAGGTCACCCAGAGCTGGGACACACTCAGCTCTTCCCTTGGCTGCTCCCAGTAGGAAACCTCCCAGTGGTGCTGGGGCTGGGATGCCCAAGACCCTCTGAGCACCGGAGCTGAGCTAATCCTGAGTTTCACACCCCAAGGGGCTGGGGGATGGCACTGCCATCGTGGGGACCCCTCCACTGTCCCTGTCCCTGTCCACTCCATGCCTGGGTGGAGCAGGAGAACACAGCAGAACAGAGCTGCTGCTGAGAAATCACCTTGGAGGAAACCAAAGCTGCTCATCAGCGATCCCACTAATGGCACACAGGAATGGAGGGGTTGGAAAATGCCCTCCTGCCCCTGACAGCCACAGCCCAGCCAGGTGTGATCCCAACAGCTTCTTTCCATGGGGAAAGCCAGGATTGTGCCACCAATGGCTGCCCAGCGCTTTGGCTCGTGCCCAGCACAGCGTCCCCAACCCACCAGGGACTGGCCACCCCTCAGCCACAGCAAGCCCCCAAAATTCCAAATGGGATGGGACAATGTGGGATTTGCTGGGGGTGATTTCCCACAGGAGCATCCAAGCAGCTCGAGCCCACTGGGGTTGCCAGAGGTGTCCGAGCAGGCTGGGCAGGGACCAGCAGTGTCACAGGGAGGTGACAGTGCCTTAATCCCAACATAGGAATGGTTTCCAGCAGGGAAAGCCTGGCCAAGGAGGATCAGGCCCAGATGGACACACTGGGGAGCTGCGATGCAGAGCTGCACCCCACGCCCTGGGACAGCCCTGGTGGGTCAGTGACCCACCCCCACACCAGTGCCTCCCAGTTCAGCACTGGGGAGGTGACACCTGGCAGGGACAGGGCCACATGGCTCCTGCAGAGACCAGCAACATTCCCGGGTGGATTTGCTTTATAGGGTCAGGGAGGAAGGAACCAGCACGGAGATATTTAAGTAGCGTTTCACCATCGGAAAAAATTAGAGTCACAATATTAATTAATCCTCAAAGCACTTTACGAACATTAACTAATTAAGCCTCCCAAACCCTCTGCGAGGTGGGAAAGGTATCATTGTCCTCGTTTCACAGCTGCAGAAGAAGAAGCGTGCAGAGGTGCCGTGACTCACCCAAGGTCACTGCGAGCCAGGCAAAGGTGGGAACAGGATCCCAAAATCTGCCCCTCTCTTCTGAGCAGGGCAGGACCCAGCAGTGCTGGCCACCCTGGAGCACAGGGATGCTGAATCCCAGCATCCCGAGCCAGGTCCCAGCATCCTGGTCCCCACCCAGGACAGGGTGGAGAGGGATGAACCAGGACCTGCACCCACAAAGGGACATCCCGGGGGGAAACCCACCAGCTCCAGGGGCAGGCAGTTAAAAGAGAAACCACCGAGGGGTTTTATGGAAAGCCCCACCAACCCTGCGCGGTTTAAAAGCGATTAGAGCCCTGCCTGGGTTATCAACCGGCGTCTCAATCCCGCGGCATCGATCCGGATAATAGCCGGCAATTGTTCAGATACAATATCATAAAGTCACTTTAACTACAGCCATAAAGCTTCCCCCGCCTGCAGCACCGCTGGGCTCCCAGCGCCGGGGCCCCGGCACCGCCGGCACGTGCTCGGGGCTGAGCGCGGCACAGGATGGTGGGGGGACCCCCGTGGGACCCCCTGAGCAGGGACAGGATCCTCAGGGATCCCACTGCTGGGAACGGAGGGATCGCAGAGCCCCCCGGGCTCCCCTCGGCGCCGCTCCTGGGAATCGGCAGCGCTGGGGTTGGGGAGATCCAAGGCAGCTGCGGAGATCTGATGTTTCAAGTTTTGATCCGTGGGATTTATGGGAATTAGGAGGAATGGGGGGTGACACTCACTGTGCCCTGTGAGCAGCCAGAACTCTCTTACTCCCCCGGTTTGCCCCTGTCCCCACCATGCAGTGCCAGGACTCGGCTCCTCCACCTCCTTCCCACCGCCAGCCCCTCATCCCGGGGTGCTCCCATGCCGTGCTCCCTGCCCCGGCTCCCCAGCTGGGCTGTGGTGGGGTTTGGGTCACCGGGAGCACCGCTGGAGAACACAGCTGCAGAGGACACCGCCGGAGAACCCCGCCGGAGAACCCTGATTCCTCACCCGCCGCTTCCTCACCCGCCGCTTCCCACTGCTTAATGAGCACAAAATATTTCCATGTTGCCAATTACTTGGTTCGTTTGTGCTGCTGCGGGCAGCGCTGGCGCAGGGAAAATCCCCCCCGGAGCCATCCTGGCCCCCAGGGAGCAGGGAGAGCCCTGGCTGGGGCTCCCCAGGGCTGAGCATCCCCGTCCTCACCACGCACCCCGACACCCCCCAGCCTCTTCGCCCCAGGGTCGCCGCTGTCAGCAGCCTCCTAACGTCATTCCCGTGTCCCCAGCGACATTCCCATGGCCCCAGCGTGACACTGATGGCTGTGGTGGGAAAGTGAGACCTTCCCAGGATGTAAACTGACCTTTGAGGGATTTGGAAAAGGCTTTGGAATCCCCTTTTTGTCTTGTCCCCCCACAGACAATGGTTTGGGGTCCAACCTGCCGGTGCCGCATCCCAGCCCCGAGAAAACCCCGAGCTGAATCACAGACAGGTGCCGACCTCAGGCCATCCCAGACGGGTCCATTCCTGCTCCCATCACATCCCCAGGCAGGATTCCCAGCCAGAGCCCTCTCCCCTGGCCGGGAGCACTGCAGTGACACCGTCACCACAAAACCATTCCAGCAGGTCAGTCCCGGGAGCCGCGTTGCTCCCACCTGTGCCCATAAATCCTCCCTCCACACGGAGTCAGGCGGTGATTTATAAGGTGGGACAAATATTACTATGTTTAAGGAAAAAATATTTTAAAAGTCACAAAAATCCATCCAGCTGGATTCCTCTCCCAGGGGAACAGGGCCTCGGTGACACCGAGATTTTAGGGCAGCGAAGGACGTGCTGGGAAGAGGCCGGAATGAATTGGGCTGCAGTGCTGCCAAACCACCTGGATGTGGGATGCATGCCGGAACCAGCCATGGATCCGAGCCACTGCATCCCCACATGGATCACAAACCAGCGTGGAAGGAGCTGGGGGGACACTGTGGACACAAAGAAGGGGCTTCACTGCGGACACCCCATCCCTGCTCCCAGCAGAAATTCCCGCGTCCGGCCCCAGAGCGGGTGGACACGCTGTGCAGCAGGACAGGGCGCTGTGAGAGCCATGTCCTTCTCCATCTCTCAATCACTCTACCAACATTAATTCCCTAATTTAGCCCCTGGCAGCGATCCTCACCTTAGCCATGGAGAAACTGAGGCTGGGGGAGGGAGAAGCCATTTGTCTCCGGGTAATGAGCTGGAAGCCGGATCCAGGATCACCCCCAGCTCGCAGGATGAGTGTCCCTGCTCCTGATCCAAAGCTTTCTATTGTAAAAGACAACATTATGATTTATGATTATCATTAATTAATCAGCTTTGAAACGGATTTTCTGGAGTCCAGATCCCGGCTGCGACACCGGGCCCCCAGCACCCCGCACTGCCGGCGCTCCACATCCCAACGCCAGAGAGAGCGTCGGGAAGAGCCAAGGAACAATGGAAAACTGCAGATGGCAGCGGGGTGAGCCAGGAGAGGCAATGGTTGGGTGGCTGGAACTGAGGGCCACTGACCCCAGGAACCACCACGGAGAGGGGAAAGCTGGGAATGCCAGGAAGAGCAGGCAGGGAAAGTCGGGAGCTGGTCTGAGGTGAAGGTTGCTCATGGTGATGAGCGTTGGGAATGCCAGCACTGGCTGGGCTGGATGCTGCCTCTGCGGCACTGCCCGCAGCAGAAGGTGATCCCTGTTCCCAAACCTGTCCCCAGCTCTCCCAGTTTAGCCTTAAATTCCACCCCGCAGTGCCGGGACGCGATCCTGGCGTTTCACAGCGCTCGGCATCCGCGCGGCTCCGGCCAAACCGATCCCTGAGACCCCGTGGTGATCCCATGGAAACAGCATTGGACAAGGCCTGGAGCCAGAAGCCATTTCCATACTGGACAGGCTGGGATTCTCAGTTGGAAACCAAACAGGAGCACCATTTTGACCAGCATTTGCAGCCGGAGCTGGCGCCAGAATTCCCGTGTGCCAGTGCCGAATCCGACAGCGGCTGCACAACAACGGGAGTCACTGGGACACGGCACAGCCTGGCAGGGCCACGGCTCCATCCCGAGTCCCTCAGCCAGAGCCAAAGGGCAGCGAGTTCTCCCAACCATCTGGCACAAAGAATCTTGAAAACACCAAGGAGAGAGCCTGGAGCATTCCCAAGACGGACACCAAGCTCTGGAGCACAAGGCTGCTCCCAAGGGAAGAACCTTGCAGGGCTCAGGATAACAATAATTCCCCAAATAAAAGATTTTGGAGCTGGTCCTGTCCTTGTCCAAATGTCCCAGCACCCACACAGAGAGGGGATGGGAGAGAGCCCCCACCCTAAAATAGGGATCTTGGGAACAGGGAGCTCACAGAGGCACGGGAGAGAAGCCGCACACATGGACAGAGGGAATTCCAGTTACAGGGTTTGTGCAGGTTTTTTGAAGTGCAGGAAAATGGTGGAAGGGCAAGAAAAAGCGGAGCAGAACAACGGGAAAATCGAAACATCCAAACACCAGGAGGGAGGGAAACCCTCCGGGAGAGCATCTTTTCCAGTAGCCTCTCTCCCCTCCTCCTGCCCCACTCTCCCTGCTCGGTCAGTGCTGGGAATTGGATGAAATTTGGGAAAAGCCCCTTTGGAATGGTCGGCACATCGGCTCAGGTTCGGGCAGCTCCGGCGCCGTGTCGGGTAAAAATAAAACACGATTTGTGGGAACAATGTGAGAAGAAGGGTCGGTGAGCAAACCAGGAAGGTCTGTGGGGTGGCAAGCAGGGAATTCCAGCAGAAAGGCCTGGCCGTGGAAAAAGCTGACATTCCTGGGGTGAAGCGGGAGAGGAGCTGACAAAAGGTCCTTTAGATTTCAGGGAAAAGGGAAAATACCGACTGTTCGGCAACGCTGATGGAATAAAGCAACGACCATTCCAAAATAACCTCGGAATGAAAACATCCATCCCAGCACAGTGTGGGGACAGAGAGATGGAATTGGACACACAGACACATGGACACACAGACACACGGACACGGCCCGGGCGGCTCCGCCAACCCAGCCCGGCACTGCCGGGGCTGCGCCGGCATCTCCCGGCCCTTCGGAAGCCGGGTACCCCCGGCCCCCCCGCCGTCCCGGGGGGCTCTGCCCCGCGTTTTTCCACTCAATTTCCTTCCCGCGTCGGCAGGAGATAAATCCCTCTGCCGAGGCAGGCGGCCGGAACGGCAAAGCCAGCGGTGCCAAGTTTAATAAGCAACCCTGATCGAGAATCCAGATAATAATTGGGATTATCGAGCTGGCTGGGAAAGAGCTTCCTCAGCTCCTGATGGCACCAGCGCCCGGCTCTGGGGTGACAGTGACACCTGCGGGGTCCCCAGCAGGACTGGGACATTGACAGGAGACCGGGATGCCGCCGAGGAGCAGCGGGAGCCAACCCAGCATTTAATATTAAAATAAAATCAAAATAATAAACCCCTTTTTGGGTGCTCCACGCGCAGCCGAAAGCGCAGCACAAGGGAGCCTGTGCCCCCAAAATCCCGAGGGAAGACCCTGGGCATCCCAGCTCCATCCCCACCTCTGCAGGGGCTTCCCTGCATCCCAGTTTGGGGGGAGGACACGGAGCCAGCGCCGTCCCAGCGCCTGCGGAGAAGCTCAGCCACCGAAATAATCCCGTCGCGGTTGGATTTTGTGCAGGGCATGAGGTCCAGGGGCTTTTTTTCCTCACTGGAAACAGGATTGAAAAAGGAAAGAATCGGGATTTTTCAAGTTCTCTACAGGGTCAGGCTGATTTCATTTTACTGCAAATATAAATAGGGCTTTTGATAAATAAAAAAAAAATAAGACAGTCTAAATAAAACCCCCCTGGAAGACACGGCACGGAATCCAGAATCCTGGCAGGAATAGCTGTAGCCGGGCTGAGTGCTCTGGAATATTTGTATTTGCTGTCTAAACACTTTATCTCTTTCCCAGCACATGGGTGAGTTTTGCTCCCGTGTAATGTTCAAGGAAAAATAAACCGAGACGGATAATTCCTCCTCTTCTGCGGGGGAAAAAAAAAATCTGACAAAACTTGGTTGCACAGGGGGGGAACAGCAAAATATTTCCAGGGAAATTCGGCCGAATGCCAAGGAAATAGATGGAGGAGGCGATTGGGATGCAGCAGGAGGAGGAAGATGGAATGGGGCTTCCCCATTCCCAGTCATTAAAAACCCCTATTGCCATTTATTCCCCCTTTTTTCCCCAAAGTCGGCGGCGCTGGGAATCGAAGCCGGGAGAGGTTTGGGTTTGGCACAAAAGATCCAAAGTTGGATTCCTGGGGGGATTTTGGGGCTGGTGGGGAAGGAGCTGAAACAAAAAGTCCATTCCTGCAGTCAAACAAAAAGGGATTGAGCGATGGTTTAAAAGTCTGCGGACGCTGGGAACGCTTTGGGAATACCGGTGGTGGCAATACTGGTGGTTGGGAATACCAATGCCAGCAGATTTCCTGCTGCATCCACAGGGAGCCGCGGCTCCAGGTCCAGCACCGGGATGGTGTTCGGTGGGACCGACCCAGCACGGGCAGCTCCAGCGTCTGCACAGACACAGGAGCGAGCCTGGAGGTCATGGCTGCAGGGAAAACTGGAAAATCCCACAAAACAAGGCCAGGGCAGGTGGAAACACCAAGGAAAACTGAAAACTGGGAGGTGAGGAAGAGCTGATGTGCTGAGGGAGCGTAGGGATGCATCCCATGGGACCCCACCACGGCACAGCCCCACCAGGACGTGGCTCGGCCCCACAGCTGCTCCTCTGCCAGCAGCAGCTCCTCTGCTCCGCTGGGCCTTGGGAAGCAAACATGGGAAGAGGGGAAAAATTTAAAAGAAGAGGAATTTAAAAATACAAAAAAAAAAGGAGTCTAAATCCCTGTTTCTGCATCCCTCTCCCTTCATTAATGACCCCAAGGAAAATGTCGGATGGATCCGGGAGTGCGGATCTCGCTGCCCCGGCGCTGATTGGCTTCACCAGAGCCGAGCGCCATCGATCCCGGGCTTTGTGCCGCAGCCAGAGATGGATCCATGGCCAAGCTGGGCAGGACAGGCAGTGATCCCAAAACCAGGAATGCAGCCCAGCACTCCATCCCCTTGGAAGGGCTCACTCTGGACCCCGCACTGCCCCGAGCACCCCTCAAGGGCACAGAGAAGGGGGACTCATTCCCCCGTCTTCATTGTTATTCCAGTGAGTAAATTTTCCTCCTTTGGAATATTTTCCCCCACTGTTGTTGCTTTGAGTGCCTCGTCCCCCTCTGAATTTCAGGACCCCCACCCCTGTGTGGGGGCACAAAGCACAGCTTCAATCAGACCGGGGTGGAGGTGGGGGCTTCCCCAATCCCTTTGGAGATGGATCCTCTTTTCCCCCACCATGTCTGCGGCACACGGAGGAGCCACAGGAGCTGCCGCAGTCCCGAGGGACACAGAGGATTCCAGGGGCAGAGCCAGGATCCAGGATGTGGAGCCCAAAGTTCTGCTCTGCATCCAAGGGGGGACGAGGACGCTCCTGGACACTGCCTGGCTGCCTCCAGCTGAAGTGGTGAACCCCAGTAGGATCAGGGCTCATCCCAGGCTTTTGCCGAGGGTGGGATAAGGTCAGGACGAGATGAGGTCAAAAGGGAACAGGTGAAGCAGAGCAGGATTTGTCCAGCACACAGACAAAGCTTTGAAGACCCCTGGTTTAAGCACCGCTTCCCAAACGAAGGACGTGCCCCAAAGGTGACACATGTCCCAGGTGGGGCTGGCAGGGAGGTGTCGGGAACGCTCCCGGGCTCCAAGCACCAGCACAGCCCCGCCTTGCCAAAATCCATGGGGTTTTAACTACTCCCCGGGTTTGGGGCTCAACAAGGAAATTTTGGCCAAACCTTTTCGTGGCTGCCCTTTGGGATGAAGCTCCAGCCTGGCAGCTCCGTGGCCGCGGATCCCCTCGCCGCCATCCCCAATTCACACCATCGGGGCAGCACAGCTGAATCCCACGGAGAATCCCAGAGGGAGCGGTGACCCCGGTGCTGACCCCGGTGCTGACCCCAGCCCTGCCCTCACCCCCTCCAGCACAGCCCCCTCACATCCCCCCGCAGCCCCCGCTCCGCTCGGCTTTTGAGCCGGGAGCCTCATTAGGAGGTAATTAGCTCCGGAACAATGGGAAGCTCTTTAGCAGCCCAGGCACAGCGGCAGCAACAAGCCAAGGGGGAGCGAGGGAGGAGAAATAAATAAATAACAACACTGTGACCACCCGGGAACAAGCCAGGACTGAGCAGGGACACAGCCGGCGCTGCCGGACGGGCTCCATCCCCCTGCCCTGCTCTCAGTCTTGTCCTTTCCTGCTTTTCCTGCCGGGATCAGCCCAGCCCTGGAGCATCACACACACAAACGGCCCCATGGGCACCCCGAGCCGATGGGAAAAGATTGGGGTCCCCAATCCGGGGGGAAGGGTTGGGCTGGGGGCAAAGAGTCGGGACCCACAGACATCCCTAAACACAGCCCTGGCTTTGGGGCGGCTCCAGAGACGCTGCTGGAATTCATTTGGCAAAGGCCAACGTGGCCACCGGCTCACCCTGACGCTTCTCCAGCTCCAGAGAATCTCAGAATCATTCGGGGTGGGAAAGAGCTCCAAGATTATTGATTCCAAGCCATGATCCGGCCTGAACCCTCGGAGCACGGCGCTCCCCCTGCACTGGCAGAGGGCAAAAGAGGCCTGGTTCTGTTTTTGGGATAAATCTCCAGGCCAAGGGAAGCAGCCGGACATTGGGATGAGCATCTGGTCATGGCAAAAGGGGAAAAGGAATTTAAACTCCTCTCAGGGGCTGAAGGTACCACCGCTCCGAGCTGCTCGCCTTCCATAAATCCCATTAAATCCAAGGAAGCAGGGCAGGATCTCTGCCCCGAGTGGGGAAAACCAGCTCGGATCAAAACGGAGCCTCGAAAATCATGATTAATATCTAACACAAAAGAACCGAAATTGTCACCATCAGGAACGAGGAGCTATTTAAGGAACAATTGCTGCAATTTTCCAGCCAACCCAGCAGCTGAACCTTGTCAGGCACAGGCAGGTACGGCTCCAGCCACGGCAAGTGGGACGGACACAGCCGGACAGACGGACAGACCTGTGCCTGGAGCCAGCTAAACCCACACCCAGGTACATCCCGGAGCCCCCAGGCAGGAATTCCAGGTGAATGTCACACAGGGGTGGCACAGCCACGCACGGGGTGGGGGTGTTTGGCATTGGATTATTTGTGTGTGTTTAGTGTGTTTATGTGGGGGGGTAAATAAACACCCACATACATAAATAAATATAAAAATAATATTATATATATGTATATAAATATATTTGTATATAAACCTACATGTATAGAAATATGTCTTTCTTTATACAGCGGCACTTTCAAAGCTTTCCAACCTACCTGAGGGCATCTCTCACTGCCTGGACTGTTCCCACTGCCCACCCTTGGTGTGTGTCCCCCACCAGGACACCCCGGGATGCAGGGGGGGTCCTGGGGACCGTCTGACCCTCCGGCAGCTCCGCGTGCCCCTGGCCCATCCTCGCATTAGGATGCAGCACATGGCCGGCATTTGGATACCAAATGTGCAACCAGCAGGGAATGTAATTGCGGTCCCTGGAAAGGGACAGGCGGAGACGGAGACGGGCACGGAGAGAGAATCCTGTCAGCGACGCCGGCCCGGTGGTGTCTGCTCTCCATTAACCACTCGCCGCAGCCCTGGGCTGGTGAGGAATTGCTAACACGGCTTAACGGGCTGGAAAAGAGGGGTGGGAAGGGCTGGGAGTGATCTCGGCACAAAGGGAGAACAGAAGGAGGAAAACTAAAAGAGCAGGGATTGCACAGGACGGGGCCGAGCGCCGGCACACCCAAACACCCCACGGTGCTCTGTGCCCCGAGAGGGGACTCAGCCTCACGGGCACACGGGAACAACCCAAGTGCCAGGGTTAAAATTCACATTAAAATCACTCCAAGTGAGGAGCAGGGCATGATTCTTTCAGAAGCTGATGTGGGCCCTGGTGTGATGCCTGTAGGAGCGAGGAGGGAGGACACAGAGGATGGGGGTATGTAGGGATGGGAGTCACCCCAAAAGTCCCAGCCAGAGCTACGACCCAGAGGTCCCAGCCCCACTCCAACACGGAGACATGGGTGGGCTGCCCCAAGCCAAGCCCTCTCTCTTGGCCAGCCCTCTGCAGCACCGAATTCCCCTGGAAAAAAACAGACACGGCACTCTCTTCGCTCCCTCGACGGAGAGGCGGCACACATGGCCACCAGTGGCCTGGCCACAGCCCCTTGTGACACACAGGTGGGCAAGCTGGCCCTGGCTTGGGTGGTCAGTGGGCCACGGGCGCTGCACTCCCGGCTCTCGGACAAAGCACCAGTGACCAGCAGGCTCAGGGGCTGCAGCTCCAGGAGACGGGAATGCAGGAAAAAAGGGGCACAAAATCCAATGGGATTGGGAACACGATCCAACACCCCCCGAGATGTGTCCCCTTCACCCCAACTCCAACACCCCTGTGGCACAGGCCCCTCGCTCCCCAAAGGACCCCCCAAAGTCCTGCTCTGCCCTCACTGCCAGCATCACCTGGCTCTGTAAATCCCCCTGCCAGAAACCATTTCTCCGGTTCCCAACCCCGGGATTGGGGAGTGCAGAGGAGCAGAACAGAAATCCCAGCTGTGCTCACAAACCACACCGAAAAATAATACAGAAATCAGCAAAAGAACCGTTCGGAGGCAGCGCCGTGACCTCGGCGCTAAACCAGGCCACGGGCACGATCCCTCCCGGTCCCAGGCACCTGTGCCATGGAGAGAGGGAGGAAAACCCCCGGCCCTTTGCACATTCCCACTGTGGATGCAGGCACACGGCAGTGACCGCGGAATTGCGTCGGCTGCAGGAACACCGACCAGCGCTCGGGAATGACGACTCCCCGCCCGTCACCCGGCTGCCGGCAGAGCAGGGGCTGGGAACAAATCCCAAACCCTCCGTCCTTCCTCAGCCTTCCAGGGGTTTCCAGCACAGCCCAGAGGCCATGGGTCAGGATCACAGGACTGGGGACCTTCTGAGGACAGGTCATTACTTCCCACAGACCTTTTCTCCTGGAGCACAGAGGTTTTCCCAGATCCCTGATGTTTTGCCGCGCGGCGCGGCACAGCGCGCCGAGACATCCACCCGAAACCCGCTGCAGCACGGGGGGCAACGGGGACCAAAACTGGAGACCCCAACTTGCTGGCCATGCTGGATGCTCCAGGACACCTGGCTCGACCCAGTTGGCTCCCAAGGCAAACCCACCCTGGAATCCTACGGGTGAGCGGCTCCCACACCACCTGCCGGAAAACACGGAGTGACGGAGGGGAGAGCCCTGCGTGTCGTGCCGGACCCCTGCCCACAGTGCCGGACCCCTGCCCACAGTGGCGGACCCCTGCCCACAGTGCCGGACCCAGGGAAAGCCCCGAGGTCCCATCCATGGGCGCATCGCTCAGGACACAACCAATGGATCCACCCAGGGCCAACGGATCCACACCGGGAGCTCGACCATCAGCAGCGCCAGTTTGTGCCACGGAGCAAAAACCCACATTTCCACACGGTACCAAAACAGCCCGTTATTATATAATTCTACGTTCATCATCCTTCGTTTTTTCCTGGATAACCCAGGAGTTCCATCCAGCCGAATGTTTTTCCCAGCGCATCCTCATGAAATCATTTAAAAATAAAAATAAACCTGTAAATCCACAGCGAGTGGTTAAATCTCTCCCCAGAACAGGGAAATTGCAGCATCCCGAGGTACCACTTATTTTTAATTTAGCCCCAATTATGAAATATGGAATTATTCTAATCTGGGCAAATCATATCGACCATGAGATTTATTCCTGTCTTTTATAAAATATAGATTGCTGTATAAACCTGAGGAAAAATATTTAGCGGCAGAGAAGGTCTATGGGTTCAAACAGGGCATTTTAACCTTGGGTTTTCCCCCTTTTTTCTTTAACCCCTTTTGATTTCCCCTTTATTAAATGAGGTGTTGGGGGGGGGAAACAAGAACGAAAACGAGGGACCAGAAAAAGCATAAATACGCTTTTTCTTCATTTTTAAGAATGAGACAGTCTTGTAGTAACTCCAGAGGCAAAATAAACCCACCGCTGGGTTCAAAAAGGGAATAAGCAGGAAACTCAATGGCAATTTCAATCTTTGCAACCCCTAATAAATTGCCTCGAATTCCGAGAGCCGAAGGCGCAGGCGGGGAGCGCTGGCGACACGGGGCGCTCCCACATTGGGGAAATTTGGGTCACATCCCGGAGCCAGGCGCTGCGGACGTGCCTGCTGAACCCACCAGCCATTGTCTGCTCTTCCCTCCCAGCCCCTCGCGCTTCCTCCGCTCCATTTTATTCCCCCCCTCCACCTCGAAAATATTTTCCCTGCCAATAGCAGATTTAGAAATATATAAATATATATGTGTGTCTCTGGAATAATGATCCACCGTGGATTTTGCGAGGAGAAATTCTCGGCGGCGCCTACGAGGGGGCGAAGGGGATGGAGGCGACGCCATCACCGGTGTCAGGTCCCGGGACGCCCGTGACCAACAACCACGGGGATACTTTTGGCTGTTGGCACCACTGTCGGAACGCTTGGGTGCCAAATCCCAACCCCAAGAATCCTTGGGTGCTAAATCCCAAATGTAGGGACATTTGGGCGCCAAATCCCAGCCACAGGAGCCCTTGGGTGCCAAATCCCAGCCACCGCCCCAACCGCCCTCGTCTCCGGGATGCCGGAGTTTGACGGGGGGGAGCCCCTCACACATGTTTGGCATTTGGGAGAACAAAAGAAAAGAGCCCAAAGTGTGGGAGCTGGGGGAGCACCAGGAGCCAAAACCAAAAACTTCGCAATGGGCAAAAAAAAAAAAAAAAAAAAAAAAAAAAAAAAAAAAAAAAAAA
>VZRZ01004341.1:0-16013 GCA_013398175.1 Climacteris rufus | reverse complement strand
AACACTGGTCCAATATGGACCCCCGAGGGCACCACTTGTCAGTGAGGTACATCGGGGCTCTGAGCCATTGATCACTACCCTCTGCAAAAACAGCCTTTTTTGAACCCTTTTCCCTATCAATGTTTAGGATTCAAGACCAAGCCTATCTCCCAACTGTTTGTCAGCTTTACTTCTAATTCATACATGTAGAATTAACTCCATGGCAGAGGCTTTTACAAAGTAAAATAGGAGGCAAGATTACTGCACAAAGAAAAGCCTCCAACGTGCATAATTTCTCTGAGATGACTGTGTTCCTTCATTTGAGCTTAGAGTCAAAATAAATGGCAGTGGAAAGGGAAGGCCTCTAATTTTAATAAGAAGCTCTCCTTAGTTGCAGTTAATTTCATTCACCTTAGAAAGAGAAGCCTTGGTTTGCTGGCTCAAATCCTGTTGAGGCTAAGAAACCTGCACAGCTTTACCCTCACTTCTGAACTGGGATGGTGGCTCAATGATACAAGAGCTTTCACAGGATTACTTTTATACTTGGGTAAGTTCCCTGGTTTAGTTGGTGGCCCAGCTTCACAAGCAGTTGTGTCAGCCCCCAGGACAGCAAGGAACAGCTCATGGAACCAGCAGAGACTGCCAAAGTCACTCCACTTTTGAACTGTGCCCCAAATTCAAGTGGAGTCGGTGGGATCTTCTGTAGAACCAGAACCAAAGGCCCTAATGAGCAAAAGCTGTTAGAAGAAGATGGATGCTCAGCAGATGAATTTGTGGCTACCCACATCACAGAAGCCACTATCATAATTAGCTTTCACACTGAATGTTTCAACAAGAATTAATGGGCAGAGCATGCTGAAATCCTGGTCCCTCTGAAGGCAGTGGTAAAGTTCTCACTGACTTCAAACGGGCCAAGGTTTCACACTGAAACTCAAGCTCAAGTCCTCTTGCCCCCAGCAGGGAAGTCCACAGCACAGGAGCTTGGGAAATGGCATGTAATGTTGCCATGATTTCACCAGTGATCCCTGTTACAACCTTTTTGCAGATAAAATAGGACACCCTGACTTGTGACATCATCATCATCATCTTGCCACATTGCCTAGGTCATACAGTTTGTATTTATAAAGAAAAATGTTTCATCCAACTCTTCCTCAAAACAAGGCCAGTTCTTCTAAATGTGATAGGTATGCCTGACACAGTTTATCCTATTCCAAGAGTGCAATGGCTTCACCGTGGCATTCCTTCTTCAATGAATAGAGGACCAGATCATAGAATCATAGTAAAGAATTCTTCCTAATATTTTCCCTTTTTCAGATGGAAGCCAGTCTCCCTTTTCCTATCACTACATGCCCTTGTAAAAAGCCCCTTTCCATCAGCCATCCATAAGCCCCCTTCAGGCACTGGAAGTCTTCTTTAAGGTTTCCCTGGAGCCTTCCCTTTCCAGGCTGAACGACTCCAACTCTGTCAGCCTGTCTGCATGGCAGAGGTGCTCCAGCCCTCTGGTCATCTTTGTGGCTCACTCCTGGATCCAGCAGGTCCGCATCCTTCCTATGTGGGGGGCCCCAGAGGAGGATGCAGGACTCCAGGTGGGGTCTCATGAGAGCAGAATCACCTCCCTCAGTGGTCATCTTTTCCTTCTCAAAGTTCAAACACAACCATAGATACTTTTCCCCTCACTTTTCCTCCCATACCGTGTGAGCTGCACCTTTTCCCCAGGATACATGTGGCTTAGGAGCAGCTTTCCTTGAACAGATCATTGTGTCTCTAGTCCAACAATTTTCTCCAGGCATCAAACCTTTCTTGTTTTTGCTGTTGCTATCACCACAGTCAGTCAAACCACAGCAAAAACTAGCAATTTCACTAATTCTGGGGCAATTTTCCCATCAAATCCCCCTCTTTTATCACATACAGAGTTGTCTCTTCTTCTTGTGTTTTATTCCCCCCCAGCTCCCCCCTGTTAATATCCATTCTTTCTTTCCCATCTTCTCTACCAGAAGAGGTTGCCTGGTGCCCAGGATAAGAACTGCATTTCTTTGTGGCTAAAAAAAAATGCTTACAACAAAAACTTCACAGAGGAGAAGGTGCTTCAGTTCAGCAGCCCATACAGGCAACCTAGTCTAACAGAAATCCAGCAATATCCCCACAGGGAAATATGAAATAAGATGACCTGGAAGGCTTGGGCATTTTCTTTATGCCTTTGGAGGAGCATTTGGACTCCTGCTGATGGTGCATTCAAGGTCAGGCTGTCTACCTACTACCTCTTTTCTCCTCTCCCATCTCCCAGGGAGTTGAAAACAGCACTGCCTGAGGATACACTTCTTCAGCGCTCATGTTTTTCAGTGTGAACCATGCAGCATTCTGATTTTAATTTGGCAGTGCCCACCAGACCACAGGGCAAGTCCAAGACTTTCCTTATGAATGTTTAGCCATTGCTACATTTCAAAGTCATATTATAAAAATGTCATTTGAGAAAGTTACTGTTCTAAAATTTGTAAAGTGCTTTAATGCTATGTTGATACAGGGAAAACATCCTTTTAAAAGAGCTCACATTTCAGGCTGACAGACACCAAAACACTATTTTGTTTTAGCTTGCTCAGCTTTTCAAAACCAGTCAGCATCTGGGCTCTATTAACCATAACGTGCGTGCCTTCTAAGCAACAACAATTTAAGAATATTTCCTTTTCAACCCCCTTTCAAACCCCTTCAGCGTTTTGCAATATGCATAATATTTAACAATTCTGCTTTGCACTGCAGCCTTTGAAGTTTAAAAATTAGTTACTGGTAAAGCGTTGTATGTTTTCTTGCACTCTTTTAGTCACAGGGATTAGTGACTGGAATTTATGCCTATGGTCAAAGAAGGTAAGTCCCTGTGTCACAATAATTAGCAATCTTTTCTACAACAATTTTCAATCTTTCTGTGATGTGCATGGTGTGACACACCATCTGTGTGTAGAGAAGAGCTCATTTGCCACTTGCAGCAGCCACTTCTGGGCTCAAGTATTGTACCTAGAGTGCAGTTTATGGCAAGCAAAGAGACTCATCCCTCTTCATTCAGACTTTGTGAGGAAGAGTCCTATTTATATTTCTTATGTATATTTCATATTTATAGCCGTGCTTGTATTATATTTACATTTATATTTATATCTTTATTTTTATAATCATATACAAATTAATCTGCAGTTCAGGAAAGATACTAAGAACCTCAAGAATATGGCTATGGAGCATCAATGGTGATACCTCTTCAGGGATGTTGTTTTTATGAGCTGTTAGTTAAGTTCTCAAAATAGGCTAGAAAAGCGTGCCGAGTTCCTCAGAGCAGGAAAGATTGCCCTCTAATGGTTACTCTTTAGATTTAATGTCTGCAATGTTTTATGAAGTGCTTCTCTTCTAAGTGATTTTTAAGGTAAGGCCACACAAATGCAAGATGTTGGAACAATTTATTATTTCAAGGAAAACACAAATATTTTTTATCCTCTTAACTGATTTATAAGGGATTATTAAAAACACAGATGCAGGCATATTCTTGGTAACATTTTATTAGACTACCACTAGCCAGAGTTTCTTAGAGAAAAAGCAATGCCTCTGATAATTCAGAACTATTACTCATACTGTATTTGACAAATTTTATGTTTCACTATGGGAAACATTTCAAGGTCTGAAAAAGTAGCATGGAGAACATATACGAGTCTCCAGTTTATTTCAGAATCATAGAAGTTATTGTGAATGCCCTAGAGCATGATCTCACTTTTGCACAAGTAAACTTCAAGGACAAAATTCTTATCTTTAAAAGAAAAAAATTTAAATCAACTAATCACAATGCATTGCCTGTTAGAGCAGGGATGCATGTGGGCCCTTAAGCTTGCAGTGGCTCCATGGCTTATGGCCTGAAACTCATTCTTCATGTGATGAAGGGATGGAAGAAGCAATTATATACAGCTGAAGTGTCATTCACTGCTTTTCCATCTTCATTAGTTCTTTGAATAATTTCCTCACAGTGTAGACTTCGATAAAGACTCTTCCGATATAGCTGGCAACTAAATGTAGAGAAGTGACAAAGGACAGCTCAGAGAAAGTCCAACCCAGGCCCCAAATACATTTATTAAAATAGTAGTGCCTTCTATAAAGATATTATTGGAAGATGGTAATATTTCATTTTGGAATAATTAGATTATATTTTTTCCGCTCAAGAAGAAATAGTGATTAAAGTGAGGCTACCCAATCCATTCCTCATCCTTCCTTTTTTCTACCCCTCTTCCCAGTCAAACCCACAAAGACAGTATTTGGTCACATGGATCTTTGAATAAAAGACAGAGAATTGTGTCTGAATAGCCCTGACTCATAAAGCTCCTTCCAATGCCTTTTTCAGTGTCACAGCTTTGCAGTTAATGCAACTGCTACTAATTTTTTCCCTTATTACAACTGTGAAAAATCTAATACCTTTACAACAATCTGAAAAGAGCTTACACAGAATAAAATCCCCGTTTAATCTTGGCATGTTCAGAAATCTCTTCTTTGAACAATACATTTAAAATGCTATTTTCCCCAAACACTTTTTTCTTTTAAGATAACCAAAGCTCTAAGTGTTGAAAGAAACTATGATTTAGAGTCCTATCTTCATTTGTGGTTTAAGAATCCTGGCACTTTAACAGGAAGAAACAGTTAGGATACATGTGCCCTAGGGTACACTGTGGCAGTAAATCATGAATTCAGTATATGAAAAGGTGTTCCAGTCACCACGTAAAAAAAACCCAAAACAATGAGAGCCACAGACTTAAACCACTTAAGATAGGAGACAAAAATGTTTGCAGGGCGTTGGATATAGCAGTTGTTTAGTTTTTGCTGCCACTACCCCTCAGTTAGAGTCATAGAACTATAGAATCACAGTATGGTTTGAGTCAGCAGGGACCTTTAAAGGTCATCAAGCCCAACCACCCTGCCATGGGCAGGGACACCTTCCTTGAGACAAGGCTGCTCCAAGCCCCATCCAGCCTGGCCTTGAACACTTCCAGGGCTGTCTAAGAAAAAAACAAAAAAAGGGAGGAAGAGAGAAAAAGAAGGTGACCAAAAAGAAATCAGGACCATAGCCTTCACAGGTGTCACACCCCTCAAAAACCCCACAGCCCTCACAGCCCTCATAATCCTCATAGACCTCACAGCCCTCAAAGCCCCCATAGCCGCCACAGCCTACAGACCCTATAGCCCTTAAAACCCTCAAAACCCCCATAGTCCCTGTAGACCTCACAGCCTTCATTACACTCAGAGTGCATAGCCCTCACTGCCCCTTACAACCCCCACTGCCCCAGAGACCTGAGAGCTCTGACAGAGCTGACACACTTCACAGCCACCATAGCCCTCCCTGAGCCCACAGCCCTCACAGACCCCATAGCCTTAACAAGCCCCATAGCCCTAGAATTCCTTAAAGCCCCTATAGCTTTCACAGCCATCAGAGCCCCCACAGCCATGTAAGCCCTCACAGACCTCACTGCCCTTACAGCTCTCACAGCCCCCATAGCCCTCATAGCCCCCACAGCCATCACAGCCTCCATTGCCCTAAGAGGGGGCACTGGTGGCACTGAAAAGCTAGATCTGGAAGTTTTAAACACGTAACTTTTTTATTATTCCATTTTAAACACAAATACTGTTTTTTTTCTGAAACTGAAATGTACCATGCATTGATAAACTCTGATTAATGTCTCATTATCACATGAACAGAAGCAAAAATAAATTAGTTTATGTTATATTGGAGAGCTAGAGTCTCCCACAAATTCCATGTATCTCTTTTGTATGGTGACTTGCAGTTGTGCAAGGTCATGGAGCATTTTAATGCCCATTTTAATTCCATCCGGTTTTTCCATCTGGTTTGCTGCCCACAATAACCTTCTTTTGTGTCCCAAATGCCTGATGGTTTAGGAAGTTAAGAGATGCTCCAGACATGACGAGGTGAGCCGCCCCGTACCTGCTGTAGCACACAGACACTTTTTGATTGCTGTTTTTGGCATTGCTGATGCTCCTGAAATCATTTTTATTGCTAGTTGATGGGGTAGCCATTGGAGATGTCTGTGGTCACCAGTGATACCCATTTTTGCTGGCTGCAAAAACATCCTGGCACTTAACTACGCTTTAACTCTCCCTTGAGATGGAGCATCTGACACATTTCTGGAAAAGCTCACACACCCTCTGCTAGAGATAGCATGTGGACAGACCTCAACACTCAGCACTGTTCAAACTCTAGCATGCTTTATAATGCTCACTTGATGGGGTGTACCCTTGCTTTGTGCCTTTGTCAGTGTAGGAAAGCCACATGTGTATCTTGTTTGGCAGTGAGAAGCACAGAGTGAGCTGTTCTCATGGGTTTAAAACTGTGTCTCACAGGCAAATTATTTTTTGCCCTTTCTAAACCAGAGCTCTCTGTAAAGGGAACATATAGCATGTACCAAATCTGGAGTTTTTCCAGAGGTACTGCCTGAGTTATCACACAGTGGGAAAACATTTGAACTCCTTATTTCATGCCCTGAAACTAAAGAAGGACAACGTTGTTGTAGTGAAATAATCGGAAGCAGCCGGGAAAATGTTCTTCAGATTCTTTGAGAAATTTTACCTCTGGGCTGAGAAGTTCTGTCATCCTGTAAGGCAATTGTTTTGAGCAGTTAATGAGCCTCTAAGTGGGAGGACTTGACTTACAGTCATAAGTCTGTGCTGGCAGACCTCCCACTGACACCAGTGGGAGCTGCACTGACAAAGACACAGAACACACCACCACTGAATTAAAGGGATAATCTCCTTCACAGCTTACTTGGAAGATCCAAACTAACTAGCATCCTTACTTGGAGGACCAAAAAATCTTACTTGGGGGATCCAAATGCTTACACAGAAGGATTTCAGTAGTGTCAGTGCAACTTGGGTTTAGGGGTAGGGAAAAAAAGGCTCTTTCATAAAAGCAGAAAAAAACCCATAAAAATTTACTCAGAAACTAACTAAACACCAGGCAAGCCTATAGGAAATCTGTGGCATAGTAGGGAGGTTTCTACCATCTTTCCAGCACAAGATTGTATGTTTGAACTTTGTGCAAACTTTCAATCTAGGTGTTGTTGAGAACTTTTGCAAAAGTCACCATGTCAAAGTCTAAGCTCCACTGATGACATCCTTTCTTCAGAGTAACTGGAAGCACAGAGAAAACCTGGTGCTGTTCCCTGTTTCAGCCAGAACTCAGCTGCTACTCTGATGTAGCTGCTACCAAAGCATCTTACAAGTAGTTATTACACCTTGTATAGCCATCCTTACCATCCTAGCATTTTGATGAAACATCTTTGTGGTCTTCAGAATGACTGTCAAATCAGCAATTGTTTCAAAACATGCCTTATGGTTTAGCCAGATGTTCTGGATGTTAACTGCTTGTTAGATTTCTTTGAGAAAACACAGAGTGCACAAATTATCTGATTACTGTTCCTGGGTGTTACTGGTATGATGGAATTTTCAGTTTTCTACATCAATTTTGTTACAAACAAAGCAAACCAAAAAGAAGAGGGATCAGAGCACCTTGAATGTGGCATATCTAAACTCTTGCCACTTAAGACAATGACATTTTTTAGGTTGAGGAGAGGAGTAAGAGAACAACAGAACAGAAGTTAATGCATGACCCTCAGGCTTTTTTTTTTTCATTAAGTGAGCCACTATACAGGAAACGGTGATCCAGCATAGTTGTACTGAAACTTAAAAATACTTGTATTCATTGCTTATAATACCAAACACAAAGGAAACACAGAGCAGCAGTTTTACATTTTGCACCTTGATATCCTCAAGAAGTATAGAGACCTAAAGGGAAAAAAGCAAATTTAGACTGTGAGATTGAGTATAGCCTTCCTGAAGATGGAAGAAAAAGGTTCAATATATCCCGATCCTTCAGGGGACCTACCCATCAAGATAAAGCATCTGGGAACAGCATGTACCTCCTGAAGGGATGTGCAAGATTTTTAAAGAATGAGGGAATGCAGCTATCCCGTAACTATCAATGAACAGCGAGGTAGAGGAGTATGTTACCTATAGGAGAGGATGAATAATGCATAGGGAGGGCCCAGTGGTCTAGACCTATTTCAGGAGCATGACAGAAAAAAATACACAGTGTCCCCACAGATGGGAAACTGTGTGGGAACTGCTGACTGCAGTACTGGCACTTTAAACTCTATGTTTTTATCAGCAAGGAGTGTGGGACGGTAGGAGCAAAGCATGTCATCACATTCAAATCCATTAAGATGGTTTTGCGGGGGGCAGGAAAACAAGATCCAGTTTTGAAAATGCTTTCTCATGTAATTCTCTCTTGGGTGGTTTGGTTTGTTTGTTTGTTTGTTGGGTTTTGTTAGTTGGTTAGGAATTTACTTGAAATAATGCTGAGTATAAGCATTTCCTGCTCCTAGAGGAATTACAATAAACTGAAGCCCTATTAGAAGAGAACATGCCATGTTGAATTTGCAGCCCTTTGAGGTAAGGACTTTGCACCCTTCTTGTCCATCTCAAACAGATCTGCAATTTATTTCTTTATGATTGTTTGCAGTGGTTATAAAATTTGGGCTATTTGCCTTACCATGCGATACCACAAAACAGTTTTGTTCATGACAGTCTGTGTTTACACACCTTATGTTTGCACAGCACTAGAACCACATGAAAACAAGCAGCTACAGCTTTTATTACACTCTGCAGGTGATAAAAGTCAAGGAGCTTTTGGCCTCATGCCATAACATAACTGGTTACCTCCAGAAAGAGCCACCCCAAGTGTGCAGGTTGTCATCAGATCGTGGTGATTAATGAGCCAGGGCCATGTGTGGTGCACAGTTAAGACCACAGGAGATGTCAATGGAAAAACAGAAGAGTGCACAGAAGTTTTTATATTGGAAGGCATGAAAAACTGGATGGATTTTTTACAGTTTTTGATTCCTAATGTAAGAGCATTATCCAAGCAAATAAATAAGCTCCAAAAATGGGTATAATAAAGCATCATAGTGGAAAGAATGATGATGGGAAATATCTCTCTCTCCTTCTCTGTTAACTGGAAATGTCAACACATGACTAATATTGCAATCTGATTCAATGTTATTAAAATGGAGAAGATAATATGCTTAGTTTTGTTGTCTTCTACACTATATCATATAGTAAGAAGTTTTATAAATGTGTCTATCCTCCACCCAGAACCCTCCATTAAACAAAAAGCTTTCCTATAAAACCTTTCTGCATGAAATAGTCATTGTCTGGGAAGTTAAAAAACAAGCTAATTAAAACTTTTAAAAGTTGTCATCCTCAAAATGTGTCTATTTAATAAAATGTTGTTGCCCTCTAGTGTTCAAAGACAGCTTGTAAAGGCCCCTCCATAGATCCAGACTGGTCAGCTGTCAATTCTGTCGCAGCACAACACAAAAGGAAGAGACAGAGGCACCTCTTACCAGGATCAGAGAGAAGGAAGGAAGGAGGGCAAGACTGGCCTTCTTTATTTTTTATATGCATTTAGAAATCACTATTCATTGGAGGAAATCAGTTCTTCCTCCCTCAATCACAGTGGTCAAAGGAAATGTCCATCAAAGTTCTGTGTCCAGGAGAAAGGAATGTACATGATAAGATACAGTTACAATAACATGGCCATGTTTACAGAGAAAAGTGTGAGAAACTAGCTACAGAAGAATGACAACATCCAGAACTGCAAAAATCAGGGCAACACAATTCCCCATTAGTTCTTAATCCAACATGACAAATGTATGGGACAGGAAAAAAAAGTGTTTCAGTACACCTGCCTAATACCTTATTTTCTTTCTCAAGCATAAAGGAAGATTTTTAATCTAAGGACATTTAAGGTGGTTTGTTTTACTCAAATATCGTGGAAGGCCACTCAGGTCAGCATCCTCAGCAAATTAGTTGGCACTTGTGCCCTCTGTGTGGGTTGGAAGGCATTATTTCCAATGACATGGGCCACATTGTAGAATCATAGAGTGGTTTGGGTTGGAAGGGATCTTAAAGATCAGCTCATTCCAACCCCCCTGCCATGAGCAGGGACACCTTCCACTATCCCAGGTTCATCCAAGCCCTGTCCAACCTGGCCCTGGACACTTCCAGGATGGGGCAGCCGCAGCTGCTCTGGGCTCCCTGTGCCAGGCCCTCACCACCCTGACAGGGAAGAATTTCTTCTTAATATCTAATCTAAACTTTCGCTCTCTCAGTTTAAAACCATTCCCCCTTGTCCTTCACTACATGGCCTTGTAAAATGCCCCTCTCCAGCTGAATATCTGTGCTCTTAACAACCCTAAGATACATCTCTTTGTCTTCTCTTGAAGGCTTTGCTACTGTACTGTAACCATACCAATAAATACCAACCATCTTTCCCTCCAATAAAGTATTTTTGCAGCAGAAATGCACAGTGAGGATCCAGAAGTTGTTCTCAGCACCTCTCCTACAATAAGGAGATTGCTGTGATGGCACCAGCAACATAGAAAGCCTCTCATAAAGGTTGTAGTTCTTATGAGAGGAGATTATGGTCAGCCTCAGGTCTCTGTCTGCATTTTTACAGTTAGGCCTAGTACTTATCTGTGAACTCATTTCCCAGAAATGTTCCTCCTCGTGATGTTTCTTGACCAGAAAAAATAGCTATGAAAAAAAAAAAAGAAACTGAAGTTAAAGAAAGTGCAGTCAACAAACAAGCTGATGAATTTGAGGTACTTTTCTTCTGTAATTTTGTTCACTTTTAAGAGGTTATCCAGAATGTTTTAACTATTGTCAGACTTAAGCAATGCAGCAGACCAGCTGGTTTTGTATCTGTAAAGCAATTTGCAGCCCCCATATAGTAAGAATTCAGCTTCTTGACAGGAGGAACATTGATTTTTCTTTGATCTCTGAATAATGGAATTTTCAGAGAATTTTCTGCATTTAGTTATTTAGAGCTTTCAGAAAACTTGCCTTGAGGCCATTTTTTGGATCACGCCTGCTTCCCACCACACTAGGCTTGACAGATCTAAGAATCTCTTGGATGTAAGTCAAATTTCATATTTTGTAACAAATTGTTTCCTTGCATTCATGAGACACCCTTCCTTCTCTGCTGTGACGTTTGTTGTTGATTATGCTACCTGACGTGGATACTTTGAAATCTAAATCTTTCATTCTAAAACCAGGTTTAGACTGAGTGTATGTGAAGGGAAATTTAAATGACATGAACTGCAAGTTGTGTCACAGTAGATGCTCCCACGTACTCTCACTGTTGCTGAGTTGGGGAAACAGAACCATAGTTAGGTTGGAAAAAAAACCTGAATATCATCAAGACCAACTGTTAATAAGCAGCTATGCTTATTACCAGTCACAGGAAGAGGGCTCTATAAGTGAGGAGGGTGTGCTTTGAGAGCACTCAGATTTGCAGTATGTGGTTTCAAGGACAACTATGATACATGCAGGAAAAGAACTTTAAGGATATGTATATAACTATAAACTATATGTAGATGAGGAAAATTGTTATGTCATATATATTTTTTTCCTGCTTGTACCTAAAGCCATTTGGATGCAAAGCTCTGTAACTAAGTATTCCTTTAAAGCTACAAATAGAGTAAATAGGATTGCCAGGCAATCATGTAACACTCTGGCATTCGGTGCAAATAGCACTGAAAACACCCACGTGCTGCACAGGTACTTAATTTATGAGGTGTACTCCTATTTCACTAATCTTGTCACAGTACAGATTAAGCTCATGAAATGCTTTTTCTCCTTAAATATAAGGCCTTCTTAGCTTAACTTGGATTTGAGTGTTTACTCTCAGGATTTAGTAATAAATCAAAAATGACAGACATTATAGTTCAGCAGAGAAAGACCATTTATTTTCCCCACCAAACCATTAGAGATGAAAAAAAGAATCCATTCTCTTCTGAGATTTCAATATCTACTGTTCCATTTCAGAGTTGTCCTCTCAAAAGTGAGAGATGCACATCAAAATTTTATTCCCTCTCCCAATCAGACGTCAGCATACATTCCATTGATCAAGTAATCCAATCTGGTGTAATGCCTCTTCTGGAGAGATTCATGTATTTTCTTCCCTGTCAGCACAATGACTAGCAACAAGAATATTACCCCAAAAAGCAAAGCTGCTACAAGGCTGCTCTTCTCCCCCCACTGAACAACACCTTTGCCTCTCAGAATACCCTCTGGCAGGACACTTTCTGAGTCAGATGGGTCATAATCCCAAAGGCCATTTTGGGAAGATGTGGGGGAATCATTAGATGGAATGAAACCTGGGAAAGAGAGGAGGGTTACATGGCTGGTATCATTGGAAGGGACAACTGTTGGCCCAGGAGCCATGGCTGGAGTCCTTAGCCCTGATGGGGCAGTAGCAGGTCTGGAATTGGTGGTCACCTGCTTGGTTGTAGAAGCAGAAGTTGTGGGCCTGGAAAGAGGAACATGAGAAAGAGAGATGCTGGTGACAGGGACCCCATGCTCAGCTGCAGTGGCTGCAGCAGGCACAGAGGCTGCTGTGCTGGGGGTGGTTGTTGTAGGCTGAGCAGCACCAGGATACAGAGAGGCTGACTGAGACTCCAGCTGGGCAGTACTTGTAGGCAGAGGAGTGAGAGAAGCACTCCTGGTTTCAGGAGCACCTGCCTGAGTGGTGGTGGGGAATGAAGCACTGTGGGTTCCAATCCGAACAGCAGAAGACATGTTTGGAGGCAGATTAACTTTCTCCCTCGAGGTGGGGTCTAAGCTCTCAGACTGTTTTGCCCTTTGAGATTCAGGAAAAACTGTATGAAATTCAAAGTTGTCTAAATGCTTGTCTATGTGGTTGAGGACTTCAGATGCCTGATGAAAGACAGATTGTTGCAAACTGGCAGTGTGATTCTGCTGGACATTCTGACTGTGAGAAATAAAGGTTCCGGCATCTGAAGAAAAAGAATACTCGTTTGAAGAGAAGTTCTCAGTTTTGATGGATTTATCCTCTGGGGCATGCATATCTGGAAAGAGAAATATGGGTATTTAATTATTAAATCTGTTTTTGACTAACATAGGCATGCTCTATTTGTATTTCTTAGAAACAGGTACATAAGGGCACGCTAAGAGATAATGACTAATGAAACTTGAGGCATCATGAACTTCCTTTCTTTAAAATATGCACACTGACATTTAAATTCATGTCACTGTCATACATGTCGTAAATTGTCATAATTGTCATAAAACCTGTCAGCCTCAAGCCTGATCACATCAGACCCTGACTGCAACTTCTTACTGAATTTTCCTATGCAGAGTGATCATCCCAATCTGCTTGGTTTACTCTTACATTGCAGGCATGTAAGTATTTATTTAGAGCTGAAAAGCAGAGTAAGTGCACTGCCTTCAAACCATGCTTGGCCTCTGCCAGTTAAGAAGCAGATATTACCAACATCACTTTTATTTGTCAGATGCACACGTTTAATAATAATTCAGCAGCTGCACAGAACATTTAAAAGGGAACATGCTCTCAGACAGTTCTGACTCTCACTTGTCTCTTTTTATTATTGAAACAAAGAGGTTTGGTTGCACTGGAATGGAAATAAATTTTTTAAAAGTATCTTTCCCCCTTTTAGCTTGGTTTTCAGTGTAACCACATACAGATTCTCATATGAAAGAACAAAGTTCAGAACATTTGTTGGTACTGACACTGCTCAGGTGTTACCTTTGAAAACTTACTAGGAACATTAAACAAGCTAGCATAATCTTTCCATAATGAAATATTCACAGGAACTAAAATCTGCAAAATGAAAAAGAGGTGGTATATGCAATCAAGTTGTTCACTCAGTATTGCACCACATGCAGGACAAAAGCACAAGCACAATTACATTTCTTGCTTCTTTGTTTGAAACCCCAATGTTCTTCTAGGGCAGAAAGAGCTGGAGGAAAGTGTAATTATAATAATAATAGTTTTACAGGAATGCAGTTCATTTGTTGCACATTGCTTTTGCACAATTTTTGTGTGGTTGTGCTTGCACAAAAAAAATTTGTAACATTGTATGAGTAATCTTTCTATACATCATACTGTTGCTCCTTGGAAAAGTTCCTTTAGGAAAAGTTCTCTTTTTCAGCCTAAGTTCAGTCTCTGGAAATATGACATTTTTGCCCTCTGAAGCAGCCACACTGAAACCACCTCTAAGCTCTTGGCAGAACAGTCTAATTATCAGTTTCTTATCTGAGCAGTTCAAACAGATCTGGTGCAAGTCAATGTCAATCAATAAGTAGGCCTTGCTATTACAAATCCCACAGTGTGGGACTGAGAGCGAGAAATGTCTGAGTGTGCAGCCCAGATGCCATAAAGCTTTGGGTTTAGAAAGTTTGCTTCTGCACTTCAGGCTCCCTAACTGAAAGCAGAAAATAATGATTACCATTGCCAAGTACTCCTCAGAGTAGCACAGGTCCTTTAAATACACAGCTGGCTACAGGGGCATGGTATTTCCATTGGTTTTGGTGATACTTTTCAGCATTACATACAGGAAATTTTCCTTCTTGAGTATCTCTAGATGGAAGCAGTTTCTTTTAATTTTAAGCAAGGACAAATTATGAGGAGTTCTGAAATAACATGTGGGAATTTTATAAGGGTCAGGACATTATTCCAAGCAGGAAGCTGGGCCCACAAAGGAGCTCACCATACACTTGCCCATCCGTCTTCCACAAAGAAAAAGAGCAACGTTTTTAAATTGGCTTAGAACACTTTACTAAAAATACAACACCCAAACAGTTCCTGGTCACTACTGAAAGTTCACAGGTGCAAAAGTCATCTAGTGTGGGGGCTGGTGGCTCTCACTATTTACCTGTAGTTATCTTGTAGCTCACAAGTCCTGTTGCAGGTTTCATGGGACAAGCTTCAGTGCTAGGACAGTAAAACAAGTAGCAGTTTGGATGCGTGCTTGTCCTTGTAGCATAAAAAATAATCAAATTACACTTCTTGTCCCCTGAAAAACATAATAAATGCCCATTTCAGCACTAAGAACTTTTATAGCACTATGGTAATGAGCTCTAGTTCTTTAATTTTTCTTCATGTGAGTAAGAGGAAAACTACTAACACATAACATTCCTACAGGAAAAACAGCCAAGGACTGCAGAAGAATGGCCCAGGGCCAAAACATGAAAGGTCACACCTTCCTCTTCCTGTACAAATAAAGTTGGGGAAATTATGAGTCTAATCCCTCATCCTCCCCTCACCCATACCACACTGGCACCACTTTATACAACAATTTCTCACTTACAAATCCTGATAAATCTGAAAACCTCCTTGATATACTCATGGGCAAGAAAATTATTTATACATTTTTCCTTATCACATCCCAGGAATCACTTGGCTTGTTGCTGCTTCAGGGGGTCACCTTCACCACTGTAATTTCTACTTGCTGCTCTGCCTCCTCCTGCTCCAAGAGCTTGATTCAAACCAGCCGTCTCAGAGCAGGGTGAGCATTCTCGTTCCTGGCTAAAATTAAATATAGTGTGAACTATCAGTTCCTTTGTAGGGCGTCTGCTGAATACAGCTTATGCACCTTCGGGTTTGGGGATTTGAGAGCTTTTAACACTTCACACTAACACTGTTCCTGTGGTGCCTCTATTTCCCGGAACACTACGGGGTCTTGCCTTAAGATCTAACATCTCTTAGCAAGAAAGGGTAGCAGCCGCAAGCTGGAACTAATCGCAGCCTGAATTAAAGGATAAACCGACGGCTCTGTGCTGAGACCAGCAGCTGAACACCCCGCGAGCCCGAACTCCAGAAGCAATGTCCCGGGCGCCGGAGGGCAGCGGCGAAGGGGCCCGAGGTTACCTGCGAGCCGCTGCCGCGAGCAGCAGGAGCGGACACACGCCCCTGCTCCGGGGACGCGCAGCGGCTCCGCGCCCCGCACGCCGCGGGGCAGGGACAGGTCTATATCGATGATGGAATTCTCCATCTTCTCCGCGGAACACTCCTGGCCCAGCGCCGGCCCGGCCATCACGCAGGTGATCAGCAGCACGCGGACCGGCCAGCGGCCGCCCCAGCGGGGCATGGTGAGCCGGGCGGGGCCCCGCGGGGCTCCTGC
>VZRZ01004327.1:506071-545786 GCA_013398175.1 Climacteris rufus | reverse complement strand
ACTGCTACGAAGTGATGTTTTCCGTCAGATAAAACAGTTCTCTTGATATGGCCACCACTGGGTCACTGCCAAGGAGATACAGTCCTTCCAAAGGCAGTTCCCACTCAGGGCAAAGCTCTATTCTCATTAATGACTCTCACCAGCAAGCAAAGAGCAGAAGCTTCTTTATCTATTGACCAACCCCCCCAGAACACTGTCCCCTAGGCATCCACCCCTCCTGCACAAGCATGGGCACCTTCCCCACGGGCAGTGTGGATCTCTATATCTCCANGTGTGGATCTCTATATCTCCATTGGGGAGGTGGGGGGGGAGCAGGAGAATGCTGCACCAACATAGTCCTTACCACAGATCACAGGCTGTGAAGATGTCTTTTAGCTTCGGTGTTTGAAGGTCCCCCATTCCTTTCCTTCTTGGCCTACCTTGATGGTGTCCATACTTGCTGCTTCTCCTACATGTTTTACTCCTCTTCCTCATTGTCCTAAACTTGTTGTGATTTCTTCTTAAATATATTGTCACAGAGGCATTACCTCCATCTCTAATTGGCCCAGCTGTGACAAGTAGCACGCCCATCTTCAGAGCTATCAGAGATTGGCTCTGTTGGACAGCTGTGGAAGCTTCTGGCAGCTTTTCACAAGAGACATCTTTGTAGCACCCTCCCCAAAAAAACTGGACCCTTTCAAACCAGGACAGACAGATAAAATCTGACTTAACTTGCTTTTAATGCCTTTATTTCAAGACAGCTTTAATTTCTGATGGAGATTCAAAGAAACAAAGCCACCCCCACATTTTTTTTTCTGAAAATTCTCAAATGTCTAGAATTAGATAATGATATTCAGGCATCCGGGCATGCCAATCAAGGTACTCACTTTTCCTTCTTTGTGTTTTAACTGCAGTAGGAGCTAAGCCCCATAAAAGTGCTTGCTCACTTCCTCTCAAATTGTTGTGTTGAGAATTGAAAGAGAAGTGAGAAAATTCATGGGCTGAGATATAAACAGTTATATAGGCAAGGGAAGAAAGCTGCACTTGTGAGCAAAATACAGAATTAATTCACTACTTCCCATCAGAAGGCAGGTGTTTAGCCATCTCCATACAACTACTATGAAGAAAATTAATTCTATCTTATACAAAACAGTATATCCCCTTCAATTTCATCATGACTTATGAAGAAGGCTGCTAAGTGCTTGCACTTTGCCTAAGTGTCTGTGTGTTGCATACTGCAAGAGATCCTTGCAGCTTGGGATCAATTGCCTGTTCAGAGAGACATGATTTAAATCCATATTTCTATTTTTTTTAATGAAAATTCTTGAAGTACTAGGCTAATGTTCAAACCCAGTTAAACATTGTTATTGAATCTAGGCCAAAATTTTTTTGCATTCTTGAGGTGAAAATAAGATAATTGTAGTTTATTTTGATTGTTATAGTTAAAAATATTTCACTACTTATTTCTTCTCTTAAAAAAAAGATAAAATTAGACATGAGAAGAGAAATTATCAGAATCTTTCCAATTGTAGTGTAATATTATATACGTAATTTAATTCCTGAACATGAGGAAAATACCAATTCAAGCTGTCTTTTTTCATATTTATACATCAATGTGGATTCTAGAGTGCATCTGCCATAGAGGTTATTCCCTGATAAATTTTTTGTTTCTTCAGGTTGAAAAATGTACTGAAAAGCAACATAAAATTAATATATTTAGTCTGCAGTAGTTAAGATCTGTAGCAGTGTTTCTCATATGCTAACTCAAAAAATCAAGCTTTATAAAATACAAGCAGAATTTCAAATTTCTGACTTTTAAATGAATCTGATTAGATGAACAAGTGATATGAGAAATGTCTAATACCTGACTGAACCATGTGAGATCTGTCACAGTTATGTCAGGGTGAACTGAAAAGATCCATTAATGATCGAAAACCTCATGCAACATTTACTGCTGCTATATCAAATGGGTCTGTTTGTTATGCTAACATAGCCAGTGCCAAGAACGCTGCTACCTTACAGATCAGTGAACAATAGTAAATCAGTCAACAATTCCTTCTGGAATCACTGCATCCACCAAAAATATTTTCAAGCATCAACAGAATCCCAACTTTCCTACCTTGTCTAGGAGATGCTGTGGAAGAGAGAACAATATAATTTCTGCTTGGTTTTCAACAAGCAGATGAGGAGGCAGAGAATAGATTTGTTCCCCTTTTTTTTATTCACATTTAAAATTCACAAAGAAAGCCTGTAAGGAGATCTCTGGAGTAAAATTTTCCAATTCTTATTCCTGTTTGCTTTCTCCCTCTGAAAAGGTTTAATCAACTAGAGAGGACTTTATATACTTATGCTTAAGAAGTCAGTTTATCTCCTTCACAGAAACATGGGTATAAATCTTATAAACAAAGATATCTGAGGTTTGCATCACTATAAACACATTTGTGTCTTTGAGACGTGATTTGATAAGCATGCCCAGTTTCAATGTTACCGTAAAGTACTCCCTTGTGGTCTCTGAATACCATACTTGCCCTTCTTGTCTGTGATGCAGTTGTATTGGTCAAACTGCTTATGATAAAAGATTAAACCCCCCCTCAGAACAACAACTCAAAATTGTACATGCAAATAGGAAGAGAAAGTTTTCTTCACTGCAGGTTTCAAACTGCATTTTATCTTTGTTTAATTATCATTTTGGAGAAACAAAATATTTATTAATAAAATAACAACAAACGCCTCAGATTATATATTTAACATAGCACTGTACATTCTCTCTCATAACATGTCTCTGATATGTTGTGAAACCAGGGAAAACCAGAGTTGATATTTTCCTTGAAAAAAAACAAGGCATAAAATATATTAATTCCTCCTCCCCAACAGTAAGTAATTCTCCTGTTTTCTTCATAAAGAATAAAGACTTCAAAAAAGTTACTTTAAAAGACACCCTTTATGAATGACTGTATGTCATGTTTAAACAGAATTACTTTTTATATAATGAATTATAATCTTAAAAGTAAAGCAATTCATAAGGACATGTTTTCTAAGAAAGTCAATAAGACCATTCATTAAAATGCTTATCATAATTCTGGATGTGGCTGCCTTTTCATTTTGGAATGCTAGTAAAACATTTTTTTTGTTAGCAAATACTTTTGCAGTTAAAATATTATTTTTAGATTTTCATTTAAAAGTATATATTTGTTCTTTCATGTATTACACAAATAATGATTTTATACATATACATATATGATTTTATACTACAAGTTGCAGTATTTTGCATTCATTTTGAATTCTAATAGCTATAGGTGGTTGAAAAATTGAATCTTAATATAGCAGCTATCGATGAGCTAAATCCTCAGATCTACTGAAGTGGGAAGCAAGAGCAGAACTCTTATTCTCATATATGTGTATCATCAGTACTGGATGTGAGCATGAAAAGCATTCAAGTCCATTCTGCCTCGTATCACAGTCAGTGTTTTGAGTAATGACACTAAAATAAATGTTTGGGGTTTCACTTGTTTGTTGGTTTTTTTCTTTAAGTGGAAGGCCTGTGCTTTTGTAAAGAAGCTCCTCATCATCTCTAAATACTAAAATGTGGAGGTGGTCATTGTGGAGCAGACAAGCTGCTTGCTAATCTACCTGTGATCATCTGGGTCTGCTTGAAATTATTTAATTAAGTTTACAGAAAAAAAATTTGATTCTAATCTGTTTCTCATTTGAAAATAATTTTGGAAGAGAAGAAGGTGGGATCAAACAGAAAGATTAACATGAAAATTAAAAACTATAAGATGTCAAATCCTGAGGACTTACTGTCAAGTACTCTCAACTCTCTATTATTTTTTTATTTTGCATTTTAATTTATGTTTTTGCAACCTAAATATAAATAAAATTTCAAAACACTCTACATAAGAAACAGAGGAAGTTAATATTTCTTTTTCACAAACATATATGTCTGCAAGACAGAAAGAATTTATGGGTCAAGCTTATTTCCTTCAGTGTGCAAGGCTTGTCATATTTTGCTCCTTGGGAAATACTCTGATGGAGTAAGTAGTATCCTGTTTGAAATGTGATAATTTTAAAGGAAGAAGCCTCAGATTAACTATTATGACTTTATTTTGTCACTGATGTGATTTCTAGAAGATGAACATGCCATAAATAAAATAAGCAGATAGTAATTTTACACATTTTTGTGTGTGTGTGAGATCTGCTATGGTAATATGATTCATATGTGTCTGTGTGAGGGCATGTGTGTGTCCATGTTTTGTCCCTAGAGGGACATCACAGTCTGGATTGTAGAGAACCTACAGAGATCATTTGATCCAGCTCCCTGTTCAAAATAAAATCTCAGTTTAGAGTCAGAACTGGTTACTCAGTGCTTTGTTGAGTTTTGAATATTTCCAAGGTTGAGGATTCCACAACCTTTGCAGTCAAACTGTCCCAAGGTTTAAAACTCTTTATAGTGAAATATTTTTTCTTTTGTTGAATAAGAACTTCCCTTGAAGTCTGTTGTCTTTCTGCTGAGTTTCTCCAAGTACAGTCTGACTCCACCTCTTTGCAACTCCAATTATTGCTTTATTGAGCATAATGAAAATCTTTTGATTTTCTCTTTTCCAAATCCAATAATCCTGACTTCCTCAACTTCTCGTTTGTTATGTCCTCCAGTCTTCTACCCATTGTGGGGATTTTCCTCTGGACATAGTGCAGTTTTTCAATGTCTTTATTGTACTGAGAGCCCAAAATTGGATACAGTTCTGCAGATGCAGTTTAGTACACCTGAATACAGGTGGAAAAATATTTCCCTCAATTCCTTGTATGTGTTCTTGATAAGGCAGTCTGCTATGTGATTAATCTTCATCACTAAAAAGCATTGTTGACTTATGTCCAAAGTGTTGACTGCTATGACTCCTAGGTAGTTTTCTACAGAACTGCTTCCTAGCTATTTGGTACCCATGATATAAGACTAAAATTAATTCATCCCAGGCACAAGATGTTGCATTTGTCTTAATCAAACTTTTTGAGGGTCCTGCAAACTCAGTCCTCTAGCTTCCTGCAGCTGCTATCCTCAATTTTTTTTCTCTTGTAAATTGCTGAGACATCTTCCATTCCATCATGTTGTTGAGACACTTTGCCCCCATATTCATCTCCTATTTTGAATAAAAGGGCAAATATCTACTTAGAGCAAAAGAAAATTAAGGCTTTACCTGTTCTATGAAACAGGTGCTCAAGTTGAGGAGATAGACCCTCAATGATTTTTTGACAGATGGAATGAAAAAGGAGTGTAGTCATATCTTTATAGGTACTAGAAAGTCTTATACCAGACAGGTACTATTTGCCATAACTGTGGGGAAACCTATCTCAGAATTTGTCCTAGTGTCACCAGGAAATCCAGACAAGAGATACAAATCCAAGATAAAACTTATTTAATTACCTAAAAAATTTGCAGTGCAACTGAGTTTAAGCTAGCTGTAGACATCAGCAGTTCAGAATTTTGCCTTGGTAACTCAAAGTACTGCATTACATGGCAACATTCATTAATTATTCTGATGACAGCTAGCAGCTACTTGTCATATCCTGAGGTATTTAATAATTTTCATTCATTTTAAGAAAACTTCAAGTTAATTAAAACAGTAATAATATACTTAATGCATTTTTTTTTTTTAAATCTCTTACCCAAACGTATATAGCATTTAGCTATTCTAAGGTGTCCAGCATATACGTATTCTAGATTTTATACTACAGATTTCTGAAAATGTTCAGAATTATTGGTTTGATTTTGCTTGAGACTATTTTATTTTTTTTTTAAATTTTGTTTTCTTATTTGGAGTGTTTATTCTACTAATTATTCTGTAGTGATTACCTTCCTGAATTTTACCAAATGTATTTGGATGTTAAGTTTTCAGTTCAGATTCAGTTAGGTTTTTTGGAAGGTCTACTACCACCTGCAAAGACAGCGGATTTTCCATTAAATTTTTAGTTGACTTCTATACTGTTCAGTCTTTGTATTGCCTAAAAATGCATTGGATTTTGTTCATTGCCACCAGGGAAAGTTCTCATTCAATATTAATATTCTACCAACATCTAATTTAAAATAGTATTTTTTAGACAATATCACTAACTCCAAAAGAAAAATATTTGGGTGTTCCTAAGTTTTTTAATATAGTTGTAAAAAATTGAATGGAATTTTCATTATAAACTGGAAAGTAGTACTTTAATCTAAAAATAAGTTTTATTTGCAATGTGAACTTTGTATGAAGTAAGGTTTGGATCAATGAATAATAAATAATACTGGAAACCTGACATAGTTTATAATTTAACTCAGGTGTGCAACCATCCCATTCTGCTAAAGTTATTGAACTTACTGCAGCACAAACCTGAGAAAATTTGTTTGCATTATTTTATGGTAATTAAGTAATTTTGCTTAATTCTGTAATTTCTGAAAACAGATATATCTTGTGTGAAATAAAAAATAACACTGTGATCAATGTTATCATGAGGTATATTTAAATAAACATAATTATGGGAAATTTACTTTATAACAGTATTTAAACGAATCCTTTTTTCCATATCTAAAGTTGCAGAAGGATAGCAGAACGCCATTACAGAGTTGTTGAGTGCATTAGTGGAAAGACAACATTAGACTTTGAATTGTTCATGACAGAGTTGCATCAGCAGGCTGAAAATTATTCAATTATAATATAGCTGCTCAAAGATGAGACAAAAATACCTTGCTTTTTTGAGGCTCCAAATCATCAGTAAAGTCAAATAAAATAACATTCAACTGAAGCTTCATTTCTGATTCTTCTGAGCCCATTAAAGCAAAAAAACCTTAACCTGGTACGTGATCAGGAAAACTGAAAACCTATGGCTGTTACCTCTTGTGATGCCTTATAGCAAATATTTGCTTTTCTCTGATTCTCTGTCTATTCTACTGTAACTTCTAAGATAATGGAAGAATGGAATTTGGGGTAAAAGTCCCCATTGCCATATGGAAATATTTTATGGTGAAAGCCATTGTTCAACTAGTTAAAGATGTAGATACACAGGAAATCAGATTAATTGAAATCACTAAGATACTTTAAGCTTTGCATAAATGCTACAATTAGACCTGGATTTGTCTCCTTCATCCTGTTTTTTTATAATCTCTTTAGGAAACATTTTATGATATATGGTTGGTTTTCCTTTTCTCCAGCTCTTGATTTTCCTCTGGCAGTGTAGTATTTGAAACAAATGATCATGATCAAGAGATGAACAGTTTGTCCAAAGAAAACAAATAAAACATTGGTGTTTTTCTTCACCAGATCACACAGACAGAAAAAAGGTACAGTTTCTATCAGCCGTTGCCTGCTGTCAGCCATCTCCTGCTATTTGAGCTGTGAATCATTGCTCTGTGACTGAAAAGAGTTCTTATCTGCATCATTGAGGGAAGAAGAAATCATGGCATACTTTATACATTAATAATTTATACATTATAAGAACCTTTTAATTCTTATTTAAATGATAAATTAAACAGTCATTTATTCTGTCTTCCTGTACTGCTCACATAGCATTTATGATACTGAAAGCTAGGCTCCATTTCCACACTCTCATAATCTGAAAATTTGGGGTGTCAATTTCGTTTGCTTGAAAGTTAATCCTCAGAACCTATTTTCAGCCATGATATTTACTCCCTCTTCACACCAACATACAACTTTGTGAGCAGGAATGTTGCCAAAACTAACAGCCAAACAAGAATACATTTCTAAATGTGAACCAGCAGGTATTTCAGATAACAGAAGCAAGCACCCACCCAGTAACAAGACAACACCACCTCCTGAATATCTGCATCTGCAGGAAGAATGATGCTCTCTAACAGCAATGAGGAGCTGAATTAACTTAATTAAAAAATTGTGCAACCACAGAGGACACATTAGTAGCTTACTAGAAAAATCTGCCAGACCTTGAAAGAAAACAGGAATACCACACCTAAGTCTTAAAAAATATATCAAAAAGGGAGGTTGCACAATACTGGAATATAACTGCATATATTAATTATACCTGATTAACTGCTGGTTAGTAGTTAGTGTGCTAGTAATACTTATTATGCTAATCTTTTAGGCACAATACTTCAGAAAAGGTTGAAAAATAGTCAGAGAGGAAAGTGAACTTTTCCTTTTACATTTTATCTTCCCAAATAAATACTATACATAAACCCTGTTAATGTTGGTTCCTTAGGTAAGGAACAACATTTTCTTTAAAATCTTATACAATGCTGTACATAGGATGTCTTAATTCTGTTATATTAAAACAATAAAATGCTCACAAACAAAAATTTCACTTAGAGATTTATTAATGCATAATTTGCAATAAAATAGATTACAGAGTTTGATTCCTCAAATAAATTGTATTTTTTTCCCACAGAATATTCAATGGCAAGGCAGAATAAATATGCTAAATAGTTTGAAATAGTTGTGAAACTGTAGATGTTGTATACAAATAATGTAACTAGAATCTGATCATAATAGAGGCAATTCCATGACTGATTAAAAACTTAACAGTCTAGATATCAGATATAGGCAAAGTAATTTGAAAATATATGGACTGTTTTCTTCCATCACATCATCATTATGAAACAGGATTAATGTTGCTTGGACTCCTTTTCATGTATTGATCCTGGAATATATTTAAATTTCCATTCATTTTAACCATAATAAGATTCTGGAATAAAGCACATGAATTCTCTCTATTTCCAGAAGCCAGAGAAAAACTCTGTTATATTTAAGCAAATGGTCAGTTTTGTAATTAAAAATAATTGAAAATTTGGGTCATTCATGCAGAAGCACCTTAAGTATGGACAACTAAACTAATATTTTGAAAGTGCCAAATATTTCTCTGATGTCTCCCATTAAGTTATATTTGCTGATGAAGTGGCTCTGCGTATGAATTATATCTCTATTAACTGGTCATTAATCTAAAAATACATAAGGTGTAAGCAACATCTTAGGAAAATTTTAACAGTATGGGAATTGTGAATAACATCTTATTCTGTTCTTATGTCCACTGTGTCTATCTGTGTAGCCTAAAAGTAGATTTTTTATTAAGAGGTTTTGCATTAGCTGTTGCATAACCTAAGCTGCAGATACTTAACTGTGGAAATGATGGTAAACTATGATACAATCCTTATAAATTAAGAATATGCATTAATAGGTTCGTAGAAAGTAAAAAAATTCCAATTTCCAATGTATTAAAATATTAAATCTAACATGGACTCATAAAACATGCCCAATAAGTCTTTATTGATGCCTTCACCAATGACATTTTAATTCTTTCATATCCAGCCTTTAAATCTGTGTTAATCCAACTAGATACTTAGAATAAGTGAGCTGTATGATGCCCATTATTTTGAACTCAGAATTGCAAGTGCAACTCCCTACAATCTCTGTAATTGTGATTTAAGGTATAAATGTGCCCCTAAAAGATAAGCTGACTTGGCTGCAAATGTACACCTCAAAGTCCTAAAATACAATACAACAGCACAATCCTTTTACTCTTTTTCCATTAACACTTAAATAAAATAAAATTTAAAAAAAAAGAATCAGAGTGGTTCATTTGTAAAACAGTACACTACTTCAGCAATATTCTTACTGTATATTTTGCTATTCAGACTTTGGAAGACCCAACCCACCTAAAATGTTATTGCTCTGGATAAGACAGATGCTTCTGTTGATGTTTCTGTGCAGTTTCAGCTTTTATTAACTTAGAGAGCCAATTCCATTTCTGAAACTCTCATAAATATGGCTATTAAGAAAGTCTAGTTCATTTTGGTTTTATCTACCTGTAACTTTTAAGGCAAAGTAAGAAGTTAAAAACAAAGACTCAGTTTGTTTGAATAGACCAAACAATGGCATAACACTGAGAAATAAATAAAATAAAAATAATATAAAAGTAATACATTAGGTATATATCAGGGTTGATAAATTTTGTTATGGCAAGACTAGAAGTGATTAAGTTTCAATTTACTCTTGGTTATAAAAATAAATTTAATCCCGATCAAGCGCATTCACTTCTAACCCAGGCAAATTCCTCATCATATCAGTTTCACAAAATGAGGAATAAATAAAGTACAGAAAAGTGCCTGTGAAACAGATGAGAGTTTGCCTGAATGAAAGTGGAAAAGACTTATTGAAATTTCCACGATTTGGCCTATATTTAAAATGAGTTAATCATCTCAATAAGATTTCTCTGATCAAAACTAGTTGCCATGCATTATTTTATAAGAAATCACAGATGTGACTTGCATCTGCTTTTAATTTGACAATTATAAAGGAGTATCTTAAAATTGCTGCTCAAAACAATTATTTTCCTGAATTAGTTAGAAGGTTTTTTTTCCTTTGAAAACCTAGAAAGAAGAGATAATTGATTCAATCCAACATTCCTGTCTTTCAGTTTTGAGCAATCTAATTGAGAATGGACAACAAAATTAAGTAGCTGTCATGGTTTCCTCAGCTATTGGCTTTGGAAATCAGGAGATGTGTAAGTTATAATTTATGTGCAACCTGCTGCTACTGTAACCAAGTAATATCACAGTTTAGTGAATAATTCCACATGCTAATTATGTAAACAGGATTGTGTGAGGAAACAAGGGCATCAAGATGTTTTTTTAATCTAGAAGTTTCCCCATGGTATCCCCATGTGTATTATCAGCATTCATCATTTTATATGCCTTTACACATTCTCTTCTCATACAATATTGCTATTATTTGTAAAACTAAGGTATGTCCATGGCATTTATATAGACAATTATTTTTACTCGTTTTACAATGCAGTGAGTAAATACTACTGTGGTTAAGTCTGTATAAAAGACTGTCTACATTAAAGGCTTTTACAGTGAAGGACTGCAAAATTAGAGAGCTATAGATCCATATATAAAACTCTTGAGATTTAAGAATGACACAAAGTGCTCTGACTCTTACAAGTTGGAATTTCCTTGCTTATTAATTTTGTTGTAAGTTGTGAATAGAATATTAAATGCTTGACCATCATTAGTGTTTTGCAAGCCTTGGGCACTAAGTTTTGTCCTTCTTCAGGAATATCCCCATTTCTGGTTATTTTCTCAGCAGCTATATCTCCCCATCCCCAATTCTTTTAAAAAATTGATTAACTGCTTTCTTTTTTCTTTTTTCTTTTTTCTTTTTTCTTTTTTCTTTTTTCTTTTTTCTTTTTTCTTTTTTCTTTTTTCTTTTTCTTTTTTTCTTTTTTCTTTTTTCTTTTTTCTTTTTTCTTTTTTCTTTTTTCTTTTTTCTTTTTTTCTTTTTTTTTTAAATTCTTTAAATTGTATAAGAATTTGAGGGCTATTTTGGTAATTTCAAGTGGATCATTCATGTAAAATAATTTGTAGCCTATTACATAAATAATAGCATGTTTGTGGCCTCTGTTCTATTTTTGATTGTTCCTTTGGGTTTCTGGGGCTAACATTGTCAAGATGTAAGTAGCAATATCATGTTTGGAGGACTAATTTATCTACCATTCCAGCTTCTCAAAATTTATATTGTTGGCTTTGCTTTTTGCCTCAAATATCGTCAATATTAAAACCATTATCTTATTTCAGATAGTTTAAAGTCCTATCTTTCTCTGATTGTACCCTTGCCATAGGCAACTTAGTAGTAGGGTGGATGAAGTCATAAATATGCAGATAAAAATAGCAGCAGAAAAATCTTACAACAAGTATTTGCCTTTCTGATTTCAGAGAATTACTGTAGTAATTATCTTCTCTATGGTAGAAAAACTTTGTATCAAATACATAAATTTTTTTGCACCTCTGTAAAAACTGGACATTGGTTGCTGCACTAAAATTAGATGAAAGCTCATTGTAGAAGACTGGAAGAATAGTTGACTGGCTTGAAGCAACGAGGTGGGAAGTGGGGCAGGGAACAGTGTGAGCTCTGTATGGGTGGAATGGTCGCTGCTCCACACCCCTTAGCAAGTGCTTTGTTGTGTCCAGGTAAGTTTAAGCTGGTTAAATGAAAGTTTGTGAAGTGCCTTACTTTGGATGTTGTTTTAAGATTTGCCGAGTACCTTATTCTACCTTAATGTTCTAAAGTTTGCAAGTAAAAGTTTGTTATTGAATCTCCTGAGAATTCTGTTGTTTCTCCCATGCACTACCCAGAGTGTATCATACTACCTTCCCCTAAACCAGCTGAGTGGGCTAGGGCATGACACTGACCTGGATAGATTGTATATGATGCTGAAATATGAAGGATATTATATTTCTGCTGACTGCTCTGCAATTTTGTAGTCAGCAGAAATCCTGGGGGTGGTCTCTTCTTCCTATAAAATAGAAAATGTAGCTGGTGGAGAGCCTTTCTAGCTCAGTGGGACTTAAAAACTTTGCACTACTTATCTACTCCAGAACAGCTCACATCTGATTATTTTCTGTCATGACATGAGGGACATAGATGATATTCAGGGAAAGAGCAGTGTAAACAACCCAAATCTTGGCAGAAATGAAAATGAGGTTTTGCAGGTGTCTGATGGACTGAGTTCGTGACAAAATTCTTTAAATGTTGATTAGTTAAAGCCGTGTTTTTATTACTCAGAGATTTGGTTGCATTCAGTAATTGTTTTATTAAAGACAAGTAAGGGATGCATAACCCTTATCATAAAGAACTGTCTAATTTTAGAGGCTTTCATTTTATTTGTGTCCTTGTGCACAGATTTTAAAAATGCCAGAAAGTCTGCATTCTCTCATATACCCTGAATGGTATTCAATGCACATGGGTCATATGCAATCACTTCAGCATGTAGGATGCCTACGTACACACAATTTGAGTAAGCAATGTTTTGGGGGGAGTTATATCAAGGGAGGAATATTTAAAATTATAACTGTGAATCATGGCTTCTAATAAAGAAAATATTTTGGTGACTGGAGCTACAGTGTCCATTCAGGAAAAGGTGGAATGACAAGCCAAGACCAATAGCCCGCATTAGTACACCAAAACCCCGAAAACTGAATCTAGTTAGAATCATATTATTTTTTTTGTAAGAAAGCAATTGTGGAAGTAAGTAGTCAGTAGCCTTCAAAAATAAGCCAGATTTTATTTTCATTGATTAGGAAAGCATACATTTGTGGGGGGGTTTTTTTTGTTTTGTTTTTTTTTTTTTTAATGGTGAGTCCTCTTTCTGCTCCCCAGAGTTGACAAGAGGATTCAGCCTGTTTCAAAATTCATAAAAATTTACAGATTGTTTTCTTACAGCCTTGATAGCAATGGTTTTCTGTGGCATTTAGCACTGATCAAGTGATTCTCTTGATTCACTCATCAACAGTGAAAAAGAGATTAGCTCAGATGAGAAATTTAAAAATTTAGGTATAACATGACAATGAGCAATTCTTTTCTCTTTAATTGTGGCCATATTTCACATTAAAGTGTCCTCTGTATGAATGTATATTTGTCCCAGTACATTAGGATGCTTTAGATGACTTTGCACTTGGATGAAGGCCCAAGCCTTTACAGATCTTTGTATGTAATTGTGCACACGTGTTTGAAAAGGGAACAACTGAATTAATGTTGTACTCAATGAATTCCAAGCATGATGGTCTATCACAGGTGGTAGGTATTGAAATGCATTCTTTAACAATGGAAACCAGTTCAGAAATACTGAACATATGTTAGCATTGTTATTTTAAAAGGTTGTTGGCATTGTTATTTAAAAAAGTTCTGCATGCCAAAGGCTGATAATGAAGCAGTAGCACACATCGTTAAACTGTTTTGTAAGAGACGAGGAAAAGAAAAAATTGAAGGGGGAAATTTTGTAATTTTGAGCTCTTCTGCACCTGGTTCCATTGGCTGAACACTGTTATTGTGTAACGTTGGCTGAAACAAAATGTTATTTCAAAGTATTTCAAAGTGGGTTTAAAATTTCAATGTATTACTTGGGTGGCTTGGAAGTTTTAGCTATTGCACTTGAATACATTCATGGACAGAATGTTAAATGTAAACTTCTTAACACATTCAAAATGGATTGATTAGGACCATAATCTTTAAAGAATGATTTCCACCTTTGGTGACTTTGATAATGGAGACCCATTTTTTCAAGTATGGGGAGCCCTTTCTAGTCCTGTACTTGTCTACAACTAGTGATGACAGACAATCAATACATGCAAACATCTGTTTCAGGTTACACATACGCTCAGTAAACGTAATTGTGCTGGTAATGTTTCATAGTATAACAAGTTGCTAAAGCAAAATCTTACAGAAAAAAACCCTGATGTGCTCATGGCTGAATATAACGCACTGGCATTTGGATACTGAACCCTTAAAATTTATGAAATTACATCTGTAATGCAACTTTTAATTATCCATATATGTTGCTTTAGAACTTCAGAATATATTCCCTGTTACAGATTCACTCTCTTTTGATAGGCTGTTACCCCTGAATGCTTCCGTATTATGGAACAGACTACAAGCGTGATCACATGGCACATACAGGACACCTAAGAGATCAGGCCCAACCAGTGTGGGTTTGGGGAAGGCACATCCTGCTTGTTCAACCTGTTTTCATTTTATGACCAGGTGACCTGTCTAGTGGATGAGGAAAAGCCTGTGGATGTCATCTAACCAGACTTCAGTAAAGCCTTTGATACTGTCTCTCATGGCATTCTCCTGGAGAAACTGGCAGCCCACAGCTTCGACAGGTTCACTCTTTGCTGGGTTAAATACTGGCTGGATGGACAGAGAGTGGTGGTGAATGCTGTGTTCAGCTGGTGACCAGTCACTACTGGGGTTCCCCAAAACTCAGTATTGTGGACAGTCCTGTTTAACATCTTCATCAATGGATGAGCGGATCGAGTGCACCCTCAATAAGTTTGCAGGTGGCTCTAAGTTGGGTGGCAGTGTTGACGTGTTGGAGGCTAGAAGGTCTCTGAAGAGGAATCATGACAGGCTGGATTGATGGGCCAATGACAATTATATGAGGTTCAACAAGGCCAAATGCCAGATCCTGCTCTTGGGTCACAACAACCCCAAGCAACACTACAGGTTGGAGGTGGAGTGGTTGGAAAGCAGCCCAGCGGAAAAGGACCTGGGGGTGCTGGTGGACAGCAGCTGAACATGAGCCAGCATGTGCTCAGGTGGCCAAGAAGGCTGATAGCATCTGGGCTTGCATCAGCAATAGTGAGGCCAGCAGAACTGGGGTATTTATTATCTCTTTACACTTGGCACCAGTGAGGCCACACCTCCAGTGCTGTGTCCAGTTCTGGGCCCCTCATGATAAGAAGGACATTGAGGTGATGGAGCTTGTCCAGAAGTGGAGCTGTTGAAAGGTCTAGAGAATGAGTCCTATGAGGAGCAACTGAGATAGCTGTAGGTGTTTAGCCTGGAGAAAAAGGGGCTCAGGGTAGACCTTATGGTTCTGTACAACTACCTGAAAACATATTATAGCCAGGATGGGGGGAGCCTCTTCTCCCAGGGAACTTCAAGACAAGAGGAAATGTACCAGGAGAGGTTCAGGTTGGGCATCAGGAAATTTTTTCTTATAGAAGGGATGGATAAGCATTGGAACAGGTTGCACAGGTGGTGATGTCACCATCCCTGGAAGTGTTCAAAAATGACTGGACATGGCACTTATTGATATGGTTTCATTGTCAGGGTGTTGTTTGGTCAAAGGTTGACTCAATGATTTTGGAGGTATTTTTGAACCTCAATGACTCTCTGATTTTCTGGTTCTGTTAAAAACAAGAAGGAAAAGAATCCCAAACCTATGAGTTATCAGGAATTTCTATTTTACTTTTTACTGTTGATAGTGCTGAAAGCCAAGAAATAAGGGGAAACTTAGGGCAGGATGACAGCACACTTCCAGAATCATTGTGTTTATTCTGGGATGTTCTGACCAGACGTCACATGTATGAACCTATCAAGAAAGTAATGCAGTTATTTTCCAATCAGTAGTTGACTCCATTACTTACTGGACCCAAACTTCAAGTGAGAACTACACAGAATTTAATTTGATATATCCCAACATTTTTGGGATATAGGCATTGTGTAAAAGCACAATAATAAGCTCTCTTTTTAGACCAGAATTTTCGAATTTTTGAAAGGGAATAGTGAACTTGTGTAATCATGCCTAGGGTATGCTTTTGCAAACCATATTATCATGTACACAAATAATACCAAAACAGTTTCAGTAGGCACATCAGACAAAATATATATATTACTGTAAAACAGATGTGATTTTTATGCTAGTCATATGTTTCGTGTTAGCAACAGCAACCAAAAAAAAAGGTATTTAAGGTACTTGTAAATTAAATACTTTCACTTACATTCCAGGAACTCTAGCATAATATGGTCACTCAAAAAGTCAATTTTTATTGTGAGAGAAATATTTTTAGGGGGGCATAGAAAGATCAAAACAATTAATGTAAATCTCTTCATTTTTGTGATGTAACCCTTAAGAAAAATATTTTCAGCTCAGAACCAGAGATATTTATTACCAATATTATTATGGTTAAGATCAGGAGTTTAAAGAACTAAATTTTCAAGGTCAGCATATTTTCTAATATTCTAGCAAATACAAATTCAGGCTTACAGATAAGATTATTACTAGACCCTGTGGTTTTACAGAAAAAATGTAAAATCTATATGTGGTATTTTTTAAGGAGGAATTATGACCAGTACCAGAAATGTCATGTATGGAATAAATTTTATCAGAGGGATTAGTAGTATACAATATGTTGGTTTCAAAATAGTTTTGTGTAAGAACAGTAAAACAGTTTCTATAAAGTTCAGTAATGGGTAAGTAGCTGATTTAAAAAAAAAAATCTACCAGCTTAAACATATACTCTTGTTCAAAAGTGCTGCTGTTAAGCAGCCTTTTATGGCTTTAGTATTATCAGCAATAACTTGGGGGTAAATAAAACCCAATTTATTGTTTAAGTGATACAAAGACAGGTAAGTAGCACAGGGTACTCTGGATTATTTGTACTTAAAAAAAAAAAAAAGTGCATTATTATAATAAAATGCAAGACCATAAAAGTAGGAAGAACTTTGCAGTCATAAATGCCCAATGGGAGACTGTATGCTGGAGAATGATGGAACACTGCATCCTCTCATTGGGCCTCTTGGTACAAGAAAAGGCAATGCACTAGAGTCAGTTCAGTGGAGGGCTACCACAACAACTTGGTGTGGGACACTTGTTTTGTGACAAAAGATTGAGAGATCAGGGCTTGTTATCTAAGAAACTGTTAGAAGTCTTAATAAAAGAAAACACAATGTGAACTACAAGTAAGAATTTTATCTAGAACAGATAACCTAATATGTGGCTAAATAGAGAGGTCAGTAGGAATCAAATGGTTGTTCCTTTTTGCACTGGATAAGATTTTGTTTTATCTAGCCTTTTATAGGATAGATAAAAAATTAAGAATGCAAATAGAATTTTTAAAAGAAGTCTGGAAAGTCTCCTTTTAGTGAAAAATTCAAATTGCAGTCTATTTAAATTATCAAAAAGTAGATAAAGATAAGATTTGATGATTTGATTTATTATGCATGCATATTTTTGCAGAAAAAAAAATACCATCCACTTAGAGTTTTTTCACTTTAAGAGAAAAAAAGTTTAAAAAGCACCACAACAGGACTTTGATGTACTTGATCATAATGATGGTAATAAATAATAATAATAATAATAACAACAATAATAATAAAAATAATAAATTATAATTAGCAACAACAACAGTGGCAAATACTACCTGTGGGAGAAAAAATAACCTGTAGAATGAGGTTGATATTTTTAAACTGTGTAGATAATGAACTTTTTTAAAAAAAGGAAGTAGTTTTTTTTTTTAGTCTTAGTGGCTTCCACTCAAATGTGAATATAAGATATTGTAGACAAACTCAGATTACTGAAGTCATTAAAGGCATTGTCAGGCTAAATTCTATGCACCTTGTGAGCAACCTAGTGCTGAAACTCAAGCCACTACTGAGTCACTGCTGGAGTTCCTTGAGTTTCCAGATGGAACAACCACTAAATTTCTCCAACCATATGCTTCATATCCTCATTCCTATTGATTTCAGTATAAGGAAAAAACCAAAACAGCAACAAAATAAACAATCAAAATCAAAGGCAGAATGCAATATCAGTAGTGATAAGAAGTAATCAGTAGTAATAAGAAGATGCTTCCTTCCAGCACCCAATTTTTTAATTCTGTTCTGATCTTTGACTTCAGTACTACAGGTGATAGAGAAATATTCTCCACTTCTCTCCAAAACCACTCTAAATTCACCTTTATTGAGTCACTTGTGATTGACTTTTCCCCTTTCTTAAATTGTGCAATTTTCAAGAAATGTACTGCTAATCCCAGCCTTTTATCAATAAAACAGTGCATTAGCACATGGTCTATACTGCATCTTTCAAATTGTTGACAAATATACTGAGAAATACTCAGGACCAGGCACTGGTTCCTGAGGAAGGAGGTCTAACACTCAAACACAGTAAAGGCTGTGTTTAAAGCACTAAATGCTGTTTTTAAAGCAAAGCATACATTCTTTTTCTGCTAGTATTTTGTTCATCTGAAGACAGAATAGAATGAGCTCTACAGTCTTTGATTACCTGCTTGTTCTCTGGCCTTTTATTTTGCCCTCCTGCCCTTATCCACTGTCTAATAAATGAAAATAGTGCCTTCCAAGCTATTTTTGCAAAATCTCCCTCATGATAACTCTCTAGAATGTTGTTTTAAAATTCTTTCCCTCTAAGAAAAAATAGCAGATTTATGGATCTTAGTGAGCATATTTACTCAGTCCACATTTCTCCGGATGCTTTCTGATTGTGCTTTTGTATGTTTGTACCCTTACAGACACATATTTCTGATTGAATTCTTGTTAAAGACCTCTGGAAACTGGACTTCTCTTAAAAAGGAAAAAGAACTGGAAACCTTTTTAAAAATCACATGCACACAAAAAGTATCTTCCTCCATTTGCTCTTTCAATAGCATGTTTAATCCATCTGTCACCTGCTACTGAACCGATGAATTATGTATATTTACAAAAAGAGGGTAATAAAAATAATGCAGTGTCAACAGGTTAACAGGGGTTGTGATTCATAGTTCAAACATTTTTTTTTGTGTTGCATTTCACTAACCTTGCCACCTCGTTCTGTGCAATAAACGATAGTTTTACAGTTTATTTGATTTTAGAATCTTGTGGGGAAGTGGATCAAAATTTGTATTATATATATATATATCCAGTTAAGCTGAAAAACTATGTAGGACAATATTTTTTAGTCAAAGAAATGGCAAGGTCCCAAGTTGGCTTAGGTTTCTAATTCACCACTGATTATGCCATCATACTTATTCTGAAATATTGATAATGTTGAAAATAATTTCTTTTGATGTTCCATGTTTCATAATCAAAAAGAATATGGCATATATTACCCCTATGGATATTGTTCTTAAATACAAACTCTGGAATACTATTGTTCCTAAATACTATCCCTGGAATGGATAGTATCTGAAACAAACAAATGACAATTAATCAGTCAACAAAAACATCAATTTTAATGCATGTCTCCAAGGACAAAGCTATTTGGGATTGTTAATACTTCTTTTGATTAATATATTCGACACTGGATTGACATTTTCAGTGAAGATACAGAATGCAGTTGGCTCCTGAGGCTAAGCCATAAGCCGACAGATTAGGAGTGGCAGACAAACAAAATTCAGTAGAGATTTGTAGAAGGAAATAAATTTTTTCTTACAGCTTAAAATGTTGGGGAAAACAGATGAGACTCGAATGGCTTATGATTTAGACTGTGAAAACTGACAATCAAATTCTCAAGTCAAATGAGATCAGTAAAGGTCATGGGCAATGGCATGTGACACTAAAGTAATTGTATTTTGGAAGCTTACATATAAATTAATGATCTGATTATTGTTAGAACTTTACTTGCATAATACATAACATGAGAAGTTTATTGTTATCTTGTATATATAATCACAATAATCAGTCCAATCACTAACTAAAATAAGGTTATAACAGGTTTGATTTACAGTACATGTGAACCTACAGTGGTGCCATTTGAAATGCTAAACATTCTATGCACCAGAAGGATAAAAACACAGTGTAGAAATGAACAAATTAATTTTTTGTTCTCCTAGACCAATAAATTGAAAGTGAGAAAGTCTAACCTATCAAGTGTTTACCCAACTTTTCTTCAAAATGTACCAGTGGAATAGTATCATCTATTCACATTTTTGTACTCAAAAAAGTGGTAATTTTGACTTAGAAATTTTTGTTTCGTGGCAAAAAATATAAATGTTGAGCAATGCCCCTCTCAGCACTTGTATATGAGTTACGTTTCTGTGAAAAAACCATACAGTGCCAGTAAGCACACAGAGCAAGACTGGGAAAAAATTTTCTCATTTCCTGACATAAAGCATTGTTCATTTGAAAATATGTATTATGCCTTCTGCTCTATGTCCAGTTATTGCTACTGCAAGACACTGCTTTGTGTCTTTTGATTTTAGGAAACCTTTAGGAAATTCTGTCTGCTTCGTGTTGTCTTCCTTTTTTTTCTGGTTTGTTTTTTTTTTTGATTTTCAGGTTGCAGTACCAAAATTGTATGTGCAGACATCAGTGTGTATGTTTCCCTTTCTGAGTAGCCCCTTGGTATTACACCTGTATTTATCACTGCCTTAGATACCCTGATCATAAGCAGTTTGAAAAAGCTGCAGTAAATGGACTCAGCTTGGTGTCTTTCTGTCAGTAATAACTTTATAGCTTTGATTATGTCTTGTAGACATCTTTTCATCCTGTCTGAATCAATTAATACATAACACTCAACCTAAAGATAACTCTAAAGATTGTAGGTAATACGATTGTAGCCTATAGATCATGAAAGAATTGAGAAGTAGATCTTCACAGGGAATGATTTTAATCTATTTTTATACTGGAACATACATAAAACTCTAAATGTTGGAAAACTCATGAGTATAAAGTGCACTTAAATATTGTACTTTTGAAACTCACTAATGCTGACTTGTAGTAAAAAAAAAACTATTAGACAAATAGAAGGTATAAAATGAGCAAACTGTGAAAAGAAAATATCTATCAATTCTAAAACAATCTGTTAAAATAATTTAAAATGTATTAAGTGCAAACAGCAAGCCCTTACTTCTTTAAAATTGATTATATGATGATTGTTAGGAAATATTTAGATCTTTCCAAGAGTCCCTCTGTAGTGCTGTCCATTTGTACTTTTTTATGCTTATCTCATCCTTGAAAAACATACTTAATGGAAATGACAGACCATCAATTTATTCCCCTGTAATAAATAATAGGTTTAAACTGTGATTATGACAACTGAATTTAATTTCCAAGTGATAATTAAATCTATGCTGATTATAACAAGCCTTAGGTAACTGCCCAACATCTATACAAAATGGTGATTTCCTTAGAATAAGTGTGTCAAAAAGCCACAGTAATGTTTGCAAAGTGTAATGATTTTACTCAATATCCACTAAAATTGCTGTGGAAGAGGTTCATGTGCGCTTAGAGACACTGAATTGTACCATAATACTTGTAGAAACCCAAGAAAAGATGGGAGTTCAGAGTGTGTTCTGCAGCTGTAGTGTAGTGTAGATGCACCCAAACTCTTTAGAATGACTTGCATGAGCAAACAGAGTGGTCTGGCAGCAGCAACACTGAGTCCAATACAGACTGAAAAGCTTTAAAAGCACTGAAAAAATTTATTACTGTCCAGCTTATTGTCCATCTAGGTGAGATAGCTAATTTAAAACTGATTTAGATACGCAGACTACAATTAATCATTCTAAAGTTGTAAAAATAGTTATATATTAGCCATTAAAATAAGTGAAAAGAAGTTTAACAGCTTAAATTGAGGTTTAAAAATCTCATTACTGCCCAAATCTATTCCAGTAGAGGAGATGATAGCATCCATTGATTCAACTCTAGAAGATTTACCTAAGTATCAGGAAAGTTTAATTACACTAGAGGCAGTCAAAGGGAAAAACTCTCAAATGACACAATATAATCTGAAGCAAAGTTAAATATTATTAAAAAGCTAGTTCTCAATAGACTAAAAAGTTATGAGATAGTTTAATTTCATAAATTGAAATATTCTTAAAATATATTCCATCCGGTAAAATCCTGTAGAAACATTAAGCGCATCAGAAATGTTAAAGTATCTGACTATGATTCAAACCTAACTTTACAGAGAGCAGCACTAGTTGCTATTAAAAATGGATCTATTATTGCAGGAGATAATGTAAATGTCCATTGGACAACCCAAAATTTAAAAACTGCAGTACACTATAATACTATGTGTTAATAAAGACTGTATAGTGGATAAACACTGGTCGTGGGTAACAGTGAACTGAATGCAGTTTCTGTTGGGCTGTTAATGTTTGGCTAACTGAAGTCTGTAGGACTCTTTTGAATGACTTGGTCAGATTTTGGAACATATTCAGAATATGGAACATGAAGCTTCTCTTAGACTAAATACAGTAAGAGTTGTAACATAGACATCTTCTTACCTGACTTTAACCACCTTAAAAATTGACTAATTCTTTGGTTTGAAATTGGTGTTTTTTACTTCCTCCATATTCTACAGAGAGAGGTATAATTAGTATATAATTCATCCCACCCTAGGGGAGTTTCAATTGACCATACAGTGTATCCACATGAATGTATTGGCACAGAGCAGTAAGGAGGTTCTAAAGCAGATTCCCCCTCACCTCTGCATCCTGTACACTGACTCTGCTTTCAGGGCAGTTTGGTTAGCAAAATCTTGGTTCTTTTCTCATAGGTCTAAATGTGATGCCCCAGACTAGGCACACATGAAGGGGCTTCTACATTTCCTGGGATCAAAGTGCTCATGGAGATATGCTTCAGACTGAATTTAGTCTGAAGAAGAAGCTCTAGACTGCATATAGTACAAGCATATGGACTTAAACATTAAGTGCTTTGATCCACTACTCCAACAAATGTATTCCTAGTATAGACATAGCTGAGTAAATTTAGACTCTAGTTAGATGAGATGCAGATCATATGAGATGAACTTGTATTTAACTGGTTCCTAATGAAAGACTTCAGGACTTATATGGGAGAGTAAAAAGGCTTTGCTGGAGACGTTAATTTTTATATCCAGATTCAAAGTAATTCTGGGAAAGGGGGGAGTTTTCTATTATAGTACATACCCCTGTGTTGATTCAGTGCATCTGGTTGATTCAAAGGAGGAGTCAGAAAGCTTAGAAAGCACTTCAATGAAATGTTTAGTAGATATTCTAGAAAGTGGGAGGATGTGAGACAAAAAGGTAAACCACTGTTTTCCTGCTAATATATTTATTTTTAGAATCACAGAATCAGTTGAGTACATCCAATAAAAATAGAGGTGCATACTTGGAAATATATGTGTGTATTAATAGATACAGAGTTTAGTCCTGTAATATAAAAATTCTCACAGTTTAAGCACATTTTAAAGGTCTTTTTGCAAAGAAATGCATATTTTTAGATCTTTAGAATGCTTATATTTCAATGTTTTAACTTTAAACTAATTTAGAGTCACTTTTCTTCCACACATCTTTCTGTGTTATGCAACCAAAGAAACTCAAAATTTGGAAAAATAATTGATTGTCTACATCCACTCTCAACTTTTTTTTTTCCTTTTTTATTTTTAACAACATTCTCTTCAGGTATTTGTCTGGACAGTTTAAAAATTCCAATCAAAGGTGATTCCGTATCTTTAAATGACAATCTAATAACTAGAATCACTATTATCCTGTATAAGACAATTCATCATGTGGTTAATTTTAAGCATTCAAAAAGCATCATTGACTTCAGTGAGACTGCTAGATTTACCATTATGCCTGTTTTTAAATGCCTCATCAACTCAGAGTACTACCATTAGGAGAAACCTTGTCAGTCTAAGGAAAAGTAGATGTTGACCTACATCACTTAAAAATATATTAAAATGTACAATGATTTTTCCTGAGAATATCATGCAGCATGACTAATAGTTTTAAAATCTTTCTCATGGGCAGAGACAGTAAAAATATCAGTGTCAACCTTAAATGAAAATCATTGTTGATCATTATAGTTAAACTTGCTGATTATTATAGTAATGCTGATTATTATAACTAAGCTAAAGCTAAAGTTCAAACTAAGCATTTCAAATGAGTTCACTGCATAACTAACTTGATTTTTAAACAGAGGCAACATATAGTAAAAAAATTTCTTTCAGTCATCTACTAAATCTGAAATGTTTAATCAAATTTAAGTATATTTTAGTATACTTGGGCATCTATATCTGTCTAGTAAAAAACCTTGCCAGCAGATTGAAATGATAAAAAGGAATATTGAGAGTGCATAATGAAAGCAGAAATAAGTAGATCAAGGATTAAAGGAATATTATACTACAGTTCGAATACTCCCAATTAGTGAAAAGAGTCTGTGATATATCATAGATTCACAAGGTAAAAGTTTTCAAGTTCTGTTTTTACTATCTTGAATACAAGGTTTCTGTACATTTGTTAAAGATGTCTATAACTTTAGTGTCCTCTCAAAGTCCCCAACTTTATAAGGGGTTTTGTTCCTGGAAATGTTAAGCTATTAAAATGTCAGCCAATCAAAGTAATAGTTTCTTTAAAATGTCAAGATCTGAATTGGACTGATGACTCAAATGTGGATTTTTTGGCCAAAGTTTTTTGCAGTGCAATTTCCTTAAAAAATAAAAGAAATTTTAAATTTTTTTTATTAGGCATTCTGGGAATTAAACAATGCTACTGATGAAGATACAAAAGGTCTCAATTTGCCATTCATGGGAGTATGGCCATGAAATAGTAATTCATTCAGTTTGCATTCATGCACTGTCAGCTTGAATCCAGAGCTTGGCAGAAAGCGGGGGAAAAAAGCTTGGTGCAATCTGCTTTTTTTAAGGGGCTTTAACTAGGGGAAATACGATTGAGTGAGGCAGAAAATTTATACAATAGTCAGATTATTTTCTAAAAAGATTATTTGTTGAACAAGTGTGTATTTGTTGGAGGGATTCTTATAACTGGTAACAGATGGGGAAAATGATTGACAAGCATAAAGATACTGGCTGAGTGAGGCTGTAGAACATGTGACAGGAATAGATGACAGGGTAGCTGAGAGATTAAGTACAGGAGGATGCTGGCAGATCTCCTTGTCTTTGTTCAGCAGTGGTAACCCCACTCTGGATGAAGTGCTTTTCATCGCTTTTGGATTTCCAGAGTCTTGCTCCTGAGGCCCCTTTTTAACAGGGTGTCATTTAGAACTGCACTGAGTGAAATAAAATGCTATTTATTAAAAATATTGGCATCTTGTTGACAGACCTTGCCTTCTAAACTGTACTCAAAGGAACTGTGCACAGTTTGTACTGCTTTCAGTTTTACCAAGGCAGTTGAGACTTCGTCACCACACTGGGAAGATGTTTTTTGTCCATAAATCCTACAGTTGTTGCAGCCATTCCAGAAAAATAATCTCTGAGAATAGCTGAGTAAAAGTGGGAGAGGATATTTGGCTATTTGAGAGCTTCACTTTCCCCATCATCAGTGTACTTTGCTGGCTTTCCTTCAAGCAGGCTCAAATGCAGTGCCATGGGAAAAAACCTCCAGTGGAAGAGTATAGATGGTATGCAATGGTGTGACAAGTCTCCAGGGAGAGTGTCTTCCTGCAGTGGAGTTGGAAGATGCATCCAGATGCTAGAAGGAAATTTTTTTTAAAAAGAGGATAAGGTCATTTATTTGATGATCCACAAGAGGTACTCGGAAAGGGATACATTTTATTGCCTGCAGCTCAGAGCAGGACAGTAGATTTGCTGGTTTGTTCAAGTCTGTCTAAATGCTACAGTCAGGGAATGCTTTGAGCACGTCTATAAAAAAAGTGACATTTTGGCTTGCCCAAATGCCTTAAAGTTGTTAACCTGGACTCATCTTGCCTAATCTTTAGCAAGGAAGATATCCAAGATGAGTAAAGTGACTTAGATCTTACATAGTATGAACTGCCTCATTTCACCCCCTAACTGCAAGGGAGATGCTGTAACAAGAGTCTCATGTGCTTCAAGGTACATGGGACAACTTAGAATGAAAATGTCTACAGCTGGTGCCATGTTTACAGCTAAACGAGTTGTCTGTTTTAAAGTGTTTAGCCTCCATTCACATAGTTTTTTGGAATGCCTCAGAGTCTTCAGTGTTAGCCTTGCCACTTCCATATTTGCCATATCAAAGTCAGCAAAAGGTGATTATCCCTGCTGCTGTCTTGATAGAACGTGGAGGCTAACTTCACTATGTGTGGAAAAAGAGACAAGTAGCAGCCAGGACTTCATATGATGCTGGTCCTGTTATGCTTAGAAATAAACAGATAAATTAACTAGATTACAATTAAAATCACAAGGAACTGCAGGTCAGGGTATGCACAAATAATAAAACAAATAATTTTCTAATGTGTGACTTTCAATCATTTTTGGATACTTCATGACTGACTCAATCAGCCTGTTTTATCTCTTCTATCCCACAGACATGGTGATCATTCATAGGGGTCCCGATTGCTGCTGCCAGAGCATACTTCACAATTTACAGAACATTCAGTAGCTGTTGATATTAAAAAAAATGGTTAAATCCAAGCTTCGTCTAACAGCTTATTTTCACTAAAAATCTGCTAAATAAGCAAAGCATAACATTAATTACATTTTAATTAAATTTTTGAAATTAATCACTGTAGACAGTCCCTGATAATATAGCACATGGGGGGCACTAGATAACAGATGACAATACATTGCACTGAAATGGAAGTTGAGTGGCTTTTAATTGACTTAAAACTAGGGAAAAGCTGACTTTTATAAGTAAACTCTGATTAGATGCTATCAACTTCTTTACAGTGTCACTATGGTCCTATTAAATAATTTAATGTTGGTAAACTTACCTGAGGATTATCAGAACATTAAACAGTTGTAAAAAATATCCAGTTCTCTAATTTCTACGTTTTTGATAGTGTGTCTATAGGATACATTTCTTTCTTATGATTTTGAAACATCTTCTGTCTTTATATGGAAAATTGTGAGTTTTGGTCAAAATTTTAACACTGGTCAGATATTAGCTGTATATCAAAACAGGAAAGGAAGGAGGCCAATTATATATTTAAATGTAGGTCTCACCACTTTAACTAAAATAGCAGTAAAGTGCTTACAGTACAGTATAAAAAAAGTAATGAACCACCTTCTTTCATTTTTTTGTCTATGTATCTTGAAATCTGTGTTCTTTTTTTTTGTACATTCTGATCTCCACTTTTTTTCCTTGACTCTTCTTGATTTCTCTTTTCTTGTCTTTATTTTAATTTTTTTTTCTTTTTCTCTCTGTGCACCCCTTTTTCCCTCTGTGAGTAACCACGGTTGCTTTATCATAAAGTTCTATACAGCTCACTGTTCCTATCATTTTTCAGCATAGATACTTCTTCTAGTTTCTCCTTCACTGTGTTGTATTTCACTTTTCTCAGTTTGGTCATATCATTAGTTATTTTTCCATCATTCCTTCTATTACAAATTTCAACCTTTTTTTTTTTTCTTATATTCAATGTAGAATTTAACCAAGATATTCAGTTAAAATTCATCTTCCCTTTATTTCTTCAAGTTGAAAACCAGATGCAAGACCATTTGAACTGATGCAGTTGGCATCAGGATGAGTTGGTGAAGAGGTCAAGTAGAGTAACTTTTCAATCCTGACTTGTCCATAAGTGATTGAAGTAAAATTTGTGTCTCAACAGGAACAGGCAAAATACTTGCATTTTTAATTAGTAAATTGTCATAAATGTCTGTTTGCTATTAAATTGAAAGGGGAACTTCGATGGTTACTGATAGGCTGTTAAATTAAAGCAAAAATAGGACCACAAATATATCTGTGAATATCAGAAACATAAATGCAACATGCTTATCCGATACAAATTTCTGTATGCTAATGAACTTAGCACTTCTCTTTGAACTGCATTATCAGCTGATACTTGATTTGAAAGATGCTCTTAAGCATCCAAGCACACACAGAGCTGATTTTCCAAGATAGCCAGCAACGTACAGGACATATCAGCTGAAAGAAAGAAGACTGAACACTCCATTCTTGTATGCAAAGGAATTATGAGAGGTGAAAATATAACATTGACCAAAATTATCAAATATTGGCTGCTAAAGCTATTTATTTAAAATTCATGAACACTTCTATATCTCCTCTTCCATGTCCAGATGAGGAGGGGGGTAATAGAGGGCTTTGGAGGGTGTCTGTCATGCAGCCAGAGTCAACCCACTACAATCTTTTACGAATCTTATTTTCCATAGGTGTCTTTGTGGCTTCATTTGAAAGCCAGAGTTTTTGAAAATCGTGTTTCTTTTACTTCTGATATAAAATTGAGATTTTTTAGTTAGAGGACTGATTTTTTGCACTGATTTACCAATAATTTCTAGAAGGAAAATCAAGATTTTTTTAAAAAATTGTTTCTGATTTTAGATGCCAATTTCTACTCAGTTATACTGATCTGTTCAGTTTTGTATCTTTTATATCTTTACATTATTTATATCATGAGTATATATGCACAAAATCAGATGGCTTTTTTTTTATTCACTGAATTAATATTAGAAGATTAATGTCTGGCTGCAAAACTCTTGATGACAGGGAATCAGAAGGAAAGACTCTGCAGGAAACTCCATACTTGTGTAAAAGGTTAGGTTTTTGTTTGTATTCTAGGGCATTTGTTGTAGTTATATGTAGAGGCAACTTCTCAGAATGTAATTATTTTTTACTTTTTTTTGGACAAAAATAGGTATGTCTGTATTGTACATGCACTTATCTGCAGTATGACAGAGTTATCAAATGTGGTCATTCTGGCTAACCAGGACACGTGCAATCCTATTAAAGCCTGATTTTAACTACCTTCAGTTTTTTTATTTCTTCTTGTATAGTTTCAGAGACATATATGCATGTATTTCTGCAGCTGTACTTCTGATTAGGGCAACAAATCTGTATGTCTTCTGTGCAAAGGATCTGCCTAGTCACTGTACTAAGTGCTCTGCCTTTCAAACACTTGTACAGATCTTTGTAGAAGGAATGTTGTAGAGATTCATGATTTCCTGGGTGCATGACAAGATCAGCTGCTGCTTGTGTTTTTGTTTCAGCAAGCCAACATCCAGAAAGCTCAAAAAAAGTGTTAAAAGCTCTCACAACTTCTGGGTGGAATTTATAAATGGAAAACAAAAACATCGAGAAGTCTTAGTGCAAGCCCTATGGGATTTGGAGTTCAATTTAAATTCGACATATCACATGTTGGTTCTTTCATTCCATCTTCATCTTTTTTTTGTTTCAGAATGAGTTCCTCTCTAGCCCTAGCCTTTCCTTCCTTTTCGATGACAAATGCAAAGAACAGGATGACTCAGCTACCAGATATTTTGTTACTTACCATAATAAAGTAGTTGGCTCCTTCTTGGAAAAGCTTTTTTCCTTCTTCAAAATGAAAACATGATAGAATAGTATGACTAAGAAAACTGATTAAATTATGCTGAATTAAACTTCCTTTTTGAGCTTTGAAGACATTATGAAAAACACAAAGTACACTTTCTTAATAGAAAGTATGACTGAAAATATTGATATTTATTTTAAATAATTTAAAGATTTATAAAGAGAGATATGCACAAAGAAAACAAACAAAAAAAAACAAACAAGCAAAAAAAAAAAAAAAGAAAAACAAAAAATAACCCCAAACAACAAAACACCCCAGGTCACCAGCAACAAATTTTCTTCTATTTTTTAGATTGCTATGAGCTAGAATAATAATGATTATTTATAATAAGATTATAATTTATTTCATTTTCATAATACAAGATAGGATTTGTATTGATATGTAAAAATGAGAAACAAGGAAGACTGGGGAAGGTTTAGTAAGCAGATTATGTAGACAGCAATAAAGAAGTAGTATACAACCTGAGATGAGAAAGAGGTTACTATTTGCCTGTTAGCTACTACAGTAATTTCATGTTACATAATTTAAGTTTATAAATTTCTAGGTTTTGAGTCTAAGCACTCTATTATCTTCTCATCTCATTTTTTAATTGAACAGGAAATTTTCTTTAGGAATTTAGGAAATTATCTTATGAAAAAAGACTTTTATGATGTAGTGGACTGAGTTATGGATATCTCTACATAATTTTGACTTAAAAATACAGATTACTCAGCTGATATTATCTTCAAGACCTTAAATATTTGAACTGGCTGAATTTGTGTCTCTGAACACTTAATTGAGATGAGAAGATGTAGTGTTAATTCTACAAACACTGTGCTCTTCTCTTCAAACATTATGTGGAGAAAATACATCACTTGCATGGTAGTATCTGCTATGACCATCAACAAGGATTGCTACTCAGCTCAGTTTCTTTTGGGTCTCCTTTGATATTTGTCTACTCAGTAAAACACACTCCAGTAAAACACACTAATCTGAGGTCAGAGAGGGCATGAGTTGAGTGAAATAACTATGGGAAGGGACGTCAGATTCCCTTAGTGTTGAAGGGATAGGGTGTTCAAAATTTATTGAACTCTCTATACACAAAAAATTAAAGATCTCAGCAGCAGCTCTGTGTTTGGAAATGTTTTTCAGGACACAGAAGTATGAAGCTATCGTGAATACACTGTGGGGCAGAGGATGGCTAGCAAGAGGAACTGTTCCACAATTATGGTACTCCTTTTTGCTGATTTATCTAGATAAGTAAGCCAAGAAAGACCACTCTAATTCACTGTATAAGAAATTTAGATATTCACATTAGTGCTTAAGAAATTATTTTCAGTTTTATATTTCTAATATATTTTAATAGTACTTACTTATGAGCATGCATATTTAACTGGTAGAATATTGATAGAATAGTTTGCTAATGAGTTGAAAAAGTGCACAATTTTTTAAACTTTATGAAACAGTAACGATCAAATTGCCAGAAAGCTTGCTAGCTTGATTTTTGATAGGCAAATGGAAACCCTATGTGCAATATAACGCTTAAAGCAGGATGGGAAGCAAAGCAACATGCTAACTAGTCTTTTTATGCCTCTGAAACCCAGGGATTAGGAGATGAGAACAATTAGGAGGAAAAGAAAAAAGAAAAAATAATAAGGGTATACATTCTGATTTTTTTCTAATAAATATGGTAATAAAAGAATTCCTTGAAACCTAGACAGTTTTGAACAAATTAATTAAAATTACTAAAATCCATTATTTTAGCATTGAAGGAGGATATAGAAAATGCTAGTTTTAATAGCATCACAAATATTTAAAGGGTCTAGAGTCAACATCTTAATGAGACATTCATCTGCATGGACATTTTTCACACTGGCTATAAACACAGTGGAAGGAAAGCTCAGGTATTTCAGAACAATTACTCCTGATTGATCATAGACTACTGCAGACCAACGATCCTTATCATCTGTATCATCATCAGCTGTAGGCTGATAATTAATGTTGCTCTATAGAATACTATAATGACCTCCTTCCTTTTGCATTAAAATGACATGTTGTTGTTGTCCAAAAGCAGACATAGACAGATATTTAATCTCTTAGGAACAAATAGATTTGTATGTTTGATCTTTGCAAATTGTTGGTGTGCAGGTGGCACATCATGCACTTTGATTACTTTGGGTTTGTTTCTGATCTCCGGAGGATCTGTGTACATGGGAGAGTAAGTTACGTGTCAGGGTAATTTGGGGTATGTTAAATAATTCTGGTCTAAAATATCCGTTCCCCCAAACTTGCACTTGAAATCAAGAAAGATAATTTTAATTAATAAGTACAGTACACTGTTTTGACAAAAATACATTTTTCCCTCTTCTCGTTGCATCTCTTTTCCACATATTCAAGGGAATTTGTCCTTGTCAGAAGAAATAAATAATGGAAGACTTTTTTTTTCTCCATAATTTTGTTTTATAATGAATCTAAATCTTCCTTGGCACAAAGAAATAAAACAGCTGTCTCATCATTGCAGCTTGTGAAAAGAGGTTCAGGTTTCAGTAACTTATTCCAGTCTGCATCAGATGGCTCAGTTTAGATCAGACGATTGAATAGAGTCCTGTTTCTGTGCCTACTCAGAAGTACAATTCAGAGCTCATTTCTCTCTGAAACTTAAGGTGGAAAATGCAGAGCTTAATTTCCTTCTTTTGTCTCACTAAGAACTTTGTTTATCAGTTACAACACATCTAAAGGGTCATTATCCATAGTCACCTTTAGGAGTTTTACAAGAGCATTTGGATGATTGCTCACTGAGCCATGGAAGCATGAAATTCAATAATATACCAGTTATGGATTTCTACTTTGCTACCAGCTCTTATAGACAAGAAGTACACATTGTTCAAATGAATTATTAAAATTGATGCCCCATCCTTATCACTGCACTCTCCTCCTTCCTAGACATGTTTCTTTTTGGCCAGATTGTCACATTTCATGGAAAATATGCCCCTGGATATTTTGTTTTTCTCTTTCAAGGAAACTCCTTTCAGGAGTAGGGAGTTCTGTGAAGTTTGAATTCAACAAAGCTGTCATAGAAAAGGGCTGAGGATAAGAAAAAAAAGACTGTTTTTGAACAGTTGCACAGAATTTAATGGAGTTAAAAACAGCAAAAAGAGATCTATAAAAATTTAATAAGCATTCTGTGGAAACCACTCTAAAGCCTTGCAGAGATTAATAGAGAGTGTTGTGTTCCATACCACCTTACTTTTAACCATGTCATAGATTATCTTCTGATGTTACTCTAACCTACTGAATGTTTTAAAACTGGTTTATAAACTGAAGAATAATGGATGCAGTCATGTCCCAGGCTGTGCAGAGTAACTTATCTGCACAATGTTTGGGAAATGTATTTATTTTCCTATCAAATTGTTGTCCTTTGGAGACTTCTATAAGCTACTTGAGAAGCAGCTGTCAAAAGTAGCTGTACTTTGCATTTTAAACTGATGGTCGTCTGTGGCTGCAAATGATTTGGGTAACAAAATATTTAACAATAGCAGATGATGTGAATAATTGTGATGGACATGAAAAGGACAGAAAGTCTAAACTGAAGGTGTACTTGACTGTATTCTACTATACCCATGTCTTAACTGGTCATATTTCAAAGTAATTTGAAATTAATTGCTATATTTAATTTCAGGAACTCAAGTGACAAACATTTCCTCTTAAGGACTCTTTCTAATAATCATAGTTATAACTTTTATGGTGCATAATGGGGGGCCATGTATCATACACTTAGTTCCAATAATTATGTAAAAAAGAATGACTTTTTTATGGAGGCAGGCATCCAGAAGAGTAGTAAGCATGGTGTAGAATGCTACAGCTGGTACATTTCTGTTGCTTTATCTTCTACTTCCTGTCTTAGAAAGCCCTTTGATTTTTGAATGTGAAGGAATACATGATATGGACCTATTGCACCCTGAGCCTAATATCTTGCATTTTTTCTGTAAAGTGGGAAATACAGATTAAGAACATGTGAGAAACATTGGGAAATAACAAATGAACAGGGTGACTTAAATTACATTGTGTAGATTTTGGCAGATGGTTTGAGAACATTAATTGATGTTGGATCTCTTTTAGTTTCTGCTGCTATATTTGTGAATGATGTGGGATATCCTGATATAAATCTCTGTAGGGGTCTATGACCCTACTTTATATCTAATTCATCATCTAGTAGTAAATGATGAAAACATGCATGCTGCAAGACACTTTCTACTCTGAAGAACTTGCAGTGTCTTGTGTTGCTGAAATAGGACAAGATATCCTGAAAGCTGAAGAAAAAAATCTATGTGAACATGCAGACATTCATGTGCTCATGCTGACAATGCTCTGGATAAGATGTGTGTGAGATACATGCCAGACAGCACCAGAATGACTTGTGAGCAATGTTAGTAAAGCTCTGTGGCTTTATTGATATACTCTGCCTCTCAAAAGATTCCCACCAGTCCTCTTTTACATTTCAAAACCGAAGTTGCCTTCAAGTTTTAAGTCAGCAAGGACAAAGCAACAAGGGATACAAATGTACAGATTTCTAATAAAGTATTTTAAATAGTGATGTGGCTAAATATTTTGAAACAAAATGTATATTTGACTTCTCTTATTAGACACAGGCTATAAATATGTTGCATTTTGAATTTATGGGGAAAGATAGTTTTTTGGTGGCAATATGGTGTCAGACGAATGTTGACTGAATAGTAGTTTCACTAAGCAACTTTCAGTAATGAAACTTATGCCACTACCTTCGACAGGAATATCGGGTAAGTCCCCAGCATAGTGGATCATAAAGGTTGCCGGAGCCTGATTCTTTTAGAACACAAGGCCTTTGTCAGGGAGAAAAGCTAGAAAAAAAAGCTGGGCTTCCATTTTACTGGGCTCAGATCAAGAAAGCTTATACATACTATTTCCCAAATCTCAATGCAACTTCAATTTAAAGTGAAGAAGTTAAAGCAGTCTGTGGAAAATTTTCTCAATGCTTATGTACACAGACAGAAATGTCAAACATGGTATATTGAAGCTTCTGAGCAAATTTACTGCCAAAAACTGGGGGTCCAGCTTTGCAGTGGACTCTCACTGAGAATACTCTACCCAGAAGAAGACTGCTACTGTTATAGGCTATGAGGGTCTTGATTTGCTGTGTTCACATACAAGGTTAATAATTTTCCATTTCTCATTCTTTTCATTTATATCTTGATGAAAACTGTCTCTATCAAAAGCAAAGTTATGAAATCAAGAAAAATGTATAAACATCTAAGGGACAAGGTTTGACAAAGTATATAAAAATAATGGCTCGAGTTTAGTTCATTTAGATCTTCTTTATTTGTGTTGTGTATTTTTCCTTTCTAAAATGTCCTTTAATGCTCTAAGAAATGCCATTAAAAGTTTGCTTTTGATAGTATCAAGGGACAATTTTAATATTTGTTTTAAATTTCAACACTGTAAACATTTTTTTGTCTAAAAAATATTTAAATAATGCAAGAAATGTTCTGCAAACAGCATATTTGCATATGATTTCCACTTTTTAAGGAGAAAAAAAAAATCAATTTTCTTAGATTAGAATTTGCTGCATCGAGCTAAATGTGACTATTTGATTAGTTAGATAAAGTACATTTTTTTTTCTTGAGAAACTCTTACTGCAAATCTTAAAAGGTTACCTTGTTATTTCTAGGTTTAGTCAATTGTAAAATAAATTACCTATCTTCTCACACATGCTGCTTTACCATTCATACTCATGATACTTTGTAAGAGGAGTAGAGGAAAGTTGCACACACTGAAGGTTCTATACTTCAGATTAAAGAAAAGAATAAAAAACTCAGTTGCTTAAAAATTTAATGTACATCTCCTACGAACATAATGATGTCTCATGGAGTTAACTCCGAAATGTATTAAAGAAAATCTTTGACAACATTTTAGCTGTCCCCTCAAAACTTATTCTATTCAAGCTTTTAAAATGCTTGAGCACACACACAGACATGCAATAATTTAAATAGCATAGTGTTATTATTATTGTTACTGTGTTAAGTACTCCAGTTATACTGAACTCAACAGAAACATGAATGCTGAACTGGTATACCAGTACATATATTTGCATATAGTAAACAGTATATCTAGGGCAGAGACTCCCTTGGACTTACCCAAGTGAGTAGTTTCAGGGAAGTGAAGGGTGTCACACTGACAGGTAAAGAAGGCAGGATTGTGTAATTAATTTTATTTTCAGCTGTTGAAATTTCAGACTATAATTCCAAGCTTTCTAAGCACACATCTTCTTTTTCTTTACTTCTTTCTAGGCAAACTGATCACAAGTGCTTTGGGGATTGGCTGTGTGCCCAGTTTCCACAAATGCCAGACTCCTGCACACTGAGTTAATTAAAATTGACTGCTTGTCTTAGACAGAAGAAACAGGCTAAATTCTGGCTTGTTGTAGGGAAAAAAAAAAGATTGAACAATTTAGGCAAACCAAATAACTTTCTACTAAGCTAGGGAATAAAAGTAACATATTGCTTTGCCTTGAAAAAAACAGATAATATTTTTATTTTGTTTTTATTTCTACCTCAAAGCACTTTTTTTTCTGTTGTGTTTTGTTGGGTTTTTTTCTTTACCTCACTGCAGTGAACTGTAAATTGTTAGATCTGTGTAATCCCAAGGGCAGGAAGACATATATCAAATGTAGAATATAGACAGATTTTAGAGACTGAAGCTATAAATGAAAATAAAAGGTCTAATCTTGCAGATGTTTAAACCTCACATGTGTCTCCTTTTGACTGAGACTTCCCCAGTGCCTAGTGTGACTTTCTCACTGGAATGCACCAAAACTGCTGCAGTCTACACTGCTCAACAGCTGCCACATGCCTAAAAGCAGTCAAGTACCAAAGTCTCCAAAGGACATTTAATATGCATTTCCTAAGAACAACGAGGTCTCAGTGAACAAAAACATGTTCAAGATTTATAGTATTTGTACACTCAGGGTCAATGACCTCAGGTTTGGGGATTAAAATTCACACATTCCTGAAGGTATGGTTTGTTTTTTTTACTTTTAGGGAGCAAGGGGAAGCACTCCCTTCTTCTTCCTCTGTTACTCTACAGGGAATACTATGTGACTCATAGGAGTATACAGAAAGAGGTAAAAGAAGAAATTGATGAGGAGCGAGAAGCCCTAGAATGTACATCATTCTATAATTCAGCTTTTATAGTGTTCATAAATTCTGCCTTTGCTTCAAGAGGCTCTTTTATGCTTTTTAGTAATCAGTATTCTGGGGAATAAAGATGAGCAGGCTTGACAAGAAACCCATAATTGATTATTTCCTTGATGAGTCCCCACCTCACAAGGTTACAGAGACATATGCTGGGTGTTTTAATGGATCTTGAATTCTCCTTTGTATAGTTGAAAATCTCCGTCTGTCAGGTAAAGAAGATTTCCAAAGAAAAATGGCCTATCACTTGTTAGAGTATCCTTCAGGGGGAAAGTGAAATGAATTTGCTAGTAGATGACATCATAGCACAGCTTTATTTTAAAAGAAAAGGCTTTGACTTTTGAAAGGATCTTTATTGGGATAAGTTTCCAGCCTTTGGATATGAAACGAACAGATGTGTCTCCTTATGGGTCTATATCCACAGGAAATTTTAGGATTTTCTAGTGATTTTAGATACATTACTTGCCAAACACACTGGCTGTTCTGGTTTGCAGTCTGAGATTTAAGCCTCTCCCTGGGAGGTAAGATATGTTCTCAAATCAATATATAACCTCAAAACACATTTTTTAGTAGTATATTTTTGTGTTTTCCCAAGAGAATTTGATTTAAAATGAGATTTTTCTTTTTTTTTTCTTCTCCCTAAAAAAATTCTATCTGTTAAGTGATGGCATTAATTTAGCTACATAATTATGATACGGTGAAATACTAGTTTTATCTTTTGGAATGATCTGGGTATCTAAACAGAATTAATAAGTAGTTCTAGTAGGGTATTCGCAAAACAAGCCATGGAATGAATCAGGCAGCCCAATGTTTACCTAGGGGACATTTCTCTCTCCAGTGTTCTTTCAAGACACGGGTTTATAGGCCTTAGGAAAAAGTTTCAAAGGAGGTTCCAAGATACAAATAAAAATCTTAGCAGACTAAAGGTTAAAATATATATTACATGTTAAGGAATTTATTATAAAAGAGATCTCTATCTAGATATCTATAACTATATAAAAATATAAATGTATAAAATAAAATTAGGGAGAGAAATATACATTTGATCCTAATTCTGTGATGAGTCCTATGTGGATCCACAATAGAACCAAGCTTTTTATTGCTCTAATATTGAATTATTTTACATATACTTACAGGTTGGTTTTTTTAAAATACATTACTTAGGTAAAAGGCTAAATCTGTCTATTCTTCTTAAAGAAGAATCTGAATAAATTGAATGCCCAACTTCCTTTCGAACTTGTTTTTCCATTGTGTTTTTAAATGCCTATTGGATTAAATGTTTCCATTTGGGAGGATTTTTGAATGTAGTGAAGAAATAGAAATATGAGCAGATATAGTCCTGAAAAATGTTTGCATATGTCATATTTTTCACTGTTAGATTGTTTTCAGTTTTTTGCTGAAACTAAGAAGCAAAATACCACTTGTATGGCATGGAACAGATTTGCTGAAATCCTCTAAGTAAATAATTTTAAAGAAAAGAAAATATTATCTTTTTTTTTTTAGCAATTACAGTCTTCTCAGCATTGACAATGAGAATTTCCTTGATATTTTGTAGAAATCTTTTCTATCTCTTTTTTTTAGATGTATCTGCAGTGCACAATGCACTGTCAGCAGAATAAATTTATCTTGGTCTGCTCCTGGTGTCTCATTTAGAGCTAGTTTAGAAGGAACTGATTCGTGAAACACACATCCATTGTTTCTTACCACCTTTTTGCACTTTGATTTTTAAACAAATTTCCAACCTTTTGTTAATTGTTTTACCATTAGTTCTTTTATCAATAAACTCCAATGAACAATGGGTTTTAAACTATTTTCAGAAGTGATTTTCAAATTGGTGAATATTTTTGCAGCATTTAAATGCAAAACTCCTTCATGCCTTAATGACATCAAAGTCTGAAAACACTTAGGAGTCAGATGAACTGTAATAAAATAAAAAAAATAAACGAAATCTTTTACTAAGGAAATGTGCTTTATCTGTCCAAAACTGAATGTTTAAAAATGTAAAGTTACAAACTTCATTGATAGTTTTAAAATAAAACTACCCTGAACTAAGTATTTTCTTCTTTATACTGAATTTTGTGGTACTTAGAATCACTCAATGACATACATAGGAGTAACAGAAAAGCATTTAATATGGATATCAGTTATATAGAACTAACTAATAGGTCTTATATGTCTGAAGAATTTGATTCTTTAGCAAAACCTGTTTACAGTCTTCAAAGTAATGCTGTTGTTTATTAAAGGCCAAGTGTAAGTAAACAATCAAGTTTACTTGAAGTGTTCAAGGAACCATAAATCAGGAAAGGTTTGAAAGTGAGATTGTTCAAGGTGCAGTATGAAAGTAGGTGAGAAACCTGACACAGCAGCAAGATAGTTATTACAACTTTAAGATAGAAGTCATTACTTGGGAGAAGAATTTATTTGTACTTAAACAAAAAAATTTCTTTTAAATTTTCAGGTGTCATTTTCTTATAGATATAACAATGTTACTAACACATTGAAAGTAACATTATTTCTTATTTTCTGGTATGGCTTAGAATTTAGACACATACTGACTATTCTCTTTCCACACACATTTTTCAGAAACTCTCTCTGCATTTATAAAGATCCAAGGACAGTGTTTTATTTGAGTGTGGGCATGTCTATCTGAGCCAGGCCTTTGAGGGATACATGTCAATAGAAGCAATAGAAGGTTTCTTCTCAAAGGCATCTAGAAAAAGAGTGAAAAAGGATTCCATAAAATTTCTTATTTTTATGCCCAAGGAATAGCAAGATAAGATTCCTAATGACCAGACAGATTAACACATTCAGCAAGATCTGCCTTAATTAAGGTATAGATGTTGGAATCAAAGCTACCTTTTCAGACCTGCTCGGACAGTCTGTTACTTCTATTTTCTTTTTAGCAAAAGAGTCACCTCCAAGAATTGTCAGAGGACATCAGAAGTGAAATTTTTGTCATAAAGCCTTAGCTTGTAATCCTGGATTCAGATATTAGATATTCCTCTGCCTTGCTTTTCCTTCTTCTTCTAACTGTTACAATGGATATGT